>OZ023209.1:2811674-2879174 GCA_963995525.1 Escarpia spicata
AAGAGAAAAGGGGGCAACAAAACCAGAGCGAGGCGAGCCAGAAAGGATAATAGCGAGATAACAAGGGGCGAGGAAGTGAAGGAGCGAGGGTTGGGGTGGGGCGAGGGAGGGGGGGGGGGCAGATATATAGCATTTGAAAACGGTGGTTTGATTGCCAATGGCCAGTCCGTCTGTAGCCCGTAGACTCAAGCTATGTTATCGCGATGTCCGTCGTCCAAGAACGTCAGTGTGTCGCTTGCATCAATGCGTAATGTTATGTGTGTTAAACGATTCTGTCCAGTGTACAAAGCCCGCACTGTGTCCGCGTATCATAGAAAAGATATAAGACACGATAAGACTACTTACTGTTCGACACCCTGAGGGTCTCGTGTGTAATTAAAGTTGGTTGAAAAAGGTTTACAAGTGTTCACGATATCTGCTCGATCCAATAACAAAATCAACTTTATCGATGTTCCGGATCACAATCTCGCGTCGTGCACATGCTGCAATTAAGGAGTTGGCTACCTCTGAGGTAGGGGAGACCGGGGCTAGTTGACACACTGGGTTTCTTAAAACATTGGATATATCTTTGATACAAATTAAACTTTGAATTTGGTAGCTCCTTCAAGTCATAACATCGCGTCCTTTGAAGACCGCGCCGAAGTGATGACCGTGACGTATGCTGCTGCGACATCCGTTTGGCGCAGTTCATTGAGAAAGCGACAATTGGTTTAAAAAAATCGTGGTCTGAATGTTGCCGGTTTCAGGGTAGTTGTTATATCCCCATTACACGTGTTTACTCATTCGAGTGATTTATAGTCACTTAACGCATCAGCCGTGTTTGCTTGGCTCGTACAGAATGAGAATGAGGTTTACAACTTGTTTGGAAAGATAGAGTAAATCGGCCAGTCGCCTGCGATGAAAGCCTTCTTATTTACAGTAAAGAAAAAACAGAAAAAAACAGAGCCACTTTTCAACGAGATTAATAACACACTGTAGATATAATGATATCCAGGCACATGATCACTGCAAACAGAAAGGAGGTGCATTCTATTAGTTGCGTGTGTTACTTGAATTGTAATTTAATCAGTAACAACAAAACATTCACCTTAAAGGAAATAAAAATAAGGCATTAGCCAAAATCCTTTTTCCATGTGTACACAAAGTTTAACATTGTATGTAACATTTGACAACATTAAACAAATACAGAAAAATACATTTGTAGCATAAATTCGATTTTAAGCCCGTCTGTGAAGCGATTCCCGCGGAAAATAATTTTTTATGAGCTAGGCGATCACGTGGTATCGCGACGTCACTTATGACACACACTCGCATCAGGCCGACCCTTCCCATGCATTCAGAGCATGTTTACAAGTATAGCTTTTGGGTCGAAACGAGCATCAGAATGAGTTATTGTGCAATATTCCGATGTAATACAAACACTAGTCATCATAGAGCAACAAGCAGTTATCTTACGGTTCCACATGAATCGAATTTTATTCAAAACAACGAATGCGAATGGGCTTACAAGTCGACTAGGTTTCGCCGAACTTGGGCTCGTTTTCAGAATAATTATATCGAATGCAACCAACGGGAGATAATCTACACCAATAAACATACATAGCAAACATATACTGTATCCAGCTACATAAAGTAACGTGTATAATCTCATAATATCACTAGAATATCGATATATGAAGGAGTTGTTCAATTTCTCATAACAACTTAAATCAGTCAGATAGTTTTCACTGGTCCCGATAGCTCAGTGGATAGGCGCGTTTGTTATTTGTCGTTTATTTTACAATCGGGCGACGAATGAAATTTAGAAACATCGTTATATAATGACCATATTTTCCAAACAAATATAATGTAATGGATATATAATTAATTAATTGTAAATATATTGTACAGTAATATATTGTAATTATATATGTGAAAACAGATTGAGATCTGTCTGGATAAATACAATTTAGAAACATCGTTATATACAATGACCATATTTAAATTTTTGTGGTGGATAAATAATTACTACAAAAATAAAAACATATTTACAAACAGTGCATTATAGTATAAAATGATTTTGTTTATATTACTTCGTGAAAACATAAACAAAACAAGTGTAAAGAAAATCAAAAGTTTGCATGCTGTCAGGATTGAACCGGCGTCGCCCGATTGTAAAATTTACAACAAGTAACAAACACGCCTACCCACAGAGTCATCGAGACCAGCGTAAACCTTCTGTCTGATTTAAATTGTTATGATAAATTGTACAACTCCTTTATATATTATATTGATATTCTAGTGATATTATGAGATTATACACGTTACTTTATGTAGCTGGATACAATATATGTTTGCTATGTATGTTTATTGGTGTAGATTATCTCCCGTTGGTTGCATTCGATATAATTATTCTGAAAACGAAACCTAGTCGACTTGTAAGCCCATTCGCATTCGTTGTTTTGAATAAAATTCGATTCATGTGGAATCGTAAGATAACTGCTTGTTGCTCTATGATGACTAGTGTTTGTATTACGTCGGAATATTGCACAATAACTCATTCTGACGCTCGTTTCGACCCAAAAGCTATACTTGTAAACATGCTCTGAATGCATGGAAAGGGTCGGCCTGATGCGAGTGTGTGTCATAAGTGACGTCACATCTCGGCATCCCGAAAAGCGCGCCAAAAATATGCATATTCGAAAATGTCCGGATGCACAGCATAAAATGTGGAATTTCTAATTCATTGATTTTTTTGATTTTTTTTGACTTGGTGGACGTGGAAATAGATAGCAGGATGTAATATAACATGAATTCAAGCAATATGTTTTTATTCCCTTTAAGAAATGTATTAGCTATCGGTCTTCCTGCCATCGCTGCATAGTAAAACACGCCCCGTTTCATTGATGATTACTCTCACAAAAAATTGGAAACACCTTAAGTGTGTGTGTGTGTTTGCGCGTGCGCACGCATGTGTGTGTACGTACGGGGATACTGCATTGCCTATGACTTGCCTATGACATTGCAACAGTATTTGATGACTATTTCTATTGGTTTAAATCCGTCTTAGAAGTATACTCGCCTACTGGTTGTCAATTAGCTATTACTTGGATTGACCTTCGGCCGACTGTGGATAAGATCAACTGTTGAACATACACGTGATTGACTCACTAACAAGTTGTCGTCTAGTTGACCATGCGGCCCAAGCAGCAGAAGAGGGAACTACCGCGGCCACCTGCTCAGCTCCTTGGCTCATTAACTCGAATTATAAAAATGTAAACGCAAATATAATTTATACTTGCCGACTCTCCCATGAAATCCGGGAATTTCCTGGAATACAGGGAAATCTTCAGGATTTCTATGAACAATTCCGATAGCACCTCGCCGTTTTTCTCGTCGATGTCATGAGTCGAGCTGAGATAGCCGAGGAAACTGAACAGCTGAAGTTACGGTGGCGCGGTGGCGAAACAAATTCAAGACCACGCACTCCGTCTTCCGATGTCAAGATCCGAGACAGCGCGACACAGGAAGCGTGCCGAACCGCTAATGAATCTCCCAGATTTCAACAAAAATTTTGGCAGGCATAATAATTTAGCTGAACCGTCTGGTCGGCCACTGTCAGTGAATATCTAGCATTACAAGATATCCACTGACTGGTCGGCGATTGTCGTCCTATAACTAGCATCTAAATATCCCCCGACTGGTTGACGAGTGGCAAAAAGTGTTGCGAACTGTCGGTGGCTAACATTGACGCTACGAATAACGTTATATCACTACATTTGATAAGTCAACTGTTTTTCGGCACGGTGGTCTAGTTTACCTTGGAGGGGTGTAACATCCAGGAGGAGAGCGAGGGGTCAAGTTTACCTTGGAGGGGTGTGACATCCTGGAGGACAGCGTGGGGTCAAGTTTACCTTGGAAGGGTGTGACATGCTGGAGGACAGCGTGGGGTCAAGTTTACCTTGGAAGGGTGTGACATCCTGGAGGACAGCGTGGGGTCAAGTTTACCTTGGAAGGGTGTGACATCCAGGAGGACAGCGAGGGGTCAAGTTTACCTTGGAAGGGTGTGACATGCTGGAGGACAGCGAGGGGTCAAGTTTACCTTGGAAGGGTATGACATGCTGGAGGACAGCGTGGGGTCAAGTTTACTTTGGAAGGGTGTGACATGCTGGAGGACAGCGAGGGGTCAAGTTTACCTTGGAAGGGTGTGACATGCTGGAGGACAGCGTGGGGTCAAGTTTACTTTGGAAGGGTGTGACATGCTGGAGGACAGCGTGGGGTCAAGTTTACCTTGGAAGGGTGTGACATGCTGGAGGACAGCGTGGGGTCAAGTTTACCTTGGAAGGGTGTGACATGCTGGAGGACAGCGTGGGGTCAAGTTTACCTTGGAAGGGTGTGACATCCAGGAGGACAGCGTGGGGTCAAGTTTACCTTGGAGGGGTGTGACATCCAGGAGGACAGCGTGGGGTCAAGTTTACCTTGGAGGGGTGTGACATCCTGGAGGACAGCGTGGGGTCAAGTTTACCTTGGAAGGGTGTGACATGCTGGAGGACAGCGTGGGGTCAAGTTTACCTTGGAAGGGTGTGACATGCTGGAGGACAGCGTGGGGTCAAGTTTACCTTGGAAGGGTGTGACATGCTGGAGGACAGCGTGGGGTCAAGTTTACCTTGGAAGGGTGTGACATCCTGGAGGACAGCGTGGGGTCAAGTTTACCTTGAAGGGATGTAACATCCAGGAGGACAGCGTGGGGTCAAGTTTACCTTGGAAGGGTGTGACATGGTGGAGGACAGCGTGGGGTCAAGTTTACCTTGGAAGGGTGTGACATGCTGGAGGACAGCGTGGGGTCAAGTTTACCTTGGAAGGGTGTGACATGCTGGAGGACAGCGAGGGGTCAAGTTTACCTTGGAAAGGTGTGACATCCTGGAGGACAGCGTTGGGTCAAGTTTACCTTGAACGGGTGTAACATCCAGGAGGACAGCGAGGGGTCAAGTTTACCTGGAAGGGTGTGACATCCAGGAGGGCAGCGAGGGGTCAAGTTTACCTTGAACGGGTGTAACATCCAGGAGGACAGCGAGGGGTCAAGTTTACCTTGGAAGGGTGTGACATCCAGGAGGGCAGCGAGGGGTCAAATTTACCTTGAACGGGTGTAACATCCAGGAGGACAGCGAGGGGTCAAGTTTACCTGGAGGGGTGTGACATCCAGGAGGACAGTGAGGGGTCAAGTTTACCTTGAAGGGATGTAACATCCAGGAGGACAGCGTGGGGTCAAGTTTACCTTGGAGGGGTGTGACATGCTGGAGGACAGCGTGGGGTCAAGTTTACCTTGGAGGGGTGTAACATCCAGGAGGACAGCGTGGGGTCAAGTTTACCTTGAAGGGATGTAACATCCAGGAGGACAGCGTAGGGTCAAGTTTACCTTGGAGGGGTGTAACATCCTGGAGGACAGCGTGGGGTCAAGTTTACCTTGGAGGGGTGTAACATCCAGGAGGACAGCGTGGGGTCAAGTTTACCTTGGAGGGGTGTAACATCCAGGAGGACAGCGTGGGGTCAAGTTTACCTTGAAGGGATGTAACATCCAGGAGGACAGCGTGGGGTCAAGTTTACCTTGGAGGGGTTTAACATCCAGGAGGACAGCGTGGGGTCAAGTTTACCTTGGAGGGGTGTAACATCCAGGAGGACAGCGAGGGGTCAAGTTTACCTGGAGGGGTGTGACGTCCAGGAGGACAGTGAGGGGTCAAGTTTACCTTGGAGAGGTGTGACATCCTGGAGGACAGCGAGGGGTCAAGTTTACCTTGGAGGGGTGTGACATCCAGGAGGACAGCGAGGGGTCAAGTTTACCTTGGAGGGGTGTGACATCCAGGAGGACAGCGAGGGGTCAAGTTTACCTTGGAGGGGTGTAACATCCTGGAGGACAGCGAGGGGTCAAGTTTACCTTGGAGGGGTGTAACATCCAGGAGGACAGCGTGGGGTCAAGTTTACCTTGGAGGGGTGTAACATCCAGGAGGACAGCGTGGGGTCAAGTTTACCTTGAAGGGATGTAACATCCAGGAGGACAGCGTGGGGTCAAGTTTACCTTGAAGGGATGTAACATCCAGGAGGACAGCGTGGGGTCAAGTTTACCTTGGAGGGGTGTAACATCCTGTAGGACAGCGTGGGGTCAAGTTTACCTTGGAGGGGTGTAACATCCAGGAGGGCAGCGTGGGGTCAAGTTTACCTTGGAGGGGTGTAACATCCAGGAGGACAGCGAGGGGTCAAGTTTACCTGGAGGGGTGTGACGTCCAGGAGGACAGTGAGGGGTCAAGTTTACCTTGGAGAGGTGTGACATCCTGGAGGACAGCGAGGGGTCAAGTTTACCTTGGAGGGGTGTGACATCCAGGAGGACAGCGAGGGGTCAAGTTTTCCTTGGAGGGGTGTGACATCCAGGAGGACAGCGAGGGGTCAAGTTTACCTTGGAGGGGTGTGACATCCAGGAGGACAGCGAGGGGTCAAGTTTACCTTGGAGGGGTGTATCATCCAAGAGGACAGCGAGGGGTCAAGTTTACCTTGGAGGGGTGTATCATCCAAGAGGACAGCGAGGGGTCAAGTTTACCTTGGAGGGGTGTAAAATCCAAGAAGACAGCGATGGGTCAAGTTTACCTTGGAGGGGTGTGACATCCAGAAGGACAGCGAGGGGTCAAGGAGGGGTGTAACATCCAGGAGGACAGCGATGGGTCAAGTTTACCTTGGAGGGGTGTGACATCCAGGAGGACAGCGAGGGGTCAAGTTTACCTTGGAGGGGTGTGACATGCTGGAGGACAGCGAGGGGTCAAGGAGGGGTGTAACATCCAGGAGGACAGCGATGGGTCAAGTTTACCTTGGAGGGATGTGGCATCCAGGAGGACAGCGATGGGTCAAGTTTACCTTGGAGGGTTGTAACATGCAGGAGGACAGCGAAGGGTCAACTTTACCTTGGAGGGGTGTGACATCCAGGATGACAGCGAGGGGTCAACTTTAACTTGGAGGGTTGTAACATCCAGGAGGACAGCGAGGGGTCAAGTTTACCTACGTCAAGTCAAGTAAAAATTTAAGACTCGATGTTTCCAACAATGTTTCACTGACACTTTATGAATGGTCTGTTGTTTGTGATCACTCTCTTCGCAAAGCCTCTTTAAAATACAGCTTCAAATATGCCATTGAAAATACCATTCAACACACGTGATGTTGTGAAACTGAAAGAACACAGCAATAAAAGTGGTGTTTCTAATGAAACTACAGAATAAGTTTACGACTTTGAAAACTGTTGTTTAAGATGGTGAAGAAGCAAAGTTAAAAATGTCTGTGTCGACTGCGATCTCGGTTCTTGGAACTAGCACACATTTTACGGAAGAATGAATCAGTGAGTAAATATATCAATATAGTTAAAAGAACAAACAAAGATGGGTCGAATATTTCTCATACATTTTAAATATGTGAATCATACCTTTAGAATTGCATCAAGAAGAACATGAAACAGGTATGTTTTGGAAACCGTCGGGAAAGTGAACAAGAGGATGACCAAAAGAAAAGTGGTCAACAAACCATCGCATCAGAAAGAAAAGACACAGGATCCGGAAAGAATTGCTAAAGACAGATGGATGGCGTCGATTGTTTTTTGCAGGGAGAGTGGTGTCTTTTCTGTCGCTCGTTTGTCTAAGAATGTTACTTAAAAACAACTTCACATAAATCTGTTTACAAAACCAGTTGATTATGCTGAAGTTTGTAATGTCAGTTCATTTAAGGCTGTCTGTAATCTGGCTACGCACCACTGAAAATTATGGTAGAATAGCAGACGTCTGTTCTTGTTTTGTGTCTTCGTAGCCAAAAGCCGTACTTCGCGGAAATGCGCGCTCTCATACCTCGTGCCACGCTACTTCAAACTAATTATATAACGATTTTTGGGCGTGGCTAACGTATCACAGACGGTGCCTGTTGCACTAATTAGTTCGACCTATTACACAGGAAATATATAGGGGTTTAATTATTACATTACCAAGACTCACCCTTGGAGCAACAAACTATTCGTTTACAGTACCGCCATCTGGACAGTTGATCAACGCTCGTGTCTCCCAGGTAGGAGAACATTTTAATACCAATCGCAAACACGTCATTAAATAACTCTATAACCAACCATCGTTGTTTTTAAACATCGCCAACTGGTAGATGAGAGGCTAGTAGATGAGAGGCTGGTAGATGAGAGGCCAATTGTTCAAGGACGGGGATGAACCCAGAAAGAGGCGAGTGTAAGGAGATACGCCAAAGTTAGCGTACTAATATGGTACATCTTAGAATACAATTAAGGTGTATAGATTCGTATTAATATGATACATCATATAATACAATTAAGGTGTATAGATTCGTACTAATATTATACATCATATAATACAATTAAGATGTATATATTCGTATTAATGATACAACATAGAATGCAATTAAGGTGTACAGATTCGTATTAATATGATACATCATAGAATACAATTAAGGTGTATAGATTCGTATTGATATGATACATCATAGAATACAATTAAGGTGTATAGATTCGTACTAATATGATACATCATATAATACAATTAAGGTGTATAGATTCGTATTAATATAATACATCATAGAATACAATTAAGGTGTATAGATTCGTATTAATATGATACATCATAGAATACAATTAAGGTGTATAGATTCGTACTAATATGATACATCATAAAATACAATTAAGGTGTATAGATTCGTATTAATATGATAAATCGTAGAATACAATTAATGTGTATATATTCGTATTAATTTAATACATCATAGAATACAATTAAGGTGAATACATTCGCAACACGTAAACAAGACAGAGTGTGGAAATCTACATTGGGCGTCATCGAAGTAGAGGCAGCCATCTTGCATTTCACAACTAGTTTCACAGGACGCTATTAGTTAACCAGATTTGTTTGTTAATATATTATAATCATTAGTTCTGGCAAACTTGCCCCGAATACTGCGAGATACGCAGGTCGGTGACACGGCGGGTGATTGCTACGCAAGCCGAGTCGAAGCACGGTCACGTTCTCACCCACAATTAATTAATTAACGCGTGACTGAGATGTAATTGCCTGGCTGCTCTCCTTTCGGAATTAATGACGAAAACAAACGCACGTATAGCGGAACGGACAACGTTGTCTGACGCCTGGCGAAGTGCCTAAGTTGGAGCAGGCTAGCAAGGCCACAGAGAGTGACGCTTGCCCTAGTCTGGCATTTGTGAGACACACAGAGAGGTGCATTTTGTAATCAAGTTGAGTATTTCGCCAAGAAAGTGTTCAATTACTTTTCATTAGATTCGGCGACAAGGTACGGATGTTTAGTTTGGTGTAGAACCGGTGGATTGCCTGTATTTACATGGGGGTTGCATATCTTTACAGGTGGTAATAATTTAAAGGGCAAGTTGCACATACTTACGGGTGGGGTTGAATGTGTTTATGGGTGGGTTGCGTGTGTTTACCAGTGGGTCATTTGTGTTTATGTGAATGTTTAGGGTGGGTTACGTTTGTTTACTGATGGGCTACGTATGTTTACAGGTGCGTTTGTGGGTCTACAAGTGGGTTTATAGGTTTACGGGTGGGTTGCGTGCGTTTATGTGTTGCTGAACAGTTAACAATATAAATGCGTCTTATTGTAATTTAATTGTCATTCTGTTTGTAGGGGAATACCGGGCTGCGGTATTGACGGTGTTCCTGCCCAGCCAATCCTACTTTGCTGAAACAGTTTATATTTTTCAGTGGCGAGATATACTCGAGGCATTCACCAGTCCCGTCTGTCATACTGTCAACGGTTACTTTGTGACACGTTGTGGCTACTGTAGCGACACCACGTCATCAGGCTGAAACTGCGATATTGCACACAACAATCAGCAACACATATGGTCTCTCTATTGGTTTGTGTAACATTTTTTTATGTAGACAGCACACAATAAAGCTGGATTTCCTTACGCACGCGCACGTACGGACGCACATACGCTCGCACTTACGCGTGCACACAAACACGCACGAACGCAAGCTTCAAGCAAATGGCGGCCGGAAGTGCGCCACCAGCACGCTGCTTCTACAGAACGGACGCCATTTGTATTCGTAACACAAGCTGCTAGGATTGACGTATCTCGCCAAACAACTTTGATAAGATTGAATTAAGTCAGGTTTGGCGACGCGATGACGGCAAACTCGTCTGAGACGTCTCAGCGCCCCGAGCCGCTTGAAATGAGCGGGAGTCTGAGGCGAGTGGTGCAGCGCAACAGCCTCGAGACGACGCGGTTCGACTCGCGCATCCGGCAGCTCGATCAACAGAAACGGACGACACAGGCGAGACTCTCGCGAGAACAGCGCGAACTGGAGGAGCAACTGGAACGACTGCAGGAAGAACAGCGCCTCCTGGTGGAAGGAGACGACAGACCAGGTGAACCATTACATACCCTTTAGGGGTCACGCCCTAGTTATATTTCCTGTTTCGTTACAAACAAAATTAAAGGCAGTGTATTTTTAGAAATGACTTTTTTTTATTCACATGCTCTGACATAAGTGCTTTTGAGTAGGCATATTTCCAGGTCTGATTGTAGAAGCTGTTGACAGTAAAGTGGTGTATTTTTTGTTGATTTTACGAAGCGGAAGGCTATTTGGCAACAATTTGGCTATTTGACCCTTTAGCAGGAGTACTGCCTGCCTCCATTCGTAAATATTGACGGGTGTCATACATACAGGCTATTTACGAGAGCTATACATATCTAATTTTGACAAAACTTGACTAGCTTGTCAACGGGATGATGATAATAGCAGGTAAGAAGTTTAAGAATTTGTGTAGGTCACGTTTTCTTATAATCATACAAAACGCTAACACGGCAACCAATGGGAAAACTAACTGTAGACCGACCCCTTTAATGCCACGTTCTAAAGATCTCGTGTTTACCGTGAATACGACTTGGTGATCTCGAATGTTCAAAAGCAGACCGACTTCACCACGTTTATTCAGCTAGGTCACGCAGGGATCAAGAAGTCGTATTTACGTGAAACACGAGGTGATTGGAACGCAGCATAATGTTGCGTTCACATAGACCCGTGCATCCCACTTCGTAACGCTTACGCGACCCAGTTGCATACGTGTACTTTCGAGTTCGACAAGTCGTGTTTACGATCAAAACCATCCCACTGGAACGCAGCTTAACAACTGCTACGACACCTGGAATGCCTAATCCTACTATAACCATGCATGGCGTAACATCCACACTACAACTCCATAAATGTTATAATATCATACATTACCAAAATACCCATCGTCCGGAACTTTGACTAAATATTGTATTTGATTTTGGTGAATACTAGTAGTTTTGGTGAAACACTACTTTTGGGTACCTTTTCAATTGAGTAATATTTGACACTGGCCAGTTGTAAGTGGCCAATTATACAATAGTCCTACGTGCAGCCGCCCGGTGATGCCAAGAACTCAGAACTCATAACTCAGAATCAATTTACTTGACCTATAAATACGATACATGTACAATGAATGACGTAAGTAATAGATAAGGTCGGGAGACTCCCATTGAGATATATAATATCGCTAGCACAGGAGCCACCCCATAAATATAAACAACAACAACATTTACATGTCACAAATCAGAATAGCATATGACTTGTTTTTATAGTTGATAATTACTCAGTGTATCAACATACATACATACACAATACAAGGACTGATTATATGTACTCGTGTACACATTGACGTACATATGGATACTTAGGTCTACATTTTAATACGTATTACGAATTACAAATAAAGCAATTATGAATACGACAACTGGATTCATAATTTTTAATATTGTGTATGTTGAAAAACCATATAGACTGTGGGTGTAAATTTTATTAATAATAATACTTGGTGTATTGTTAACTGTCTCAACTATGTTGTGTCTAATGCATTTTTTTTCTCACAAATTCATGTTTGAATCTGGACATGTACTGATTATTTCTTTCACGTGTGCAGTGCTGATGAATATCATAAATGTATGTGTTTGGCAAAACATTGAAGTAGTAGGATAAAAGATTGTTAATTAATTTGTAGTACAGTTTTAATTGTTGGATTTTATCAATGTCATCCAACTTTAACAATTGAAGTCTTTTATAAATAGGACTTGTGTGAGCAATATATTTACTTAAGGACATTATTCGTATGACTCTGTCAGTTTAAATGGTTAATTATTGTGATGCCAAAACAAGTTGAAATCATTTACACATTCAATGTATGCCCCATCTATTTGTAACATAGGGTATTCTACTTTATTTTGATTCATATGAAAAAATATGAATTTAGTCTTTTTGGCATTTAGTGACAGTGTATTAGCTTTCAACCAATTGCCAATCTTTGTTAGTTTTTTTTCTCATATTTTCACTTCGCATTTGTCCTTCTGAATCGTTAAATGTATTTAGTTTATTAGTAAGGGTGGTGTCGTCAGCATACGTTATGAATTTGAAAAGTTCACTAGAAAGTGCTATGTCAGTAATGTATATAATAAATAAGAGTTTCCCTAAATTTGAACCTTCAGGGACACCAGTGTTGATGACTATTTCCTTAGACTTAACATTTTCAATTTCTACGTACTGCTAGCTTAATTTCGAGTGTAGCAAGATCAGTAGAATGCTTCTTTCTAAAACCATATTGACTATTATAGTATAACGCTTTGGAATGGTAGTAATCGTGGATTTGATCAAACATAACCCTTTCCAAAAAAATTGAAATCACTGGCAGGATAGAAATAGGACGAAAATTGTCAAAGTCAGAAACATCACCTTTTTTTAAAAGGGGTATGACTTTTGCAAAATTTTAATTTGTCTGGGAATATAACAGTTATTATTGATTGATTAATAATTAGAGTGACTGCATTGCTAATATAATTTTTATTAATTTCAGTAATTGTGCTGATATACCGTCTTTTCCACAACTTTATTTTGGAGGTAAACGATCAATTATATTAACAGTAGTTTCCATTTTAATTGAGTTAAAGCTGAAGGTGTGAAATATAGGGTTTTCAGGTAATCTTTGTATGATTTACCTCCACTAGTAGTTGTTTTAAAGGCTAGAGTAGGACCAGCATTAGTAAAAAACGTGTAACATTTTTTTGCAATAAGACATTTTGTCGCTAATCATTTCCCCATCGACTTTGAACAAATCTGGAAATTGTTCTTTCTTTTGAATTTTCTGAATAATTTCTTTAATTAAACACCACATATTTTTAACATCAGGCTTATGCTTTTCAAAACTGGATTGATAATGCATTTGCATAGCTAATCCATTATTACTTTTAAGAATGTTATTATAAGTATGTGAGTCAGTTTTAAGTTTATGATACTGCTCTGTATTTACAGAAGTCTGTTTCATACTCGAATACAAATTATTTGTAAACGTTATCGACATAATAGTGCCCTTGGCAATCCAAAGAGTTTTCTTATGTTTATATTAGTTAAATTCAATTACTTTAATTGGCAGACATTTATACATAGCTGCAGTAACACTTTCATCGATGATGTTGTAGTTTTCATTCTCGTGAGTATCTGTGTTAAGCTTATCATCAACATTTCAGTTTATTATTTCAATTAAAAAGTTATTGAGTGAGTCAGTATTGTGTTGTTTTACTCTTATAAACCTTGGAATCGCAATAGTGGTTTCGACATAGTCCAGATTTAGAAAGTACGGAAAGTGATAAGAAATATTGCTCACTAAAATACCAGTTGAGCATTTGAAGAAATTGCATCAAAAAATTATCAATGAGTGTTCCATGGTATTCTGAAAGTCGTGTTGGCATAGTAATTTGAGGGAAGAAACCATGTGAAACGATTGTATCAAAATATTCACATATTATGGGTTTATCGTTAATTTTAACCAAATCAATATCTCCTGCAATTATTTTTTAAATCATCTAAATTTGATGCAAATTCGTCTGTAAATATACAGTAGTTTTCAATTATATATCTAGGTCGTCTATATATATTTCCAAGAATTATTTCTTTCTTCGTGGCACATGTTATTTCAATAAATTTAACTTCCAGATTGTCTATATTAGCATGGGTATGTACAGATTTGTAATTGTATTTGTTGCTGAGGTAGACTGCCAAGCCAGCATGTGCACTACAGAGTTTGCCTTGGCATATTAATGTATATCCTTCTGTTTGAAATAAAGAAGTGTCAGCCTCTTCATCGAGCCATGTTTCCTGTAAACACAGAGCACTAATCTCACAGCCACTACTTCTGAATGTCTCTAGTTTTATTTCAATTTTGGCATTTAATCTCTGACAGTTTAGGCTTAGCACGATCAATTTGCTTTGCTTGTTCGTTAAATAGTTTATTAAATTACCATCGTCAAAGTATGATGAATGTTGAAATGGTTCAATATCCCCATCTTCATTCGTTTCATCCGTGTTTAATATGTGAATTTTTCTCTAGATCACCAAATTGCGCTGTGAAATAATAATTATTGTGATCAATCATATTGGAAAATTTGATAAACAATAGTGTTCTACATTTACAGGACACATCATATAAACATGGACTAGTTGTTATGAAAGAGCTGCACAAGCTATGCACTGAACATAATACAAATACATTTTATAAAACAGAATATTACGAATATTCCGCATGCAAATATAACACAACGTACTTATTTCATTAGCGCAAAATATGTGAAATAAATTACAGCATGCCACAACATGAACGTAGAGTGAGAATAACGTAAGTATACTGAACAAAACACAAAACGATTATTGTGTAAACGCTAAGCTTTGCGGAAATACAGTACTAATATTTATTATGCACTGTCCCAAAAATAAAAATGTAAAATGATTAACACTAAACATAGTGAAAAGAAAATGTATAAACACTGCCCTCCCCCAAAATGAAAACAACGTGAATATTGACTGTAGAAAACATTTCGTATATAGCTTTAATACGAAGTAATTATTATTAAATTATCACATAATCTTGTAACTACGTATATTAACATAGAAAATATGTAATCAAAAAATGCATTGCATAAAATATAGTTACCTTTCGTTGATTGTTTTTTTTAAAGTTCATAAATCCCCAGTGAACTAGAGCAGGGCACGTGGAGCATGTGATATCTACACCAACCATGGTCAATATTGAACATTACAAGGTTTAAACTTTCGCAAGGTCTGCGAGAGTCTTCACTTTCAATCGTTGGCCGTCCTCTTGAACCTTGATGAAGACGCTGCAGTTCTGTGTCCACGCGCCGTGGATCTTCCGGTCGCGCTTCAGTTGTCGCGCTTGACGAAAGAGTTCGGTGTTGTTTGTTGAGAGGTGGTCATTCAGATAAATGTTCGTTCCCCTCAACGCGTCTCGTTTCATCATTAACTCGGCTTTCTTGCCAGCCGAATGAAACTGAACGATGATGAGACGTTTACCATCACGCCGCGGCGGAAGGTTGTGGATCGCGATAATGGCATACGGTTTGATCGTGACGTTCATCTTCTGTCAGGGGAAGTTAGTTCGACTTCATCGTGGCACTTTCGGAGATGGTCGGAGTTTCCTCGGTGGCGGTCGTTGTCGAGCTCCGCGTGCTTGGTTTATTCGTAGTGGCGGTCGAGGACGCTCTGTTTGTTCCTTGGTAAGTTGTAAGATATAATAGCAATGGAATTATGTTCAAATGTTTAAAGATTTAGTATGATGATACACAAAACATCACTAAAATACCAAAGTAGTGGTGGTATACACTTTAGTATGATTTTAGTCAAAAGTATTGATATAGTTTTGGTGTTTGGACACTTTGAAGTATTTTCCAAGATGTGGCTGTAAGTCCTGAAGATGGAGGCCAGCTAGCAACATGGAGCTGACGACACTCGAGGGAATACAAGGTCATTAGTAAATGACACTTGGTTCTATAATGGCTGGTTTACAACCTGAGAGCGTAGACTAATGATTCCACTATTTGTAATGTTTAGCAATTATGTTATCTTATTGGATTACACTGTTGAGATTAATTTACCCAATTGCATGAACTTGTCTTTAGTTGTATAAAGTTTCAAAGTTTCAGTAGAAACTTGTCCTGGTATTGCGCAGTTCGACTTTGACAATTTGGAATGCAGAGTGATAAATGCCCACTGGTTAGTCCCAGTCGGGCTGGACGCTGGCAGTAACCTGTGTCGGTGTCGCCAGAAAGCAGTGACAGTCTGCAGCCACTGCACTAGCGCGTAGAATGCGCATTGACTATAAGGTTAATGATTTCTGAGGACAACGTCTTGGAGTAGATGTCAACTCGACGCATTTTGTAGAATTTAGAAGGTTGTATCTCAGTTACCGTTTCACTTTAGAAGATTGTATCTCAGTTACCGTTTCACATACATAACCATATTAGGAATCGCATTTATTCAACGAAAGTTATGTAGGCCTATTATATTTTAGACTATGCTATTTTGTACTTTAGCTTACTGTCAAGCTGTGACAGACATGCAGTATGCCGAGTTAAATAGGAGCCTGAACTGAACCTGAAGCCAGGTAACTGCACTGTTTATTTTGAGCATTAGTCCATTTATAGTGTTATGTTTATCATTGTATGAGACAGTGAGTCATTACTAATTGAGTATTACCTATGTAGCCTCTATAAACCAGTTTATGTATAACTACAATGGTGTCTAACTAGTCTGGGTTGATTTATACATTATATTTCAGTAACGCACACAGTGAAAGTGACAGTACGACTACACCTGGAGTGAAAGAGTACATCTACATGTATTACGATTTGTATATGAAAGTGTTCTACACAATGTGTACCAATTGCTTATTTTGGTTTACCACATATGAATGTACAAGTATGAAAGTTTATAGTTGAAAGGGTTATGCACCATGTATAACACTGGTGTACTGAAAGGGTTATGCACCATGTATAACACTGGTGTACTGAAAGGGTTAAGCACCATGTATAACACTGGTGTACTGAAAGGGTTATGCACCATGTATAACACTGGTGTACTGAAAGGGTTATGCACCATGTATAACACTGGTGTACTGAAAGGGTTATGCACCATGTATAACACTGGTGTACTGAAAGGGTTATGCACCATGTATAACACTGGTGTACTGAAAGGGTTATGCACCATGTATAACACTGGTGTACTGAAAGGGTTATGCACCATGTATAACACTGGTGTACTGAAAGGGTTATGCACCATGTATAACACTGGCGTACTGAAAAGGTTATGCACCATGTATAACACTGGCGTACTGAAAGGGTGATGCACCATGTATAACACTGGCGTACTGAAAGGGTTATGCACCATGTACAACACTGGACCATGTATAACACTGGTGTACTGAAAGGGTTATGCACCATGTATAACACTGGTGTACTGAAAGGGTTAAGCACCATGTATAACACTGGTGTACTGAAAGGGTTATGCACCATGTATAACACTGGTGTACTGAAAGGGTTATGCACCATGTATAACACTGGTGTACTGAAAGGGTTATGCACCATGTATAACACTGGTGTACTGAAAGGGTTATGCACCATGTATAACACTGGTGTACTGAAAGGGTTATGCACCATGTATAACACTGGTGTACTGAAAAGGTTATGCACCATGTATAACACTGGCGTACTGAAAGGGTTATGCACCATGTATAACACTGGCGTACTGAAAGGGTTATGCACCATGTACAACACTGGACCATGTATAACACTGGTGTACTGAAAGGGTTATGCACCATGTACAACACTGGACCATGTATAACACTGGTGTACTGAAAGGGTTATGCACCATGTATAACACTGGTGTACTGAAAGGGTTATGCACCATGTATAACACTGGTGTACTGAAAGGGTTATGCACCATGTATAACACTGGTGTACTGAAAGGGTTATGCACCATGTATAACACTGGTGTACTGAAAGGGTTATGCACCATGTATAACACTGGTGTACTGAAAAGGTTATGCACCATGTATAACACTGGCGTACTGAAAGGGTTATGCACCATGTATAACACTGGCGTACTGAAAGGGTTATGCACCATGTACAACACTGGACCATGTATAACACTGGTGTACTGAAAGGGTTATGCACCATGTACAACACTGGACCATGTATAACACTGGTGTACTGAAAGGGTTATGCACCATGTATAACACTGGTGTACTGAAAGGGTTATGCACCATGTATAACACTGGTGTACTGAAAGGGTTATGCACCATGTATAACACTGGTGTACTGAAAGGGTTATGCACCATGTATAACACTGGCGTACTGAAAGGGTTATGCACCATGTACAACACTGGACCATGTATAACACTGGTGTACTGAAAGGGTTATGCACCATGTATAACACTGGTGTACTGAAAGGGTTATGCACCATGTATAACACTGGTGTACTGAAAGGGTTATGCACCATGTATAACACTGGTGTACTAAAAGGGTTATGCACCATGTATAACACTGGTGTACTGTTTGCTAGGTGGGGAGGCGGCGTTGTGTCTGCCTGGGGAACACGACTCCCTCACCACTAGTTACGCCGCCTTGACGATCTCACCCGCTGATGTCATCAACCCCTACCCAGTGACCATTCGCAGTCGAAACTCCCCGAAGCGCACGCCATCGGACAGCGGAGGTGAGTCGGATCAAACACGCACGCTCGCACGCACGCGCGCACTCACACACGCATGCACGCAAGCACGCTTGCTTACACGCACGATCGCACTCTCGCATCCTCGCACGCACACACACACACACACACACACACACACACACACACACACACACACACACACACACACACACACACACACACACACACACACACACACACACACACACACACACACACACACACACACACACACACACAAACACAAACACAGACGCACGCACACGCGCACACACACGCACGCACATACGCACACGCATACACACACGCGCACACGCACTTTATATGTTAAGAGCGGCCCGGTAGAGACTCACCATGTGACACAGTCTATATACTCAATGTCGACATTCACTGCTCACCGATACCTGATCACTTTTAGTTCCACAGTTGAAACAAACATTGAAATATTTCTCATCTGCCGCATCAATTCTTTGGATTTCATTTCTTCGTCGTGTTGGGTCGTCAGTTAATATAATTATATTGCGAAGTCACCAAAGATGCCAACTCTCCTTAGGCTTACATTTGCCAAACATATTCAAACCTGTCAACTCTCCTTACAGCCAATTCTCCTTACAGCCAACTCTCCTTACAGCCAATTCTCCTTACAGCCAACTCTCCTTAGGCTTACATTTGCCAAACATATTCAAACCTGCCAACTCTCCTTACAGCCAGCTCTCCTTACAGCCAACTCTCCTTACAGCCAACTCTCCTTATAGCCAACTCTCCTTACAATTACCAAACATTTTCATCATATCTTTACATTTAAAACATAACATTCATCAACCTGTTGATAACTTCACATCGCATATAGGCCTATTGACTCCTAGACTACCCATCCTTTCTTCTGGATGCGATGCATAGCTCGGAACCTGCATACTTAGGCGTAAGAGCAGTGTTCGATTATGAGCCTTATATTTATTCGTGTATTGTTGGCACGCAGTCCCATGAGTAAGGTTCATAGTCTAATTGTACAACACATCAAAAACTTCATTTTTGTTATTCGCTTAATTTTGTGTGAATATATATTTATAAAAAACTTCATTTTTGTTATCCGCTTAATTTTGTGTGAATATATATTTAAGAAACATAATTGCTTTGTCCTAGTTTTAATACCGCACCACAACAATCCTTTCTTCTTGACGCGTCTCCTATTTAAGCACAATAGAAGGATTTATAATGTTATCCATATGTTTATATCTATGCATCGTAGCCACGCAGTCCCGTGTCAAACTTTCACAGTCTAATTGGACAGCACAACAAAACTATATCTTCGTTATCCGCTTAATTTTGTCTTTGCGAAAATAATTGGTTTGTCCCGGAATAAGTAGCCGATATTAAATGCACAGCGACGGCAGCATCGGCTTACAACGCGAGCATAGCTCGGAACAAGACGGCGTCAACGGAATGCGACTCCACCAGTCATTACTGACCGAGTTGAGGCCAGCTTACGGGTGGGGCGTGTGGGTGGGGGGTGGGTGTAATTGATCTACCATCGTGGGTATTGCCGGAAGGTGGGGAACTACTCTACCACCGAGGTTATTGCAGCGAGGAAGATGGGGAAAACCGATCTACCGTCGAATATTATCATTGAGGGCAAAACGATATACGATCTACCGTCGAGATTGTTACCGGGTGCAACTGGTTTACCATCGACGTTATCGCAGGGGGCAACTGATCTACCATTGAGGTTATTACAGGGGCAACTTATCTACTTTCGCTCGGCACAACTATTCTACCGTTGAGGTTATTGCCGGGGGCAACTGGTCTACAATCGAGGTTATCGCCGGGAGCAATTGATCTGCCATTGAGGTTATTGCCGGGGGCAACTGATCTAGCATCGAGGTTATCGCCGGGGGCAACTATTCTACTGTTGAGGTTATCGCAGGGGGCAACTGATCTACCATCGAGGTTACCGCCGGGGGCAATTGATCTACCATTGAGGTTATCGCCGGGAGCAGCTGACCTAGCATCGATGTTATTACATGGGGCAACTGATCTAGCATCGAGGTTATCACCGGGAGCAACTGATCTGCCATCGAGGTTATCGCCGGGGGCAATTATTCTACTGTTGAGGTTATCGCAGGGGGCAACTGATCTACCATCGAGGTTACCGCCGGAGGCGATTGATCTACCATTGAGGTCATCGCCGGGGCAACTACCATTGATGTTATCGCCGGGAGCAGCTGATCTAGCAACGGGGTTATTACAGGGGGCAACTGATCAACCATCAAGATTAACGCTCGGGCAACTGATCTACCATCGAGGTCATTACATATTCAGTTGCTTTATCTTAGAGAATTCACATTATCGCTAAAGGAAACAAACGACAAGACGTTGGTGTTAGCACCTAAAAGAGTTACTACAAACTGAACATTTGCAACTACAATCTACAATTTCACGTTAGTAATTAATTCACTATGCGGTCTCAAAATGAAAGATTTTAATAAAATGCCCGATACACCGGCGGCTGACATCTTGCTCATAGTGCGTAGGCTTGACCAATAAGCGCCAAGCTGTGACGTCGATTATGATGCGTCGTGTTTCTAGTTTTGTTCGACAAACGCGGGCTCATTTGTTGGTTTCTTGAGGACGTAACATTTTTATAAGTTATAGCAACAAATGAGATTCGGCGATTATTTTGTCCTCGCGAACTGCTATACTGACCTACGGGAATATGAATATAAACCTGTCACAATTTACATAAAACAACTTACATGAGTAAACTGAATCGAAAGTGGCTTAATTAGCTGAGAACATATAATTGCAAATGCTAACAAACGGTTGGTCAAAATATATCGGTTTATTAAACGTCGTAAACTAAATCAGTAAACCCAGTTGGCCAACTGGGAAGAGTAAAAACTCGTGACGTTAACTTTTCTATAACAAATTACGCAGTACGTACAACGTAAAGTCTTCAATAAGGTTATTCTAGTAAACTACTGGCATACTATTTTTAATTATTCTTAATTATCGTTGCAAAGATTGTATTAACACGTTTAGATGCAAAGGGGCCTAGACCCAAACATTTGCCTTTTGTTTATCTTTAGAATGTACTTCCTGTCTGTTTGGTGACACGCTGTTGTTGTTTGGCAGACGCTGCACCCTCCCGGCTGTTCTCTTCTTCTCCCGACTACGGCTTCTCGACGTCGCGAGGTAAACTGCCGCCGTTACAACGCACCTCCAGTCGCGGCCACCTGGTGTCGGACTCAAGAACCAGCATCAACATGAGCCGAAC
Organism: Escarpia spicata; assembly: GCA_963995525.1. Classification (NCBI taxonomy): domain Eukaryota; kingdom Metazoa; phylum Annelida; class Polychaeta; order Sabellida; family Siboglinidae; genus Escarpia; species Escarpia spicata. Next base: position 2,833,575 of record OZ023209.1, read on the forward strand.
CCCGTCCAGCTCAAGTCTGTCGTTGTCCGCCAGGAGCTGCGTTAGCAGCGTGTCTGAGGAAGCATGGCTCGGCGACCCGGAAGCAATATCGTCTGTGCGTCGACCACGTCGAACGCGTCTCAAGCTGCGACTGGACCAGACATTTTCTCGATCTCACAGCCTTAAGGAGCGCGCGGGAGCGGGCGGAAAATCAGGCCTAACGAGGTCTCACAGTCTGCGGGGCTCAGTCGGCTCCCTGGATAGCGCCAGTCGCGGCAGCAGTCCGTTGTCTTGCTCCCAGATGAGCGGCAGTCTCGCGGACACACCGTGTCAGCTCGTGCGGAGCATCGACTGCATGAGCGAGGGCCTAGTAGGGGTGGATATTACGGCCAAGTCGAGGCGCACGCGCTCGCTGAAGATACGTCGGCCTAGTCGGGGAGGGCAGACCGCGGTGCTGGCGCGCCACGCAAGCACCAGCAGTCTGGGGGACTACGCAGGCAGTCCCGAGACGAGGTCGTCGGTGTGGACGACGGAGTCGACGCCCGAACCACCGGTCGAGTCGAGCCCGACCAGATTCAGCACACACAGAAGGAGAGCAAACCTGCAGGTTATGCTGCCGGGAAGCACGTTTTTACCTACGCCGCCGACGTCGCCGAATCCGTCTCTATTATCTCCCAACACCCCATTGACGGCGCCTCCCTACTCGCTTGGTGCCCTCCGTGTGCAGTCGTCGACCGTCTTCCCCGACGGCCCCTCCAGACGGCACTTCTTTTCTCCGGCCACGTCGACGGCTCCGAAACCCGAGGCCTAAGCAGCGAAAATGAGGTAATGCTACGTCGGAAAGTTCACATCTCGACACAGTTCTCGTCACTTCCGCACCACCCTGAGAGTCGTCGTCTTCTTTGAACAATCGTAATTCTGCTGATGTCACATAAACTGACCCATCTGTTGGATTAAGTAAGATAATCATATTACCTATGTGTTTTGACGGAATAAATGTCAACACGTATGTAGACGTTAGCTGCATATATCTTGTCAACCCTTTGGCTGGTCCCAACTCGTCTTGAAGTAGCTGCGTTTGGTTCCAACTCATCTTGAAATTGTTATAGTTAGTCGCAAGTTCTTTCTACTTGTCTTGAAACGACTGTGATTATCCTTTCTGAACGTATTGTGTTTAGCCAATCAACTCATAACCATTAGTTTTAAGCAGGTCAGCAAACGCATAATTTGAGTGTACGTATAGGTATATATATATATATACCTATATGTATGTACACTCAAATTATATATATATATATATATTGTACGTGGCGCGGTGCGACTTTGTTGACATACAACTGCCTCGTGTTAGAACAATGTTGGAAGCGGTACTGAACTATTGGTACTGACAAAACCCACAGCAAGATCATCTTTTATATCCCGTATTAACTGTGCTTACCAGACTATATACCGTCACCACGTTCTAAGTAAGAAATAAAGCATGGGTGAGACATGAAACTGTGTGAACAGAAAGTCGTTTCTACGACGATGATGCATGGAAAGGAAGTAAAGATTCGTTTTGGCACAATTTTATTCTCAAAGGAATCTGAATGTTACGTTCAGCGATCAATTCTGATCATTACACAACCGCTGGTCTGTCGGTGGAGGAAATACGCACAGAACGATAAAGAGAAAGGAGAGAAAAGAGTCTTTGTCTTTTCCAGGTAACGAGTCTAGGCCAATTCGGCAACCGTAGCGGTCCCCGGGGCTAAACCCCGACCGACACAGCCCTGGTCCCTCATCTACTCTACTTCGGACAAGGGTAAAACAAATAAATTAGAAAGAAAGCTGGGCACGCTCCCGTTTGACGATACCCAAACTCGGAGCTTCAGTAACACATGCTGGCAGGGAGTTCAAACGCAGGAATGATCCTGTGGAAAACGGAAAAAACTGAACTTAAATACGTCTGTGTGTATGGGAAGCTGTTAAATTATGATTAATAAACAAGAAGCACAAACACAAGAGCACTGGTACGGAGCGGACGTCTTGCATGCTCAAAAGTATTGTACGTTGAGCTAGTTAGCTGACATGTCACGGCGCCAGGATGATCTAGGCTACATTGACGGCGAACAAAGGCATGGTTGCCCGATAACCCAGCTAAGTAGTGTCATTCTCCGCAAATGTCTTTCTAAAGAAAACCATTAAATGAACACTTTAGTAACTATTACTGATATGACATTACTTCCGTGTGTCACATTTGTCTTTGATAACAATGTTTACCAGAACACTTAAGGTTTATTTGAGGGGTATTTTCAATTACAATGCCCATGGATAGCTACAATCTTCCTATATAATGCCACGCTGGCGTGTGTTACTTGGCAACCCTGCCAGAAACAGTAAGTGATCACTCTGCCTGCCGTCGCGATTTGCGACAGAGAGCGCTGACATTCCGTTTGTGCTAAAGATCCCCATCTCAAAGGGGTTCCCCAGGTAATATATAAAAACACTCTAAATACATTATATACGCATCACTCAAATGGGCCCGTTAGCACGCCTACACAACTACATCGGACATACAGAAGTTCAGAGACCCACACCCATCCATTTTATAATATAGATGAACATATCAAATTGTGCAAATATTATGTAAGTAAATAGTAAGTAAATGTCATTTAATGTCTGATTGTGATCAGCGCACAGTTTGCTGCTGACGTGGTCGCCATTACTGGAGGCTTAACATATATGTCAAGACATTGTTCGCAACCCCTCACATTTGTTTGCCCTTTTGGGTCAAATCGTTTTCAGCCGACCGTTAACATTTAAAGTTTCATCACAATGAGAAAGGCGTCTGCCTTGAGAAGTTTGATGTTCTCCCTGTCAGTTCATCGGCAAACACAATAGCATAGTACTAAATGACTATACGTTATTGCTGGTTTCCTGTGAGATAGTTCTGTTGTGTCCACGCATTACACTAGCGCCGCCATTTCACCGGCCAGAATCTTACAATTGTATCACACACCTAAGCAATTATAATTTCTTATCGCGTGTTTGCTAAATATGATTTTCATGAAAACGTGTAGATGTATAGCAATAGACCTGCACTAGTGTAAAGATGACTCATTATATGGATAATGCTCGCAAAAACGTATATAATATTATATTTATCACACAAACATGAAATCCTCTATAGATAATTCGCTTAATATTGACTTAATACTTATAATGCTTAGTAATTCTTTTGTTTTACCATTAATTTACAGTTACCCTGATGAAATGTATTCTCCAAATGTGGTATTAGGTAAGCCATAAGGTGCCTGCATTTATACTAAAGGTATCAATATATGTCTAAGAAAGACTGAAACAGCTGCATTTTCTAAAATAAAATGTTGAGGTAATTTGAAACTTGTTGATTTGGAGTGTCGCACTTTGACGCCAGAATAGGTCTATACACTTTGACGTCAGAATAGGTCTATACACTTTGACGTCAGAATAGGTCTATACACTTTGACGTCAGAATAGGTATATACACTTTGACGTCAGAATAGGTCTATACATATATATATATATATATATGGAAAATAATATAAATTATATACAGTTTGTATTGCATTCATGCATGCATATTAACTATCGAGCATATTTATTACTACATCTCGACTTCTCTAGAAGCACCCACAGGTGCAGCCGTATATATCCAGCGCACGTTTTCCTGTTAAGTTGGACAACACGTCAGGACAATAGACGTCGTGGCAATAGCAGTGTTGGCGCACCAGCTACCCTACCCTGCGTAGGAAACGCCTATAATCAAACACTTGATACAAAGACCAAAAGCAACGCATAGTCCGAGTGCACTAGGTTTACACCTGGCTCTATAAATAAACATGAGTCATGATTTATTTGGCTTTTTTTGGAGTGTCTGCGAACATTACGCGCGCGTCGTCATCCCATTCAGCGTACGTAACGTATGCTAACTGCGAACACGAGTGTCTTGAATGAGACAGGGCGCTGTATCGGCTGGCAATGTACGCGGCCCAGTCAGTCGACAACATTCGGGTTCGAATCATCCTCGATCGATTCCTCTTGTCGACATTTTCGTTCAGTCCCCGATGCTGGTCGTTGCCTGATGTCTTCCCATTCTTCATATCTCTTCCACCTCTCATGGTGTCATCTCTGGTACCTCTTTCCGGTCGGTGTGAATTATGGTACTCTGTTCACTGTCGTATAGCTCGGTGTAGAATTCCTCTATTCGTTCCATGATCATATATTGGTCTTATATTTCTCTACCCTGCTTGTCTAGAAGTGTAATCTGTCTGTCTCGACCTAGTGCCCATGTTCGTCTTGCTTTCTTCAGGCTCTTTGATGACATAATCGTTTCTCGTATGATCTCTTGTTTGTACTTCCTGATGTCCTCCTTCGCTTTCTTTTTGATGGTCTTGCATATTTCTGCGTAGTCTATTTGTTTTTTACGGTCGCCGTTATCCACCATTTCTCGTCGTTTCTTCAGTGCTCGTATCTTGACATGCCTGTTGAGTGTTTTGGCTACACTTGTCGCACTTAGTTGGATCATCTCAGTGATGTTTTCGCTCATGGTCTCAATGTCGTCTAGTCCTTGTAGTGTCTCGAATCGATTTCGCAGCTCGAGTTGGAATTCGATCTTTGTTATTCCTATTTGTGTGGTATCTACACTCGGTGGTCTCTTGTTGATCAACTTCTTCCTTTCCGCATTGACGTCCGGTTTGTTGTTGCTCAATACCATTCTGTGGTCACTTCCGATGTTGACGCGGTTGATGACAGTTACGTTAGTGACCATGTCTGGCCTGTTTGTTAGGATGAAGTCAATTTCGTTCTTCGTTTCTCCATTTGTGCTTTTCCACGTCCATGCATCTCCTCCCTGCTTTCTTCTGAAACATGGTATTCATGATTTTGTACTTTCTTGATGGTGCCCACTCTACCAAGGTGTAACCTCTTTCGTTTCTCACACCTAGATCAAATTTGCTTATTGGCGTTTCCGAAATGTTTGTTCGTTTCTCTACTTGCGCGTTAAAGTCTCCCATCACTATCGTGTAATGGGTTGGCTTTTGTAGAAGTTGTTTGCGTCATCTTCTGAGTATGATGTTGTTGGTGCATATATTTGTACTGTGTTAAGTTTGTAGCGTTTTGTTATGCATAGAACAAGTTCTGCTACTCTGGAACTGATATTCGCCGTGGAATGATATAGTAGGTGGCCGCTTTGTAAGGCAGTGAGGCATTCCTCTCTTCCTCTGACTTCACCGATCCCGATCACATCACATACCAACCTGGTTTCCCTAAGTTCTTCCTCCAGTTCTTGTATCTGTTCATGTTTTCGTAGTGTTTTTATGTTATATGTTGATATCTTCGGTGTTCTGTTCTGTGACAGTCTCTGACAAGTACTCACAGACATGAGCGTATAACAAAACACTTTATTATGACCGACCGGCAATGCTCACTGCCCTAGTCGCCAGGTGGTAGCACCACTCACAGACTACACCAATAGACAACTCATGCCACACACGTATCATAAAGACACTATTCATTATTGAATAGTCCTCAGTGGTATATCATTGAATGGTATACCACTGAGGACCATTCAAACTATCATTGAATTGTATTCTGAATGATCTTTTGGATTACACCGAATGGTATACCACTGAAGCATATTGTTGAAAACCATTAAAAACCATTGAACAGCGTATTCTAAATAACAAATTCAACCTTATGTAAACTTTTGAATACCACTGATTATCACTCAATGTAGTGCATGCACTACTGAACGGCAGTTAAATAGCCCTTTGGTACTTCATATATTGCCGGCAGTTGTCTTAGCAGTGTCCATAACGGCAGTGGTCTTAGCAGTGTCCTTAACGGCAGTGGTCTTAGCAGTGTCCATAACGGCAGTGGTCTTAGCAGCGTCCATAACGGCAGTGGTCTTAGCAGCGTCCATAACGGCAGTGGTCTTAGCAGCGTCCATAACGGCAGTGGTCTTAGCAGCATCCATAACGGCAGTGGTCATAGCAGCGTCCATAACGGCAGTGGTCTTAGCAGCGTCCATAACGGCAGTGGTCTTAGCATTGTCCTTAACGGCAGTGGTCTTAGCAGTGTCCATAACGGCAGTGGTCTTAGCAGTGTCCATAACGGTCGTTGTCTTTGCAGTGTCCTTAACGGCAGTGGTCATCATTGTACTGCTGGTTGACGCCTGTGTCTCCACATCACCTTTTGATGTTGCAGTCGCCTTCAACTTGTTCATTTCCATATTGATGATGGCAGCTCTGTGGGGGAAATGAGCACCACAGTAGGGTAAAATGGATACAAATCTAAGAATGATGTTACACTACTCACATGTACATACGACCTTGGCATGGGTCCTCCATTCTCCTGCTGAGTTTTACAGCATATAAAAGACAAAACTCGTTGAATATGACTAAAGCGTGGAAGACACCGACATTTGCAATTGTTGTAAACACACGGCCGGGTCTTCGCGTGAGGCTGAGGGTAACATTTCAAGCAATGCCCATTCAAGAGGCACATACTATGAATTTTTGTGCCATTTTCATGCTAAAATTTAAACTGACTTGCATTTGAGCACGATAGTTACCCAAATATACAGTGCGCTCAGCCTCCGGATAAGTCAAACCTGTAGGGACCCATGGAAATACTTTTACTATATCAGGATTTACCATCACCTTTCAATGTTCAAGGGGGCAGATTCAGACTATTTAGGACAATTAATTGTAACCCCGGATATGGTAGCTAAGAAAATGAGGGCTATGAAGGATAATAAATCACCTGGAGTGGATGGTATTCCACCCAAACTACTATTGGAAATTGTAGAACAAATTAGCATACCGCTTGCAACAGTTTTCAACTTGTCATTAGAAGAGGGAGTGGTTCCTTTAGAATGGAAAGAAGCAAACATTATACCGTTATTCAAAAAAGGTTCGAGAAACAAGTCAGAGAACTATAGACCAGTGAGTTTAACATCAGTGATTTGTAAATTATTAGAAAGACTAATTAAAGATCACATGGTGGATTTTCTTGTTAAACAAAATTTGATAAACCCATCTCTATATGGTTTTTTTAAAGCGAGGTCATGCTTAACAAATATGTTATGTTTTTTGGAAGACATCACTAAGTGGGTAGATGAGGGATCACCAGTAGATATCGTCTACTTAGATTTTCAAAAAGCTTTCGACAAAGTACCACATCAAAGATTACTGCTTAAACTAAAGGCCCATGGCATAGGAAATGGTATAATAAACTGGATAGAACAATGGTTGATTGACAGAAGACAACGTGTAGTAGTTGATGGGGAGGCTTCAAACTGGAAATCGGTATTGAGTGGTGTACCACAGGGATCAGTATTAGGTCCTATATTATTCTTAATATATATCAACGATTTGGATGATGAAATAACAAGCAAGGTGTTGAAATTTGCAGATGATACAAAAGTGTTTAGAAGGATTAAAAGTGATGGAGATAGACAGCATTTACAAGATGATCTTGACAGGTTGATCAAATGGTCTGAAAAGTGGCAAATGCTTTTCAATTTTGGGAAATGTAAATGCCTCCACATAGGACATGGGAACGAAGAAGTAGAATATACAATGGGGGGTACTGTACGAGGTACTACTGTAAATGAAAAGGACTTAGGGTTAACCATTAGTGCTAATATGAAGGTTTCAGAGCAGTGCGGAATTGCAGCTTCAAAGGGAAATCAAATCCTTGGATTAATTAGGCAAAACATAACGTATAAGGAAAAAGAACTAATAATACCGCTGTACAAAACAAAAGTTAGGCCTCATTTAGAATATTGTATTCAAGCGTGGAGGCCATATCGCAAGAAGGACATAGATATGCTAGAAAGAGTACAGAGGAGAGCAACTAAAATGATACCAAATCTGAGGGATCTTAGTTACGAAATACGCCTAAAAAAATGCGGATTAACAACACTAGAGACCAGGAGATTGAGAGGAGATCAGATAGAAGTGTTTAAAATATTGAAGGGTTATGAAAATATTGATAGAAATATGTTTTTCTCAGTTAAGAAAGATAGAAGGACTAGAGGACATGAACTTGCATTAGCAAAGGAGCAGAGTAGATTGGATATAAGAAAGTTCTCATTTTCACAAAGGACTGTAAATGAATGGAACAGATTACCTGCTGATTGTGTGGGTGCTAGTAGCGTGAATGTTTAAAAATAAAATTGACACATACCTCAGACGGGCGGGATACACATAGATAAAAGGGTCAGACTCTCGATAAGCCAAAGGGCTTCCTTGTCCACCTGCCACCTAGAGTTAATTCTCTGGGTGACAATCTTGTTAAATGTTGCCTGTGTGTGCAACAGGGCCTCTTTCTCTGATACCTCTTTCTTCAGCTGCTCCCTCGGTTTCTTGATATTCTTCCCAGTGTTCATTTCATTTCATCATAGCGGACGCAAAACCACAGATTTGAAATAGGAAAGATAATTTTGTTCACATACGACGAGATAATTACCCTCATACACTAGATACAGGCATATGGCAGGAGCAAAAACACACTCCAAGGGCGACCGGTTCAAGTCGACACTGTCCAACGGCGACAAGAAGGTAGCATCGGACGTTAACGCCGTTTCCAACTGTTTACTACATGTACATACCCAAACATAACATGAAAAAGAAAATATGTGGTGTAATAGCGAAGGTTAGATCAAATTAGATACAAATCAATAATATATACACGGTGGAATTGCCAACATTACTTAAATACGCGTACTTACCATGTGCTCATCAGAACAACATCGACTGACAGTGTCAACAACAGCCATTTGATTTGATTCATTGGCAGTGTCCCAGCGCTTGACACTTTTTCGGCGTTGTTGATCATTCCATTGATCATTGTTGCTATTAAACTCCATTAGTTTGACACTGGCACATCACTTTACCTCGTTGATTCATTGGGATAGAGAAACATGCGTCTGAGTGGTGACTGTTGCTTCAAATACGTAACGTATTAACCGTTTTCCTATCTGTTTTCAAAGCTCTGTACAGCTAGATAATTAGTATGACGTCAATCCGTTTTCATATAGGATTAATTGTAACTCGGATACCACACAACAATTATTATATCCTGAATGCACCAGTGTTCACAAATGGTAAGATAAATCTTCAAAATAAAGTCCTGAATTGAGATGATGATATCATCAGTAAAAACATGGTGCCGAAGTCGTAAGAAATGTCGTTACTTGTTAAATTCTGTGGCATGGACTGCTGTAGGTATCAAAACGCTTACAGATACACCCGATTGCACTGATATGGCAGACATGTCTGGCACAAATACACGAATGTTTGGAGTCAACATTTAATAATGGATGATACAAGACCAAGAACATCTGGCGTGATGTCATAAATGAGTGTGATCACTGAAGGTCTGCTGCAGGTCAAATATAGTGACGCGTCAGAGACAAGCCAATCCTAGATGTCCTAACACACACACAATCTGGCAACATCATTAACGGGGCACAACAATTGACCTCCAACAATTGTAACGTAACACCCGGCTTTGGCTAATAAAAACTGATGAATACAGCATATATACATTTGAATGTTTACGACCTAAAAACAGACAGAAAATAACTTAGATACTGCACATTCAGTGACTGAACACAGAGTTTGTGATTCACCCGGTTGGAATAAAAAATACCCAATGTGACATATCGGATAAAAAGCTTTAGTCATATGTAGAAACGCACGCACGCACGCACGCACGCACGCACGCACGCACGCACGCCTGTAGAGCCACGCACACACACATGTAGAGCCATGCACACACACCAATAGAGCCATGGACACACACTTGTAGAGCCATCGCACCATCACATCAGATTCATCGTTTAAAGATGACTAGAATACAAAAACTTCAATTAGTAAAGTAATACATATACAACCTGAAATCATGAATGTCAAATTATCAGCATCACACAACAATAAATAGCTATGAGGGTTTAAGTATTTACTAGCACCAGCATGCGGGATTTGTCAGAATAAAGTCAGTACTATGCGGCTTCTTTATAAAATAAACAATACATGTGCATGATTTAAATTAAAATGTATTGTTAAGTTCATGTCTCAGATGCTTTTGAATGACAGCATATACTATAAATCAAACAGGCTAAATACATGTACCTGCAAAAACAAATATTTTACAAATCAACAAATCATGTTCTACTAATAATTGTTATTTCCAGTCAGTGACCGTCTGCACCCTACGCCAAGTAGGTACTGTAAATTACCAATTTCTATCTATTATTTGTCATGAAGTAACTGGTTTTTGTTATGTTCTATGAATTAATTTATATTAAGCCCATCTACAGACAGACAGCATTGTAGAAAGAAGAAACCAGACAAAGCTGTCTGAAAGAAGGAGCCAGAACATTATGACTAAAAGGAGAAGACAAACATAAATGTCTGAAAGAAGAAGCCAGATGAAGATGTTTGAATTGAGAAACCAAAGATGACTGAAAGAAGAAGTCAGATGAAGACACATGAATGGGGAAACCAAAGACTGCTAAACGAAGAAGCCATATGAAGATATCTAAACAGAATATACAAAAGGTGGCTGAAAAGGGAAGCCAGATGAAGATATCTGAATGGAGAAACCAAAGATTGCTGAAAGAAGAAGCCAGACAAAGATGTCTGAATTGAGACACTAGAGAGATATATGAAAAGAGAAGCCATACAATATCTGAAAATAAAAGGAGAAGCCAGGCATAGCTGTCTGACTGGAGAAGCCAAACAAAGCTATCTGAAAATGGAAACCAGACAAACCCATCTGAAAGAAGATGCCAGACACAGCTGTTTGAAGGAAGAAGCTACTTATAGTTGTCTGAATGGAGAAACCAGATATAGCTGTCTCAAAGAAGAAGCCATGCACTGCAGTCTAAAAAAAGAAGCTGACATAGCAGTCTGAAAGAAGAAGCCATACACAGATGTTTTAAAGAAGCTAGACATAACTGTTTGAAAGAAGCCAGACATAGGTGTTTGAAAGAAGCCAGACATAGCTGTTTGAAAGAAAAAGCCAGACATAGCTGTTTGAAAGAAGATGCCATACATAGCTGTTTGAAAGAAGCCAGACATAGCTGTTTGAAAGAAGAAGCTAGATGTAGCTGTTTGAAAGAAGATGCCATACATAGCTGTTTGAAAGAAAAAGCCAGATGTAGTTGTCTAAAAAAGAAGATATCAGACACAGCAGTGAATGGACAAACCAGATAAAACTACCTGAAAGAATGACTGTTGACACCAGACTGGTAGGTCTAATTGATAGAACATACAGTTGATTACTGCTGAAAGCCATTAGTATCTATAAAATGCCCAAAACAAAAATGTAATAAAAATACAATAACAAAAAAGAGTAATAACCTAATTATCTCAACATAAAACAAATTCATTATAAAACATGCAACGAGAAGTAGAAGTACACCTAATGATTCTGTAGCACTAGAAAATAAACAGTTTGCACATGACCCATTTTCAGAGCTACCTTTAAAAGCCCTTTGTCAAAAAAGTCTTCTGACTTTAGAAAATGTCTTTGAGTTTGGGCTTTTGAAACCATTAAGGTTGCTATAGCTGACTGATTGTACAACACCTTAATTATTGCTTTTAGAGTATACTAAAAACTTGCAACTTTACAGCTCAAACATTTTGCACAGTCCCTGCTTAAAAGAACACTTTCACATGACTATGCTACCGGGTCAATGATAATTACTGGATATAAGATATGTACATCACGGAATCATGATTCAACATCTCAGTAAATGTTAGTTCATCTCATGAAATGTCACTTTATCGAGTATCAATAACATGGCAGTTGTCCATTAAATAAACAGGAAGCCAAAAGGTAATTCTTTGTTCTAATGAACAGTGAGAATTGCTTCCTCATAAGGGTTTAACTTATGAAATATTGCACAATGTGTACACATAGGCATTGCACGGTTCTCATTTACTGGCCTGAAAGGCTTGAGAACCGCGCCCTGCATTCTGGCCATGGCTTAATGGTATAGTTTCGATTATGGTGCATTAGAGAATAGAACGGTTGGAAGTAAACGTGTGTTAATATGGAGGCTCTGCTGTAGTGTTTCTAAGCCAATCAAGTAATGCCTCCAAGCTCAGGTTAACTCAACCAGTCTCACAGTTACTATACATTCGACTCAACTTGCACAGAGTTTGTACACTCACTTCTTGAATCCTCATCGAGGTTGTCTACCTCATAATCTTCATCATCATTACCGTGGTAGTTGCCAATTTCATAGCCGATAATCGTTGCATGGTCCAACTTTCCCGGCGCCTTATGCATCTGTGCCATGATCTCTAAGTCACGCTTTTTTCTTTCCTTCGATCGCAGTTTCTTGCCATATAAGTTTGGGTTTTCGAGAACCTGTCGTTTCTGATTGGTTAATTTGAGCACATGCTGAAGGATGGCGCCACAGAGCTCCTGGGCCGAACATGGAACTTCAGCGAAGAGCTCGAACTCATGTATGATACGTTCCATCTCCTTAACGGCATACTGATGCCTTTCATGAGGCTCCATCTCTGGTTTCCCTTCTTGTGTCCCACAGTGCTCACCACTCCTACCGTCACCCTCACCCCCTTCTGCCTTCTTCATCGACACAGCTATCTTTGTCACAACCGGATCAAAGTTATCCGAAATTCCGTCTGTCGTCAAGTAGATGATGTCACCAGGGTCAACAAAGGTCATGGAGCATGTCAAGTTGTGCAGCTCCGGTTGGATTCCGTTGACGGGACCGAGAGCGCCTCCAGCGTCGCGGATATCACGCTCCAGCGATATGTCATGTGACCCGGTCGTGATCTCGCGAACGCCGTGCTGTTTGCTGAAGACGTACGCGAGACTGTCTCCCACATTGACGATGCACACGACAAACTGGCGGGAGTTGAGGACTGGACAGACCAGGGCAACACACAGTGTGGTGAGGCCACCGCCTCGGGTGAGGATGGACTGTTGGGCCGCATCCAGGGACTGCAGTAGCAGGCGTGTTATCTCCTACAACACATGTACATACACAGTGAACAGGTGTGTTATCTCCTACAATACATATACATACACAGTGAGCAGGTGTGTTATCTCCTACAACACATGCACTTACACGGTGAGCAGGTGTGTTATCTCCTACAATACATTTACATACAGAGTGGACAGGCATGTTATCTCCTACAACACATGTACATACACGGTGAGCAAGCATGTTATCTCCTACAACACATGTACATACACGGTGAACAGGTGTGTTATCTCCTACAATACATATACATACACAGTGAGCAGGCGTGTTATCTCCTTCAACACATGCACTTACACGGTGAGCAGGTGTGTTATCTACTACAATACATTTACATACAGAGTGGACAGGCATGTTATCTCCTACAACACATGTACATACACGGTGAGCAGGCTTGTTATCTCCTACAACACATGCACTTACACGGTGAGCAGGTGTGTTATCTCCTACAATACATTTACATACAGAGTGGACAGGCATGTTATCTCCTACAACACATGTACATACACGGTGAGCAGGCGTGTTATATCCTACAACACATGTACATACACGGTGAGCAGGCGTGTTATCTCCTACAACACATGTACTTACACGGTGAGCAGGTGTTTTATCTCCTACAACACATGTACATATACAGTGATCAGAAGGCATGCTATTTCCTACAACACATACGCACGCACACGCGCACATGAGCATGTTTGTGTTACCTACTTGTAGTCTTGTTGACTAAATGCTAATAGTGTGAATTTGTTTACACTGCAACTGACAGGTTGATCAGGACAGGCCACACATAGATAAACCCAGTGCTTTCTTATCTATTTGCCATGTGGATCTTGTTGCTTCTGAAGGCAATCTTGGTCCATCTAATCAAGACTAACAACACTGCTAATCACCGAGTGATCTCTAATCTCTGTACCTCAGGTATAACTAATGTTGGATGACAGGAAAGACTAAGAAGCAACGAGAAGACAAATCAGAAGATTGTTAAACATAGTTAGAAAGATATTTAAATTAAAGAAGGCAGTAGAACCAAAGGGCACAATGCAGTATTAGTCTAGGAACAGTGTAGGTTGGATATGAGAAAGTACTCATTCTCATAGACGACAATAAATGACTGGAACAAATAATCAGATGATTGTGTTAATTCTAGCCATGTGAATTAGGGTTATATGTACCATAGGTGGAAAATTGTTGGACTCTCGATAAACCAAAGGCTTCAACATGCTGTCTGGAACTTGTAGCATGGATGGCACTCTTATTAACTCTTGTTAAATAAGAGATCTCACTGTACCGTGCAGACTCACATGGGTGGTAGTGATTGGAGAATGTCCAGAGAAGAGTTGTTGGTTGATGAACTGGACACATCCAAAGACAGCGCACCTGGCGGCCAGCATTGACTTCTCCCCCCAGTTTACACCATCAGCCACAATCAGCAGACCACTGTTCTTCCGGGCACACACCGCAAACGCATCCGCTATTGGCTCTCCTTCAAACACACACAATGCAACGAGTCAAATTTAGCAGACAACCGAATGAGGTGACAACAATTTTAAGACAACAATGATTCTGATGACACTTGTTATGATTTTTATGTCTTCCAACATATGGACGGAAGATCTGCACTTTTAATAGTGATACCTGCTTTTCTAGTTGCTTGAATCTTCTCTTTTGTGTTCTCAGATGCCATTCAGAACTTAAAGGTGCCTCCTCAATCCAATTTTTCGTTTGTCTCATTTCAAATTCATTTTGTGGAAAAGCAAACCTATCTAGTATCCACTAGGACACGGTAACTCAATTGTGTAACATTTTTAATGTAGTTTTGATAAAATCATCAAACAAACTATTAACTTATCAATTCTACATGTAGAATCAATTCTAATAATTCTCAAAATTGGAATCTTCATGTTTATGTTCTTGTTTCTGTGTTGACATTCTCCACTTTCTTTGTTCTCTCAAGAACAGTCAAAAACATTTATTGGGTTGAAGGTTATATGTTTGCAAATTGCCAGATATATCAACCAAAGTAAATTATTTGGTAAACTAGTCACACACACTTCATATTTGGACATCAAAGAACCAGATTCGTGATGAGCTAAAGAAGTTGAGGAAGCCGCTTTAACCTATAAACCTATATTTCTTATGATGTCATACTAGTAACAGAATAACGCAAGATAAATCTGGTGACAAAAAGCAGTCATTCGTCATCATTTCCCTCTGCAAATTGGTCATCACGGTCCCTAACGACACTACCAACTGAGCTCACCTGATATTTTGCCAGTCACTGGGTTCTGGTCGTAGAGGGACATGCAGATACCATATGCCTTCCGACTCTTCACATTCCAACTCTCAGCTCCAGCAATTTGACACATGTTGGAAGCAGTCGGCGGCACTGTGGTCACAGGTCTTGTTGCTGGTGTGTCAGTTGTGACAGGTGACACTTTATTGACAGGTGACACTTTGTTGACAGGTGACACTTTGGCAGCTGGTGACACAGTGGTACTTCTGGAGACAGGAGATGAATGTTTAGTTGGAGTCACATTGTCACTGGTGGTTGGCTTTGTTGGCGGGACGTAATGTTTGGTTGGGGTAACATCATTACTGGCGGTGGACTTGGTTGGCGAAACATAATGACAAGTCAACTTGTTTGTTTCATCAGCACAATGTGGAGAGGCACTCCCAACAAGATGTGATGCTGCTGGTTTTGTTGGACTGGCTCCAAACGATGCTGCAGACATTGGACGGGACATCCCTGCACCATTCAACGGACTCTCCACCCTTGGCATGTCACTCATGGATGTAGGTCTCGCAGGACGCGTGCTCCCTTTCTTTGGACTGGTACAACTTGATGTGTAGATTGTGATCACTCCGGGTTTCAGCGGAAGCACAAATTTGCGGGACATGTCAGCGGAACTGTCTGATTTTGTCCTTTTCATGTTTGGTTTCTTTTTGCGGTGACCGTGCCGGCCTCTTGTCTGCTGAGACGGATCAACCGTATTGGCCTTGGTCACCTCCTTCTTATCTCCATTTGTGGGCAACAGGCTCACATCAGCAGATGTCCCATTCCCCAAGGGAGAATTGCTTCCTTTGGTAGGTGACTTGTTCTCTTTTCCATTTTCAGTGCTGTGTTCTTGACTATTCTGGTCGTCTTTTAAATCTGATGTATCAGTACCAAAAACATCACTATTGGCAAATTCAGAACTTGTCGAATGAAGGAGATGTGACTCGTTAATATCTTCAGCATTCTGCTTCTTACCATGTGCGAGAGGATTTGACAAATGAGAAGCTGGTTGGTCGCCAGTAGCGTCACTACCAGGTGATTTAGCAACACTTGTGTTCTCCTTAGAATGTCCTGCATCACTTATGCTTCTTTGGGCCATTTTGGGATCACACGTTTTTGGTTTAACATCTTTTGTATTGTCAGTGTTTTCTTTTGTTGTTTTCATATCACCCGTATTTGGCTTATCACTGTTGGTGTTGTGTGAACTTGGTATTTCATTTATTCTGCCGTCTGTGCTAGGGCTTCGATTGTCTGTGATAAGTTTACCCTTTTCTGCACCATCTATGGTTGGTTTGGCTTCGTTTGTGACTAGTCTACCATTTTCTGCAGCAGCTCTATTTAGATTGGCATCTTCTCCTTGACATGTTCTTGGATTAACTTCTCCTGTGATGACTTTACTTGGTGCCGCTTTTTTGGCATTCTGTTCAGCTTCTTCCAAGTGGTCTCTGGTCGGTTTGGCATCTCCAATGTCTTGTTTAGTATCTTCTATGTTGTCTGTGATTAGTTTAGCTTCATTTATGTCTGGCTCAGCTTCTGTGGTCACCGCTTCTGTGTTGTCTGTAGTTGGGTTAGCATCTTCTGTGTTGTCTGTAGTTGGTTTAGCATCTTCTGTGTTGCCTGTAGTTGGTTTAGCATCTTCTGTGTTGTCTGTAGTTGGTTTAGCATCTTCTGTGTTGCCTGTAGTTGGTTTAGCATCTTCTGTGTTGCCTGTAGTTGGTTTAGCATCTTCTGTGTTGCCTGTAGTTGGTTTAGCATCTTCTGTGTTGTCTGTAGTTGGTTTAGCATCTTCTGTGTTGTCTGTAGTTGGTTTAGCATCTTCTGTGTTGCCTGTAGTTGGGTTAGCATCTTCTGTGTTGTCCGTAGTTGGTTTAGCATCTTCTGTGTTGCCTGTAGTTGGTTTAGCATCTTCTGTGTTGTCTGTAGTTGGTTTAGCATCTTCTGTGTTGCCTGTAGTTGGTTTAGCATCTTCTGTGTTGCCTGTAGTTGGTTTAGCATCTTCTGTGTTGCCTGTAGTTGGTTTAGCATCTTCTGTGTTGCCTGTAGTTGGTTTAGCATCTTCTGTGTTGCCTGTAGTTGGTTTAGCATCTTCTGTGTTGTCTGTAGTTGGTTTAGCATCTTCTGTGTTGTCTGTAGTTGGTTTAGCATCTTCTGTGTTGCCTGTAGTTGGTTTAGCATCTTCTGTGTTGCCTGTAGTTGGTTTAGCATCTTCTGTGTTGCCTGTAGTTGGTTTAGCATCTTCTGTGTTGCCTGTAGTTGGTTTAGCATCTTCTGTGTTGCCTGTAGTTGGTTTAGCATCTTCTGTGTTGTCTGTAGTTGGTTTAGCATCTTCTGTGTTGTCTGTAGTTGGTTTAGCATCTTCTGTGTTGCCTGTAGTTGGTTTAGCATCTTCTGTGTTGCCTGTAGTTGGTTTAGCATCTTCTGTGTTGCCTGTAGTTGGTTTAGCATATTCTGTGTTGCCTGTAGTTGGTTTAGCATCTTCTGTGTTGCCTGTAGTTAGTTTAGCATCTTCTGTGTTGCCTGTAGTTGGTTTAGCATCTTCTGTGTTGCCTGTAGTTGGTTTAGCATCTTCTGTGTTGCCTGTAGTTGGTTTAGCATCTTCTGTGTTGTCTGTAGTTGGTTTAGCATCTTCTGTGTTGCCTGTAGTTGGTTTAGCATCTTCTGTGTTGCCTGTAGTTGGTTTAGCATCTTCTGTGTTGCCTGTAGTTGGTTTAGCATCTTCTGTGTTGCCTGTAGTTGGTTTAGCATCTTCTGTGTTGCCTGTAGTTGGTTTAGCATCTTCTGTGTTGCCTGTAGTTAGTTTAGCATCTTCTGTGTTGCCTGTAGTTGGTTTAGCATCTTCTGTGTTGCCTGTAGTTGGTTTAGCATCTTCTGTGTTGTCTGTAGTTGGTTTAGCATCTTCTGTGTTGTTTGGAGTTGGTTTAGCATCTTCTGTGTTGCCAGTTGTTAGTTTCGCTTCATCCGTGTCTGGTTTAGCATCTTCCGTTTTGTGTGTGGTTGATTTGGCTTCATCTACATCTCGTTTAGCTTCTTCTGTGTTGTCTATGGTTGGTTTGACTTTAACTATATCTGGCTTAGCTTCTGTGGTCACCGCTTCTGTGTTGGCTGTAGCTGGTTTAGCATCTTCTGTGTTGGCTGTAGTTGGTTTAGCATCTTCTGTGTTGGCTGTAGTTGGTTTAGCATCTTCTGTGTCGGCTGTAGTTGGTTTAGCATCTTCTGTGTTGGCTGTAGTTGGTTTAGCATCTTCTGTGTTGGCTGTAGTTGGTTTAGCATCTTCTGTGTCGGCTGTAGTTGGTTTAGCATCTTCTGTGTCGGCTGTAGTTGGTTTAGCACCATCTGTAATGTCTGTGCTTGGATTTGCTTCTTCTGTGAGTTTGTTCACTTTCCTATCATCGGTGAGTTGTTGTTCACTGTCTGTGCTGTGTTTTTCACAGACTCTGCCCCTCTCACTGATTGTACAAGTGTCTCTCTGCAACTGTTCACACTTACTATCTTGCACCTCCGGTTGGACACTGCCATGGTTGTCAACCTTTGGTTTCGCTATTCCACCTGAACACCTGACTGTTTTATTATGGTTTACGTTACTGCCGTCCTTTACAGAGGACTTACTTGTATTAAGCACAGAGCTTTTATCACATGATTTGGTCACATGCTCAGATAGATCTTTTGTCTCAGCAGTTACAAGACAGTTTCCATTCACTGCATGGATATCGCCATTGGCACTTGGCTTAGAGCGTTCACATTGTTTAGTGAAGTCACATCTACCCTTGTTTGTGTTTCCAGATGATACATGATGGTTGCCTGTTGTTGGTGTGGATGTATTGGCAGACAGCTGTGGTGCAGCAGCTATTGTTTTAGCTGCTTTTGGTTGCTGCGTGGGTATACCTGTATTTGAAGACAGCTGTGGTGCAACAGTTGTTTTAACTGCTGTTGCTTGTCGTGTATCAGTATTTGAAGACAGCTGTGGAGCAGCTATTGTTGTTTTAGCTGCTCTTGCTTGCCATATGTCAGTACTAGAAGTCAGCTGTGATGAACCAGCTGTTGTCTTAACCGTTCTTGCTTGCCGTGTGGGTGTGTTTGTGCTCGACGAGAGCTGTGGTGCAGCAGCTGTTGTCTTTGCTGCTCCTGTTTGTTGTGTGGATGTGTTTGTACTTGCTAGTGTTGCAGCTGTGGTCAGTTGTGGAGAAGTTGCTGTGCTGACAGACAGCTGTGGTGAGGCAGGTTTTGCTGTGGACACCTGTGGAGATGTGACTGGAAGGTCTGCCTGGTTGTGACACTCCAGAGAGTCACAGCAGGCACATGGGATGGAGTCAGCCAGGTGCTGATTGGCTGGTGACACTGAAACAACAGCAACATAACATAAATAAACAGACAGTTTCAGGAGCCAACTGGCAGTAAATGGCTGTACAAGCCAGTGATGGCAATGGTGGACAGGGCAGATAATCACCTACACTGCATTAACAACATACACACTGCTAACATGACATATATACAGGCACACACGCACGCACGCATGCATGCTCTCTCTCTTTCTCTCACTCACGCACACACGCACACACGCACGCACACACATGCAAAGCATACTTGAATCACCTACCCAATTAATACCATCAAGGTTGAGACAGGAATATTTCAACAAAGTACTTGGATAAAATTACTACACATTTTAGCGTACAAACTGGGGGAGGCATTGCCATGACCCTATAATTTCCCCCTGCACAGAAGTTAAACATTCTAGATAAAACAAGGGTTTTGACCTAGTGGTGTTTCCCAGTATACAGTTGCGCCTCGTTATAACGCGCCTCGTTATAATGCAGATTCAGTTATAACGCGGTCGGTTGTGGACCCCAAATTTCTGCCGCCAGTATGTGGTTTCAAAAGCCAATGCTAGTAGCCCCCTGGTGTATTTGATGGCATATCTATTTGGAGAGCATGTATAAGTCATACGAAACACATGCCCTGTCCTCGTAAAGCCAGGGGTGATAGCTGACTAAACTACCCCTAGCAAATATCCTGCACAATGCTCAATCAGTGGTACTTTGTCCTAGTAATTGATTACGCTGTGTGTGTATATATACAGCTGTATGTGTGTGTGGGGGGGCACAGCCTTGCAACAAGTTGCCATGTTCGCAGTGGCAGCCAGTGCAGTCAGTTACTAGGACAAACTACAACTGACTGAG
This sequence comes from Escarpia spicata, assembly GCA_963995525.1. Lineage (NCBI taxonomy): Eukaryota > Metazoa > Annelida > Polychaeta > Sabellida > Siboglinidae > Escarpia > Escarpia spicata. Next base: position 2,854,057 of record OZ023209.1, read on the forward strand.
CCAACGTACACATACTGCACAGGAGATCTGCCAGGGGTAGTTATCCTACTACCCCCATATATATATAAGCCTAAGGACAGCATACAATCTGCACACACAAAATCGTTGCTGTGACGAAAAAAGCTATTTTATTTGTATTTTCTATACATGTTTAGGTACAGAGGTGCAAAAAACACACAAAAGACATTCACTTTCTTTATTTAGTATTCAATGACATTGCCCTTGGCTTGGATGACCTTTTGGATGCGTGTGGGCATGCTGTCACTCAGTGTCTGGAAGTAGTCAAGGTGAATGTCCAGAACCCACAGCTTCTTGATCTCCTCGCACAGATGGGAAACACTGCTCGTGTTGTTGCAGAAAAGCTTTCTCTTCATCTGATTCCAGGCGTTTTTAATCGGATTAAGGTCCGGGGAGTTTCATGGCCACTGCAGCACCTCAATTTTCTCCTTCTTGAGCCATGTTGACACACTTTTGGTCTTGTGGCGGGGGCGCTGTCTTGCATGAAGTGGGTGCACTCATGGATGTAGCAGGCATTCGTCAGATGAGATTCCAAGACATCCACATAACGATCTCCATTCATCGTCGTGTTCTTCGGAAGGAAGTATAGGCCTCCCCGGCCCTCCTGTCCACTGAAACACCCCCAAACCATCACTCCATCCGGGTGTTTGACGGTCTTCTGGGTGTACTTGGGGTCGTACCGGCTCGTGCCAATGGGTCGCCTCACACGTGCTGCTGTACTCCGGATGCACCTAAAGGTGCTCTCTTCACTCCACATCACATGTCTCCACTGCTCTACAGTCCAGTTTTTGTACTTACTGCAGAAATCAAGTCGCTGCTTTCTCATTCGGGCCGTGATGCGAGGTTTCTTCGCCGCCTTGCAACACTTGCATCTTCATGTGTTTTTGGAATCAATGTTGGATGGTTCGCGTCGACACTTCCGCCAGAACGTCCGGATGGTTTGCCTTTAATTCGCCTGCAGTAACGATCGGGCAGGACATCACCTCTCTTTTCAACATCGAATCTGTCATCATCGACGCCTTCCTAGGCCGACCAGAGCCCTCCTTCCTCTTGGGAAAGGCGTTCGGGGGAGCCTAGCCGCCACCTTTTTGAGCATACGGATGGCCTGCATACTGCGGCCCGAACGCATGGCAATGTCGCGGTTGCTTAACCCTTCATTCACAAGAGCCAAGATACGCACCTTCTCTGCGATATCCAACTTCGTTCGACCCATTACGATGACAATTGTTTTATTAATCAAATCCGTAGGGCACTGATATAGCCACAAATTTGGGGTAGGAAGTAACACAAAACACTTCCCTTACCTAAAGACGTACTGAATTGAACCAGCTGGCGCCGTCTGCAAGCTGTGTTATATTTAGCTGCAGGATGCAAGACACAGCAAAAGTTTTGCGCGCATTATGGTCGAAACGCAAATAAAATCGTTGCATATCTGAACAGAATATATTATGCTGTAGCAAAAATTTTTTTTTTACAGACTGTTGGTCAACCACTTCATTATGAGAGGTAGGATATACGACCTTCGAGAAAACGTCTCTCAAAATCAAAAAAAAAAAATTTGGGGGTACAAATAATTATTTATATCATTATATGTTTGGGTGTACTATGTTTACTAAGTTTGAATTTTAAAATAAAAGATATTGTCTACACAACCAGGGGTCAAAACTTTATGCAGGCCAGCTCAATTTATATATAGATAATATATACTGTATTTGTTCTATTAAGAATATAGTACGCTTAAAAAAATATTTTAGTTTGCGTTCCATTAAGCACACAAGACTACAGGGGTGTACGGCTCTGTACGCTCATCTTCTAGGGTTCCTGGGTGTAGCCATCTCATCAGACTTTCAAACGATTTATGCATTTCACATATGAGCAACAGTATACCACAACACTACAAAGACTGATAATTTAGGTGGGCCTTTTGATAAGTGTTCCTCTCTGAGCTTTGCATCTAGTGTGGCATTAATAGAAACCAAATTACAATGATGGAATCAACAGTGAAGACTGGCAATGGAGAGGTCCAATGGAGACTGCTGTCACCATGTCAGATTCTATTAAAGATGGAATCAACAGTGAAGACTGGCAATGGAGAGGTCCAATGGAGACTGCTGTCACCATGTCAGATTCTATTAAAGATGGAATCAACAGTGAAGACTGGCAATGGAGAGGTCCAATGGAGACTGCTGTCACCATGTCAGATTCTATTAAAGATGGATTCAACAGTGAAGACTGGCAATGGAGAGGTCCAATGGAGACTGCTGTCACAGTGTCAGATTCTATTAAAGATGGAATCAACAGTGAAGACTGGCAATGAAGAGGTCCAATGGAGACTGCTGTCACAGTGTCAGAATCTATTAAAGATGGAATCAACAGTGAAGACTGGCAATGGATAGGTCCAATGGAGACTGCTGTCACAGTGTCAGATTCTATTAAAGATGGAATCAACAATGAAGACTGGTAATGGAGAGGCTCCAATGGAGACTGCTGTCACAGTGTCAGATTATATTAAAGATGGAATCAACAGTGAAGACTGGCAATGGATAGGTCCTATGGAGACTGCTGTCACAGTGTCAGATTCTATTAAAGATGGAATCAACAGTGAAGACTGGCAATGGAGAGGCTCCAATGGAGACTGCTGTCACAGTGTCAGATTCAATTAAAGATGGAATCAACAGTGAAGACTGGCAATGGAGAGGCTCCAATGGAGACTGCTGTCACCATGTCAGATTCTATTAAAGATGGAATCAACAGTGAAGACTGGCAATGGAGAAGTCCAATGGAGACTGCTGTCACAGTGTCAGTTTCTATTAAAGATGGAATCAACAGTGAAGACTGGCAATGGAGAGGTCCAATGGAGACTGCTGTCACCATGTCAGATTCTATTAAAGATGGATTCAACAGTGAAGACTGGCAATGGAGAAGTCCAATGGAGACTGCTGTCACAGTGTCAGATTCTATTAAAGACGGAATCAACAGTGAAGACTGGCAATGGAGAGGTCCAATGGAGACTGCTGTCACAGTGTCAGATTCTATTAAAGACGGAATCAACAGTGAAGACTGGCAATGAAGAGGTCCAATGGAGACTGCTGTCACAGTGTCAGAATCTATTAAAGACGGAATCAACAGTGAAGACTGGCAATGGATAGGTCCAATGGAGACTGCTGTCACAGTGTCAGATTCTATTAAAGATGGAATCAACAGTGAAGACTGGCAATGGAGAGGCTCCAATGGAGACTGCTGTCACAGTGTCAGATTCAATTAAAGATGGAATCAACAGTGAAGACTGGCAATGGAGAGGCTCCAATGGAGACTGCTGTCACCATGTCAGATTCTATTAAAGATGGAATCAACAGTGAAGACTGGCAATGGAGAAGTCCAATGGAGACTGCTGTCACAGTGTCAGTTTCTATTAAACATGGAATCAACAGTGAAGACTGGCAATGGAGAGGCTCCAATGGAGACTGCTGTCACCATGTCAGATTCTATTAAAGATGGAATCAACAGTGAAGACTGGCAATGGAGAGGTCCAATGGAGACTGCTGTCACAGTGTCAGATTATATTAAAGTTGGAATCAACAGTGAAGACTAGCAATGGAGAGGCTCCGGTGGAGACTGCTGTCACCATGTCAGATTCTATTAAAGATGGAATCAACAGTGAAGACTGGCAATGGATAGGTCCAATGGAGACTGCTGTCACAGTGTCAGATTCTATTAAAGATGGAATCAACAATGAAGACTGGTAATGGAGAGGCTCCAATGGAGACTGCTGTCACAGTGTCAGATTATATTAAAGATGGAATCAACAGTGAAGACTGGCAATGGATAGGTCCAATGGAGACTGCTGTCACAGTGTCAGATTCTATTAAAGATGGAATCAACAGTGAAGACTGGCAATGGAGAGGCTCCAATGGAGACTGCTGTCACAGTGTCAGATTCTATTAAAGATGGAATCAACCGTGAAGACTGGCAATGGAGAGGCTCCAATGGAGACTGCTGTCACAGTGTCAGATTCTATTAAAGATGGAATCAACAGTGAAGACTGGCAATGGAGAGGTTCCAATGGAGACTGCTGTCACAGTGTCAGATGCTATTAAAGATGGAATCAACAGTGAAGACTGGCAATGGAGAGGCTCCAATGGAGACTGCTGTCACCATGTCAGATTCTATTAAAGATGGAATCAACAGTGAAGACTGGCAATGGAGAGGTCCAATGGAGACTGCTGTCACAGTGTCAGTTTCTATTAAAGATGGAATCAACAGTGAAGACTGGCAATGGAGAGGCTCCAATGGAGACTGCTGTCACCATGTCAGATTCTATTAAAGATGGAATCAACAATGAAGACTGGCAAAGGAGAGGTCCAATGGAGACTGCTGTCACAGTGTCAGATTCTATTAAAGATGGAATCAACAGTGAAGACTGGCAATGGAGAGGCTCCAATGGAGACTGCTGTCACCATGTCAGATTCTATTAAAGATGGAATGAACAGTGAAGACTGGCATTGGAGAGGTCCAATGGAGACTGCTGTCACAGTGTCAGATTCTTTTAAAGATGGAATCAACAGTGAAGGTGGCAGTGGAGAGGCTCCAATGGAGACTGCTGTCACAGTGTCAGATTCTATTAAAGATGGAATCAACAGTGAAAACTGGCAATGGAGAGGCTCCAATGGAGACTACTGTCACAGTGTCAGATTCTATTAAAGATGGAATCAACAGTGAAGACTGGCAATGGAGAGGCTCCAATGGAGACTGCTGTCACAGTGTCAGATGCTATTAAAGATGGAATCAACAGTGAAGACTGGCAATGGAGAGGCTACAATGGAGACTGCTGTCACAGTGTCAGATTCTATTAAAGATGGAATCAACAGTGAAGACTGGCAATGGAGAGGCTCCAATGGAGACTGCTGTCACAGTGTCAGATTCTATTAAAGAAGGAATCAACAGTGAAGGTGGCAATGGAGAGGCTCCAATGGAGACTGCTGTCATAGTGTCAGATTCTATTAAAGATGGAATCAACAGTGAAGGTGGCAATTGAGAGGCTCCAATGGAGACTGTTGTCACAGTGTCAGATTCTTTTAAAGATGAAATCAACAGTGAAGGTGGCAATGGAGAGGCTCCAATGGAGACTGCTGTCACAGTGTCAGATTCTATTAAAGATGGAATCAACAGTGAAGGTGGCAATGGAGAGGCTCCAATGAAGACTGCTGGCACAGTGTCAGATTCTATTAAAGATGGAATCAACAGTGAAGGTGGCAATGGAGAGGCTCCAATGGAGACTGCTGTCACAGTGTCAGATTCTATTAAAGATGGAATCAATAGTGAAGACTGGCAATGGAGAGGCTCCAATGGAGACTGCTGTCACCATGTCAGATTCTATTAAAGATGGAATCAACAATGAAGACTGGCAAAGGAGAGGTCCAATGGAGACTGCTGTCACAGTGTCAGATTCTATTAAAGATGGAATCAACAGTGAAGACTGGCAATGGAGAGGCTCCAATGGAGACTGCTGTCACCATGTCAGATTCTATTAAAGATGGAATGAACAGTGAAGACTGGCATTGGAGAGGTCCAATGGAGACTGCTGTCACAGTGTCAGATTCTTTTAAAGATGGAATCAACAGTGAAGGTGGCAGTGGAGAGGCTCCAATGGAGACTGCTGTCACAGTGTCAGATTCTATTAAAGATGGAATCAACAGTGAAAACTGGCAATGGAGAGGCTCCAATGGAGACTACTGTCACAGTGTCAGATTCTATTAAAGATGGAATCAACAGTGAAGACTGGCAATGGAGAGGCTCCAATGGAGACTGCTGTCACAGTGTCAGATGCTATTAAAGATGGAATCAACAGTGAAGACTGGCAATGGAGAGGCTACAATGGAGACTGCTGTCACAGTGTCAGATTCTATTAAAGATGGAATCAACAGTGAAGACTGGCAATGGAGAGGCTCCAATGGAGACTGCTGTCACAGTGTCAGATTCTATTAAAGAAGGAATCAACAGTGAAGGTGGCAATGGAGAGGCTCCAATGGAGACTGCTGTCATAGTGTCAGATTCTATTAAAGATGGAATCAACAGTGAAGGTGGCAATTGAGAGGCTCCAATGGAGACTGTTGTCACAGTGTCAGATTCTTTTAAAGATGAAATCAACAGTGAAGGTGGCAATGGAGAGGCTCCAATGGAGACTGCTGTCACAGTGTCAGATTCTATTAAAGATGGAATCAACAGTGAAGGTGGCAATGGAGAGGCTCCAATGAAGACTGCTGGCACAGTGTCAGATTCTATTAAAGATGGAATCAACAGTGAAGGTGGCAATGGAGAGGCTCCAATGGAGACTGCTGTCACAGTGTCAGATTCTATTAAAGATGGAATCAATAGTGAAGACTGGCAATGGAGAGGCTCCAATGGAGACTGCTGTCACAGTGTCAGATTCTATTAAAGATGGAATCAACAGTGAAGGTGGCAATGGAGAGGCTGCAACGGCGACTGCTGTCAGTGTCAGATTCTATTAAAGATGGAATCAACAGTGAAGGTGGCAATGGAGAGGCTCCAATGGAGACTGCTATCACAGTGTCAGATTCTATTAAAGATGGAATCAACAGTGAAGGTGGCAATGGAGAGGCTGCAACGGCGACTGCTGTCACAGTGTCAGATTCTATTAAAGATGGAATCAACAGTGAAGGTGACAATGGAGAGGCTCCAATGGAGACTGCTGTCACAGTGTCAGATTCTATTAAAGATGGAATCAACAGTGAAGGTGGCAATGGAGAGGCTCCAATGGAGACTGCTATCACAGTGTCAGATTCTATTAAAGATGGAATCAACAGTGAAGGTGGCAATGGAGAGGCTGCAACGGCGACTGCTATCACAGTGTCAGATTCTATTAAAGATGGAATCAACAGTGAAGGTGGCAATGGAGAGGCTCCAACGGCGACTGCTGTCACAGTGTCAGATTCTATTAAAGATGGAATCAACAGTGAAGGTGACAATGGAGAGGCTCCAATGGAGACTGCTGTCACAGTGTCAGATTCTATTAAAGATGGAATCAACTGTGAAGACTGGCAATGGAGAGGCTCCAATGGAGACTGCTGTCACAGTGTCAGATTCTATTAAAGATGGAATCAACAGTGAAGACTGGCAATGGAGAGGTTCCAATGGAGACTGCTGTCACAGTGTCAGATGCTATTAAAGATGGAATCAACAGTGAAGACTGGCAATGGAGAGGCTCCAATGGAGACTGCTGTCACCATGTCAGATTCTATTAAAGATGGAATCAACAGTGAAGACTGGCAATGGAGAGGTCCAATGGAGACTGCTGTCACAGTGTCAGTTTCTATTAAAGATGGAATCAACAGTGAAAACTGGCAATGGAGAGGCTCCAATGGAGACTGCTGTCACCATGTCAGATTCTATTAAAGATGGAATCAACAATGAAGACTGGCAAAGGAGAGGTCCAATGGAGACTGCTGTCAGTGTCAGATTCTATTAAAGATGGAATCAACAGTGAAGACTGGCAATGGAGAGGCTCCAATGGAGACTGCTGTCACCATGTCAGATTCTATTAAAGATGGAATGAACAGTGAAGACTGGCATTGGAGAGGTCCAATGGAGACTGCTGTCACAGTGTCAGATTCTTTTAAAGATGGAATCAACAGTGAAGGTGGCAGTGGAGAGGCTCCAATGGAGACTGCTGTCACAGTGTCAGATTCTATTAAAGATGGAATCAACAGTGAAAACTGGCAATGGAGAGGCTCCAATGGAGACTACTGTCACAGTGTCAGATTCTATTAAAGATGGAATCAACAGTGAAGACTGGCAATGGAGAGGCTCCAATGGAGACTGCTGTCACAGTGTCAGATGCTATTAAAGATGGAATCAACAGTGAAGACTGGCAATGGAGAGGCTACAATGGAGACTGCTGTCACAGTGTCAGATTCTATTAAAGATGGAATCAACAGTGAAGACTGGCAATGGAGAGGCTCCAATGGAGACTGCTGTCACAGTGTCAGATTCTATTAAAGAAGGAATCAACAGTGAAGGTGGCAATGGAGAGGCTCCAATGGAGACTGCTGTCATAGTGTCAGATTCTATTAAAGATGGAATCAACAGTGAAGGTGGCAATTGAGAGGCTCCAATGGAGACTGTTGTCACAGTGTCAGATTCTTTTAAAGATGAAATCAACAGTGAAGGTGGCAATGGAGAGGCTCCAATGGAGACTGCTGTCACAGTGTCAGATTCTATTAAAGATGGAATCAACAGTGAAGGTGGCAATGGAGAGGCTCCAATGAAGACTGCTGGCACAGTGTCAGATTCTATTAAAGATGGAATCAACAGTGAAGGTGGCAATGGAGAGGCTCCAATGGAGACTGCTGTCACAGTGTCAGATTCTATTAAAGATGGAATCAATAGTGAAGACTGGCAATGGAGAGGCTCCAATGGAGACTGCTGTCACAGTGTCAGATTCTATTAAAGATGGAATCAACAGTGAAGGTGGCAATGGAGAGGCTCCAATGGAGACTGCTATCACAGTGTCAGATTCTATTAAAGATGGAATCAACAGTGAAGGTGGCAATGGAGAGGCTGCAACGGCGACTGCTATCACAGTGTCAGATTCTATTAAAGATGGAATCAACAGTGAAGGTGGCAATGGAGAGGCTCCAACGGCGACTGCTGTCACAGTGTCAGATTCTATTAAAGATGGAATCAACAGTGAAGGCTCCAATGGAGAGGCTCCAATGGAGACTGCTGTCACAGTGTCAGATTCTATTAAAGATGGAATCAACCGTGAAGACTGGCAATGGAGAGGCTCCAATGGAGACTGCTGTCACAGTGTCAGATTCTATTAAAGATGGAATCAACAGTGAAGACTGGCAATGGAGAGGTTCCAATGGAGACTGCTGTCACAGTGTCAGATGCTATTAAAGATGGAATCAACAGTGAAGACTGGCAATGGAGAGGCTCCAATGGAGACTGCTGTCACCATGTCAGATTCTATTAAAGATGGAATCAACAGTGAAGACTGGCAATGGAGAGGTCCAATGGAGACTGCTGTCACAGTGTCAGTTTCTATTAAAGATGGAATCAACAGTGAAGACTGGCAATGGAGAGGCTCCAATGGAGACTGCTGTCACCATGTCAGATTCTATTAAAGATGGAATCAACAATGAAGACTGGCAAAGGAGAGGTCCAATGGAGACTGCTGTCACAGTGTCAGATTCTATTAAAGATGGAATCAACAGTGAAGACTGGCAATGGAGAGGCTCCAATGGAGACTGCTGTCACCATGTCAGATTCTATTAAAGATGGAATGAACAGTGAAGACTGGCATTGGAGAGGTCCAATGGAGACTGCTGTCACAGTGTCAGATTCTTTTAAAGATGGAATCAACAGTGAAGGTGGCAGTGGAGAGGCTCCAATGGAGACTGCTGTCACAGTGTCAGATTCTATTAAAGATGGAATCAACAGTGAAAACTGGCAATGGAGAGGCTCCAATGGAGACTACTGTCACAGTGTCAGATTCTATTAAAGATGGAATCAACAGTGAAGACTGGCAATGGAGAGGCTCCAATGGAGACTGCTGTCACAGTGTCAGATGCTATTAAAGATGGAATCAACAGTGAAGACTGGCAATGGAGAGGCTACAATGGAGACTGCTGTCACAGTGTCAGATTCTATTAAAGATGGAATCAACAGTGAAGACTGGCAATGGAGAGGCTCCAATGGAGACTGCTGTCACAGTGTCAGATTCTATTAAAGAAGGAATCAACAGTGAAGGTGGCAATGGAGAGGCTCCAATGGAGACTGCTGTCATAGTGTCAGATTCTATTAAAGATGGAATCAACAGTGAAGGTGGCAATTGAGAGGCTCCAATGGAGACTGTTGTCACAGTGTCAGATTCTTTTAAAGGTGAAATCAACAGTGAAGGTGGCAATGGAGAGGCTCCAATGGAGACTGCTGTCACAGTGTCAGATTCTATTAAAGATGGAATCAACAGTGAAGGTGGCAATGGAGAGGCTCCAATGAAGACTGCTGGCACAGTGTCAGATTCTATTAAAGATGGAATCAACAGTGAAGGTGGCAATGGAGAGGCTCCAATGGAGACTGCTGTCACAGTGTCAGATTCTATTAAAGATGGAATCAATAGTGAAGACTGGCAATGGAGAGGCTCCAATGGAGACTGCTGTCACAGTGTCAGATTCTATTAAAGATGGAATCAACAGTGAAGGTGGCAATGGAGAGGCTGCAACGGCGACTGCTGTCAGTGTCAGATTCTATTAAAGATGGAATCAACAGTGAAGGTGGCAATGGAGAGGCTCCAATGGAGACTGCTATCACAGTGTCAGATTCTATTAAAGATGGAATCAACAGTGAAGGTGGCAATGGAGAGGCTGCAACGGCGACTGATGTCACAGTGTCAGATTCTATTAAAGATGGAATCAACAGTGAAGGTGACAATGGAGAGGCTCCAATGGAGACTGCTGTCACAGTGTCAGATTCTATTAAAGATGGAATCAACAGTGAAGGTGGCAATGGAGAGGCTCCAATGGAGACTGCTATCACAGTGTCAGATTCTATTAAAGATGGAATCAACAGTGAAGGTGGCAATGGAGAGGCTGCAATGGCGACTGCTATCACAGTGTCAGATTCTATTAAAGATGGAATCAACAGTGAAGGTGGCAATGGAGAGGCTCCAACGGCGACTGCTGTCACAGTGTCAGATTCTATTAAAGATGGAATCAACAGTGAAGGTGACAATGGAGAGGCTCCAATGGAGACTGCTGTCACAGTGTCAGATTCTATTAAAGATGGAATCAACAGTGAAGGTGACAATGGAGAGGCTCCAATGGAGACTGCTGTCACAGTGTCAGATTATATTAAAGATGGAATCAACAGTGAAGGTGACAATGGAGAGGCTCCAATGGAGACTGCTGTCACAGTGTCAGATTATATTAAAGATGGAATCAACAGTGAAGGTGACAATGGAGAGGCTCCAATGGAGACTGCTGTCACAGTGTCAGATTCTATTAAAGATGGAATCAACAGTGAAGGTGACAATGGAGAGGCTCCAATGGAGACTGCTGTCACAGTGTCAGATTATATTAAAGATGGAATCAACAGTGAAGGTGACAATGGAGAGGCTCCAATGGAGACTGCTGTCAGTGTCAGATTATATTAAAAAGCAGTAGGTTTGCTAACTATTGCATGTATGCTTAATTGAATGAATATGGTATGTGGTTTAATCTCCAGGTACAATAGTAATGCTGCAACATAACCGGTACATTAATGTCTTACTCTTAGGGATCATCTCAGAACGTCAGTGTTTGATATCAGACAAAATTACTTTTGTTTGGGAGAGGGGGGGTCAGAGGCTGTTTTCATCTGGCTTTGGACGCTTTGGACTGATTGTATATTGATATCATCATATCAATATTTATAAACATTTGATTGAGAGGGTAGGGGGCTGAGGCCAGATGAAAGAAATTTTATTTGATATCGGACATCAGTGTTATGAGAAGATCTTTTATTTGAGAAACAATGAATGTACATCACATCATCTACAGTACAGTTGAAGCAGACAGGCTCCGTACCTGGTTGAACTATAGGCAGGTCAGGCACCACCGCCAGGCCTTTGTCTGGACCTGAGTAGGAAGCGAATGTGTCTGGTAGTAGTGGCGCTATCTGGTGGTTGGGCAGGCCGTCAGTTGAACGACTGCACCACACATCTGTACCAGCCTTCATCTTCTGGCCACTTCTACAACACACAGCAGTGGAGGTACACTACAATGGCTAAAGGCCTGGGTACACTGGCACATTATGCCTGACCAGACCAGACCAGACCAGACGAGACCACACTGCCTCTGACAGCAGTATATCCATTACACTGACTGACACCAACAGCACTACTGGAAGCTGGCGTGATGTCATAATCATGTAAACTTGAATACTTTCCACTACGTCAATTGCAGTTGGGGCCAGTCAGTGTCAGTCTAACATATTCAAAAGTGTTCACATTTACGTGATTGTGATGTCCCGCCAGTATAGCACAGTCAGTGTCCGTCAGTGTACTGGATACACTGCAGGCTGATGTGGTCTCATGTGGTCTCATGTGGTCTCATGTGGTCTCATGTGGTCTCATGTGGTCTCATGTGGTCTGGGAGGGTGAGAAGTGGCAGTGCATCCCGGCCTTAACATATCACTTTAACAACAACACCCACCTCATGCACTCAATTAAAACAATTATTTTAAACATCTGTCAAGAATGGATATTTTACGTCAACAGGTTTCAACTAATGTAAACACAAGTCTTGTTGTTTTGTTATCATATAATGTATCATTTGTAATTAAGGCACAATGTGTTTAGATTAAAATGTAAAAAGTAGACCCACTGTCAATAAAATTACTTTATTACGATAAAAACACATATATGTGAAAATAGTACTTTCCCCGTGGACATTCCTACTTGCTAATTACAATCTTCATGAAATAACAACTCAAGTATTGTTACAAAGTACTTTTACTTTGTAACAAGTCAACCTGATTGAACTAAGCGAGGCTCTCTGTCTGCAGTATCACATAACTTCCAGTTGGTCACACAGAACTGCACTAGAGCACTACGTTACAAGCTGCACTCCTACATCAGTGCAACCTTAGACCTTGGCCCTGCCACAATAATCTCAGCTCCCTAATTTACTGCAATTTCATTCTGGTGAGGAACCTGAAATAGCCCGGAGCAAAAACAAATGCTTGTAGGCTGGTTGCTGTACCAACACCCAGATGGAGGACTTTGTGGCTTGAGTGGCTGTCAGGGCCAGTCCATGCCTTCCCAGTTTCCAGCACTGGGTTATTGATGTGTACCCAGGAGACAGCTAAGGAGAAGATATAGCACCAGATGGAAGGGGCACAGGTGACAGGCACTGGGTGAATGGTGGGGGCAGATGCTCAACAGGAAGGAACTTTCTTTGTGTGTGTGTGTGTGTGTGTGTGCATGTGCGTGTGTGTACATGTGTACATGTTACATGTGTGTGTGTGTTCGTGCTTGTGTGTGCATGTGCATCCAGACTCCAGATTCACTCTGTATTGTACTGTACTTTGGATGGGTGCTAAATGCCTATAAAGGCATCCCTCCATACTCCTACATTTACATAATACACCTGTAGCACCTGGTCACCCACTGCCACATTCACAGTTCAAGCAGCTCAATCACTGAGCTCAATCACTGACAGACACTGGCTTGACATTAAGACTGTCCAAACAACTGCCTTGTCCTGACTAATTGCTTTGTTTGATGTCATGGTGACTGGCTGTGCACTGTGCTCACAAAAGCTCTTTCTATCTACTGACAAAAGGCCAGCAACAATCAGCACAGGATTGCATAAATAACACCCCATAAAGCAAAGTTAATTGAAACTTTTTAATTAAATGAACCTACCCCAGAAATGTTAGTTATGTTAATTTAATTAACCAATTTACAATTAACATTTTAAAGTAATCCATGCCTGACTGCAGCCAGTGCTTGCAACACTGATAATGTATTGTAGTAAAAGCATTCGACACTGATCATGTATTACAGCAAATGTATTCGACACTGATCATGTATTGCAGCAAATGTATTCAACATTGGTCATGTATTGCAGTAAATGCATTCAACATTGATCATGTATTGCACTAAATGCATTTAACATTGATAATTTATTGCAGTGAATGCATTCAACATTGATCATGTATTGCACTAAATGCATTTAACATTGATAATTTATTGCAGTGAATGCATTCAACATTGATCATGTATTGCTGTGAATGCATTAAACACTGATTGTGTATTGCAGTGACTGCATTCAACACTGATCATGTATTGCAGTAAATGCATTAAACACTGATCATGTATTGCAGTGAATGCATTCAACACTGATCATGTATTGCAGTAAATGCATTCAACACTGATCATGTATTGTGGTGAATGCATTCAACACTGATCATGTATCGCAGTAAAAGCATTCAACACTGATCATGTATTGTAGTGAATGCATTCAACACTGATCATGTATTGTAGTGAATGCATTCAACACTGATCATGTATCGCAGTAAATGCATTCAACACTGATCATGTATTGTAGTGAATGCATTCAACACTGATCATGTATTGCAGTGAATGCATTCAACACTGATTGTGTACTCCATTCAATGCACTGTAAAGATATATGTTCTGTATAACTATATTTTGTCTGATCACATACCAGTGGTAATAGAGTTAGACATGGAACTAGCTCCAATCTTGGAACGCAACACTCATGGTTCTGCTCATGCCAGAATTAACTGGTCTAAACCAAATAACAATGAGGTTCACAATTACTGTATACAAATGGATGAGATGTTGAAATGTATGCATGTAACCTATTGATGTGTTATCTTGTAAAGATCCCAACTGTGATAACCCAGAACATGTGGGCATATTGATTGATTATTATGTAAGTATTATTAATGTCATGAATGGGTGCAGTAGCACTTTACTTAGTAGCACATCTTACTTAACATCTAACAGTAACCACTGCAAGGAATCGCCCTGGCTGGTCTGACCATTGCTCAGGTTGATATGCTGGCACAAGGAATGCATATCACATATGGAAGAATTGTGGGAAGCCAAAACAAGGGCCTATATTTGAATGTAAGCAGTGCACTAGAGCCAGATCTAAATGTGCAATGAGGTTTATTAAGAAGAACGAATGTAACTTACAAAAAGAGTCTCTTACAAAGAAGTTACTGAAAAATAATTCCAAGGATTTTTTGAACGAAATTAAAAGTATGAATAGGCGTAACATGACCCGGCCAAAAGCGATTGATAATGCTTATGGTAATGAGGAGATTACACAGATGTGGAAAAAACATTACAATGACCTATTTAATTATCTGAACAAACAGTGTGATACATAAAATATAATGATGTTTCATATTCATGTTACATGTTGATTAATACAAAAGAATTACATGAGGCTATATACAGCTTATTCGACAGTAAAAGTTGTGGAATGGATGGCATTCAAGCAAAACATCTGAAATATTGTTGTAAAAGGATATTACCGCTATTAGCTATGTATTTTACAAGCTTCTTAATTCATGGGGTTCTGCCGGACTCTTTGATCTCTGTAATAAAATGTTAAAAACAAAAGTGAGTGCATTAGTAATAATAATTATAGACCTATCACTCTTGCTAGTACTATTATTTCTAAACTTTTAGAATATGTATTGTATAATAAACTAAAAAGGTATAAATGTATACAAACCAGTTTGGGTTTAAAAAGAAACATGGTGCAGATATATGCATATATGCATTTAAAGAACTTTTTCTTAAATATCATATTATGAACAGTAATGTATATTGTTGTTTTTTGGATGCTTCAAAGGCATATGACCGAGTTAATTATAATAATTTATTCAAAAAGCTGTACGATAGACGTGTAGCTCTATTTTTAATTACAATACTAATATATTGGTGTGCTCACCAAATGATGCATGTTCGGTGGGGTAATGTTACCTCAGAAGGATTTCATGTCTCTAATTGTGTACGACAGGGTGGAATTTTAAACCCCATTTATTTTTGTGTGTGTATGGACGAACTCAGTCAAGATTTGAATAATACACCAGTAGGTTGTATAATGGGAGAATCTAAAATTAATCATCTCATGTATGTATGCAGACGACCTACTGTTATGTTCACCATCTGCCAAAGGTCTTCGTGAACTGTTGAAAGTAGGTGAGAACTATGGTGATGCTTATGATATAATGTACAACAGTGAGAAAAGTGCTATATTAATATTTGAATGTAACATGTTGAAAATAGTGTTAATAACTTGTTCTTACTTAATGGTGATTGTATACCAATTGTTGACCAATATAAGTATATTGGACGTATCTTATGTAATAATATGAAAGATGATTGATATAAACAGACAATGTAGAATGGTGTATGCTCAGGGTAATACAATACTCCGTAAATTTAGTATGTGTAGTGAAGGACGGAAAATGTTGTTTTTTCACACATTCTTTACTTCACTGTATACTACTAATACTAGTCATTTATGGTGGAAACAACAGAACATTACTAAATAAGTTCCATATAACAACATTTTTTGTTTGTGCCAGACATGTGCCAATGTGTCAAATGTTAATTCGTAAATATGTATATAATTTCATTGTAAGAATTGACAGTTTTGATAATGTAATTATTAGAAATATAATAAAATATGATACAAAATATACGTTCAATATATGGAGATATTGGTATAAAATTATAATGATACACAACAATGTGTTTCTTTGATTAGAATGTATGTATAATTATATATTATACGTGTGTGTAGGAAGCAAAATTACCTTATTTTTTGTATATATATAATTATACAATGTTATATTCTGTAATAAAGTGATTCATTCATTCACTCATGATTGTGTATTGCAGGCAATACACCCACATAATATCCTGGTACACTGGTCATGTATTGCACTACACTTGGGGGACAGCTGGAATCTACACTGCTACTACCTCAGCATAGAGGAGTACATCATTAGAATACGGTACAGTGTATGGTGTAGATACTTCTGGTACACAACAGCTGATGCATGCAAAAATATGTATATGAAATTTTGATATTCTCGTATAAAATCAGTATTTTTGATAAGGACTATAGCTATAAAGTAAAGTTATATTTCACCTTACCTTACCCTTTAGATAGTATAGCATCTCCATTGCACATACAGTGTATATAGCCAGCATGTGGTATATGTGGGAGTATTTGGGGTGTAAATATGTGATGTGGAAATATGAAACCACGAAGACAAATTTATGAATCTGAAATGGCCCATGATAGAGTACCTCGAGGTATTCCCACGAGATATTGTGTCACACTACACCGGAAGCAAACCACAGATCAGTTGGCATTAGGATTTGAACCCTAGGTCCTCCGATCTAGAGTCTGGCAATCTGACTGCTCGACCACTGCACCCCACATATTATTATATGATTTATCATACATGTAATGATTGCACATCATAACATGTATCATACATGTAATGATTGCACATCATAACATGTATCATACATGTAATGATTGCACATCATAACATGTATCATACATGTAATGATTGCACATCATAACATGTATCATACATATAATGATTGCACATCATAACATGTATCATACATGTAATGATTGCACACCATAGCATATATCATACATGTAATGATTGCACATCATAACATGTATCATAGGTGTAATGATTGCACATCATAACATGTATCATACGTGTAATGATTGCACATCATAACATGTATCATACATGTAATGATTGCACATCATAACATGTATCATACATGTAATGATTGCACACCATAGCATATATCATACATGTAATGATTGCACATCATAACATGTATCATAGGTGTAATGATTGCACATCATAACATGTATCATGTGTAATGATTGCACATCATAACATGTATCATACATGTAATGGTTATATATCATAACATGTATCATGTGTAATGATTGCACATCATAGCATGTATCATACATGTAATGATTGCACATCATAGCATGTATCATACATGTAATGATTGCACATCATAGCATGTATCATACATGTAATGATTGCACATCATAACATGTATCATGTGTAATGATTGCACATCATAACATGTATCATACATGTAATGATTATACATCATAACATGTATCACGTGTAATGATTGCACATCATAGCATGTATCATACATGTAATGATTGCACATCATAACATGTATCATACATGTAATGATTATACATCATAACATGTATCATACATGTAATGATTATACATCATAACATGTATCATACATGTAATGATTGCACATCATAGCATGTATCATACATGTAATGATTGCACATCATAACATGTATCATACATGTAATGATTGCACATCATAGCATGTATCATACATGTAATGATTGCACATCATAACATGTAGCATACATGTAATGATTGCACATCATAACATGTATCATACATGTAATGATTGCACATCATAACATGTATCATGTGTAATGATTGCACATCATAACATGTAACATACATGTAATGATTATACATCATAACATGTATCATACATGTAATGATTGCACATCATAACATGTATCATACATGTAATGATTGCACATCATAGCATGTATCATACATGTAATGATTGCACATCATAACATGTATCATGTGTAATGACTGCACATCATAACATGTATCATGTGTACTGATTGCACATCATAACATGTATCATACATGTAATGGTTATACATCATAACATGTATCATGTGTAATGATTGCACATCATAGCATGTATCATACATGTAATGATTGCACATCATAACATGTATCATGTGTAATGATTGCACATCATAACATGTATCATACATGTAATGGTTATACATCATAACATGTATCATGTGTAATGATTGCACATCATAGCATGTATCATACATGTAATGATTGCACATCATAACATGTATCATGTGTAATGATTGCACATCATAACATGTATCATACATGTAATGATTATACATCATAACATGTATCATACATGTAATGATTGTAGTTGCACAGTTCCTCTGAGTTCTGTGATATATATTATATTTTCATGTCCATAGTTTTGCTCAATCGAACTGCAATATACTCATTCGGTGGATGGCATAATGAACTGGTGTACATAGTTACGATCATTACAAAATCCATAGAATAAATTAAAACAAACAATTTTTGTACCATAAACTCAATTCAATGTATATGAAGTAACCGATAACATAAACAAAGAACAACATTTACATCTCAGTCTGCCTTTTTGGCTATGTCCCTGCAGGGGGAAATTACTAAGTGGGCCTTGAGCGTTCCTAATTCAGCCTTTGGTATGTGTATTTCAAACAGCTAACAGATAGCAGTAGGTTCATAAACATGAAAGAAAATAGTAATGATTTAAAAAATCAGAATTTTGTAACTAAGTAATCCACATTGTTAAAAACATTAATCCATTTATTTACAGTGGGATTTGATGGGCTGGATCTGCAAGATCAACGATGTCCACAATAGGATTCAGTTTGACCTGGCCTACCTGTATAAAGGTACAGGAACAGTGACTTAAGTACTTTAATGGCTAGAGCTTCGTAGATGTTTCTGCCCCTGGTGGGTCATGCCCACACCAATGATGAATGTTTCGACCCAATTGTCTCGCAATATGCAAGTCAAAAATGTTGAGTTACACATCAATAATTTGCCTACTAATTTTAAATTTTGTGAATTACATTTCCCAATTAAACGCGTAACTCGGTAAAGTGAATCAAATAAATGTTTCAGCACACAGAACCTGTTGGCATCAATAAATGGTTGGTTCGGTCCACCAGTACCGAAAATAACGAACTCGTTGTGGGCTGAGTCATCCAACACCTGAACTAGTATACTAACGACTGGAAAATTTGTGTCAGGTAATAAATTATGTCACTCAAATCTTATATTCTAACGCTCTCGACCTATTGCAATACACTGGTTTGTATGACATACTCTGACCACAGAATGATTTACACAATGCATATAGGATGCACGTTTTTTTATGCTGGCAGCTTTTATGTGATTTTGGATTTATTGATCTATTTTTATGTACTTCAGTCTTCACTCAAAACAAAATTGGACAGAATAGGTGTTAGAGATTTAGCACACATATATCTTATTTAATGATTTTATCAGGTTATGTTCAAACGGCAAAAAACGAGTGGACGCACGATTTGTGCCCCATCTGACCACTATAGGCATAGCCATATAGTGATATACTGATTTAGTACTAGCCTGAGCCTCTATAAGTCTATTCCTCGCCTGGACTGGAGGCTGGATAAGATAACAAAATAACGACCGAACTGCGAACATCCTTTCACTAAAATTAAACACTGTTGGTGGTATATGTTACACTGAAGTCTGAACACAAGCACATCACTTACTTAAAGGCCATTCTGCCAAGCCCAAGGCTATTGTTCGCTCCGATATGTAGCTTGCTTATCGAATGTTTCCCGAATCATGGATGCCTTCACGAATCACGGCCGCACAGCGATCCGAGGTCAACTATGTCTGTGGCGACGCTATCACCGCTTTGTTGCGATGTTTTGTTTGATATTGGTCATCGGAACCGGACTATGAGAATGAGTATGATACACGGATGCTTCGTGTATGCACTCATCATTCGCCCTACCCTTGATCAGCTGACGTGAAGGCCACCAAGTAATCAATGACGTTCCAAGAAATGGGCCGCCATCCCCTCCCACAGCAGCGCCATCTATAAATATTTTGCTTTCACAGAACTAATGCAGAGCGCAACGGTCGCTATGTGGCGCCACGGTGCAAAACTGGCCCGTTTGAATACGCCCTACGAGGGGGGGCTTGGTGGGCCTACGGAGGCGGGGGGAAGCTAGAGTATAATACAATTACATTCTTCCAAGAAAAAAATTAAAATAATCAACGGTAAAAATTTAAAAGAGTACAATTGTATGTAATGGTATATGGACATGTGAATTTGATTTAAGGTAAACTAATGCATAACAACTTATTATCTATAATATAATAATAATTATTATAAAACAAAGTGTTGGTCTCTGTTTGCATGTTGTTTGTTTGTCATCCGTGAGAAATATCCACCCCAATTTGAAGACAGATAAACGACTTCTGGAAATCCCAATATATAATGAAATTAGTTTTATTAGTTTGAACTAGTGAGCGATTTCATAGGCTGAGCTTAAATTTAGAGTTTCGCAAAGCGATCAGCCAGGAGGTACTGCTTGTTGGCACTGACGTAATCAGTAGCAGCGACCCCTGGCACGCGAGGTGAATCGGACTGTTGAACACTACATGTTGTATGATCTTGCACGGGAAGTCTGTATATCGTGCACCAGGGGCGGATCCAGGGTTTAGAAAAAAGGGAGTCCATGATAAGCCCTGAAGCCTTATGGCCCGAAAAACAAATCGCGAAGCGCTGCGAGGGGGTATAGAACGGGGTATCCCCCTAGGTGTACCACCAATTTGACGTTTGCTTAGGCAAATTAAAACACTTCAAATGGTGGAATCTAGGACACCCTTTATCTGGTGCGTGAATGAAGACCTAATATACCTAAGTTGTAAACCCACAATTCTGACTTGCGACGTACATCCTACAAATGTTTTGTATGCAATACGGATTATTGGGAGAAATACGACCTTCGGCCATATCCCAGTTTAAAACAAAAACTAAAACACATATAATCATGCAACCGTTTAATAAAAAGTATGCTACACCTTAGTCGTGGTAAGTCTGTATCGGCATTATTGCAAACTATCGAGTAGCACAGTAGTATATAGTAATAATATATATTTATTCGTACGACAATGTGTACAATTCAATTACAATCTCTTTGCACATAAATAAACTAACATATCTTTGACTAAAAAGTGTTACACGCATTTTCTATACAATTCAGCGCATATTTTGATAAGGAAACTGTGTTTAATAGTTTATCCAGATGTATAGTGATAATCACAAAACTCAAAATGTAAATGTAGTGATTTGCACACCCGCCTTTCATGCCAAAGTTCTGAATTCAAGACGCATACCGGACATGGTACATTTGACCAAATGCCAATGTTTACACCTTGTTCTCACCATTGGGGACTGTGTATCCCTTGTGACTCGGAGATCATGTAATTGCCGGTTCCATCTTAATTTGGGACGTTAAATACCATTTGGATCGGTTTGGCAATAATATTCTGAAAACAAATTACTATAGTTGAATGACCTCAAACGACCATAACATTTTAACCACAAGATATAAACATTATGATTAGTTAATAGACTGTTGCTGGGTGCTGGCAATAAGTAGATATTAGAAATTATGTTGACATCAGCTGTGTTTTAATAACCGTTGTTAATGAGCAGATATGTTAATTATCTCTCAGACTTCACCACTGGCTCGTTTTCTCATTTGAACATCGCCAATGCCTGTTGACTACCTGCCACCCGGAACATAACTGACATGATCATATTTGCATACCCGATTTCAGTCACGTCAATTATTGATCCTTTCTATGAATAGTGGAGGACAAAGTGTTCCCCTAGGCTTGGAATGTTAATTTATGGCAACCGTTATCAATGTAGAGCGCAGTAGCACAGCGGTAAGACCTCCGGACTGAGAGAACGCGGGTTCGAATCCTGTGCGGCGGTGTTGAACCTTGGGCAAGTTCGTTTACTCTGCATTGCTTCAGTTCACTCAGCTGTATGAATGAGTACCTGGCTATGGACAGTGGTGGATATTTGTGTACGAATAGTCTTCGCGCATTAATTGCAGCGTGGTTGAATTCTTCCCAGAGAAGTCGATATGGTGTTCGATTGAACAGGTCTGCTAGGGAATAAAATGTAAAGCGCTTTGAGCAGTCCCGAGGATTGGATACTTCACTATATAAGAACTTACCTTTTTTTACTGTATAAATGTATTCTCAAATGTCTTAGCAATAAGAAAACTGATGTTACCATTATACTGTTGACCTTTAGTGGCCTAGAACCACGGTCAAACATGTTTTCTAGCCTAAAATCGTCCTACTAATGTACATTAGGTATCTTTATATGGGTTCGTGGGTTGATTTTCTGGCCAAAACACAACTCCCACCCTCTTAGGTTGCGGGTGCCCATTTGTGTTAAATATTGATACACAATAACGCGTGTTTTAAAATTTAAAGAAATAAAAATAAGGCATTAGCTAAAATCCTTTTTCGATGTGTACACAAAGTTTAACATTGTATGTAACATTTGACAACATTAAACAGATACAGAAAAATACATTTGTAGCATAAATTCGATTTTAACCCGTCTGTGAAGCGATTCCCGCGGAAAATTTAATTTTAATGAGCTAGGCGATCACGTGGTATCGTGACGTCACTTGTGACACACACTCGCATCAGGCCGACCCTTTCCATGCATTCAGTGCATGTTTACAAGGATAGCTTTTGGGTCGAAATGAGCGTCAGAATGAGTTATTGTGCAATATTCCGACGTAATACAAACACTAGTCATCATAGAGGAACAAGCAGTTATCTTACGGTTCCACATGAATCGAATTTTATTCAAAACAACGAATACGAATGGGCCTACAAGTCGACTAGGTTTCGCCGAGCTTGGGCTCGTTTTCAGAATAATTATATCGAATGCAACCAACGGGAGATAATCCACACCAATAAAACATACATAGCAAACATTAACAAGATTTAACAAGATTGCCACCCAGAGAATTAACTCTAGGTGGCAGGTGGACAAGGAGTCCGACTCTTTTATCTATGTGTATCCCACCCGTCTGAGGTATGTGTCGATTTTATTTTTAAACATATTCACGCTATTGGCACCCACACAATCAGCAGGTAATCTGTTCCATTTATTTACAGTCCTTTGTGAAAATGAAAACTTTCTTATATCCAATCTACTCTGCTCCTTTGCTAATGTAAGTTCATGTCCTCTAGTCCTTCTATCTTTCTTAACTGAGAACAAAATATTTCTATCAATATTTTCATAACCCTTCAATATTTTAAACACTTCTATCTGATCTCCTCTCAATCTCCTGGTATCTAGTGTTATTAAACCGCATTTTTTAGGCGTATTTCGTAACTAAGATCCCTCAGTTTTGGTATCATTTTAGTTGCTCTCCTCTGCACTCTTTCTAGCATATCTATGTCCTTCCTGCGATATGGCCTCCACGCTTCAATACAATATTCTAAATGAGGCCTAACTATTGTTTTGTACAGCGGTATTATTAGCTCTTTTTCCTTATACGTTATGTTTCGCCTAATTAATCCAATGATTTGATTTCCCTTTGAAGCTGCAATTCCGCACTGCTCTGAAACCTTCATATCAGCACTAATGGTTAACCCTAAGTCCTTTTCTTTTACAGTAGTACTTAGTACAGTACCCCCCATTGTATATTCTACTTCTTCATTCCCATGTCCTGTGTGGAGGCATTTACATTCGCCAAAATTGAACAGCATTTGCCACTTTTCAGACCATTTGATCAACCTGTCAAGATCATCTTGTAAATGCTGTCTATCTCCATCACTTTTAATCCTTCTAAACACTTTTGTATCATCCGCAAATTTCAACACCTTGCTTGTTATTTCATCATCCAAATCGTTGATATATATTAAGAATAATATAGGTCCTAATACTGATCCCTGTGGTACCCCACTCAATACCGATTTCCAGTTTGAAGCCTCCCCATCAACTACTACACGTTGTCTTCTGTCAATCAGCCATTGTTCTATCCAGTTTATTATACCATTTCCTATGCCATGGGCCTTTAGTTTAAGCAGTAATCTTTGATGTGGTACTTTGTCGAAAGCTTTTTGAAAATCTAAGTAGACGACATCTACTGGTGATCCCTCATTTACCCACTCAGTGATGTCTTCCAAAAAACATAACATATTTGTTAAGCATGACCTCGCTTTAAAAAATCCATGTTGAGATGGGTTTATCAGGTTTTGTTTAACAAGAAAATCCACCATGTGATCTTTAATTAGTCTTTCTAATAATTTACAAATCACTGATGTTAAACTCACTGGTCTATAGTTCTCAGACTTGTTTCTCGAACCTTTTTTGAATAACGGTATAATGTTTGCTTCTCTCCATTCTAAAGGAACCACTCCCTGTTCTAATGATTAGTTGAAAACTGTTGCAAGCGGTATGCTAATTTGTTCTACAATTTCCAATAGTAGTTTGGGTGGAATACCATCCACTCCAGGTGATTTATTATCCTTCATAGCCCTTATTTTCTTAGCTACCATTTCCGGGGTTACAATTAATTGTCCTAAATAGTCTGAATCTGCCCTCTTGAACTTAGCCTCTGGTACTGGCAGTGAACTAATATCTTCCCTGGTAAACACTGAACTAAAGTACTCATTCAGGTCTTCTGCCATTAAGAATGCCTCTGATATTATATTTCCAGCACTGTCTTCTAGAGGACCGACCTTATCTTGAACTTTCTGTTTGCTTCAACATACGCATAAAAACTCTTGCTGTCATGTTTTATATTACTAGC
>OZ023209.1:2886674-3259826 GCA_963995525.1 Escarpia spicata
CGCCGCTACAAAGACCTGCAGACGTGATATGAAGATAGCAGGCATCGACACTAGCATCTAGGAGACCACCGCATAAGATCGTCGTCGTTAGGGGTTGTTGTCACAAAAGCCTCAATCTGGCGTGCGGCAGATATAAGAAATTGGCTGAGAAGAGGGTGTCGGATTTGATGCATCTACTGTCGGTGGTCCCTCTTCTCAGTCAGTTTTCTTTCATCTTCTCTTCTCACGCCTGCCTGAAGTCACCAGGCGACGTACAACACCAGATTGGCAACCACGGTGCAAACTACTTGCCTAGTCATGACTGATTTTATTTTTTCGTGTACATT
Source organism: Escarpia spicata (assembly GCA_963995525.1). NCBI lineage: Eukaryota > Metazoa > Annelida > Polychaeta > Sabellida > Siboglinidae > Escarpia > Escarpia spicata. Next base: position 2,887,001 of record OZ023209.1, read on the forward strand.
TGTAATTGACGCATGCATAACTGTCACGACCAAGGAGCCTCTAATGCGTGGGATTGATAAATGGTCTTTGGTCACGACAACGCAGCTGCGTAGCGACGTAACACGTCGTTGTGTTCAGTGATGACGTCATTGTGACGATTACAGTTTAAGCTATTGTTCTGTACCATATTCTATATATTCTAAGTCAATCTCCTCACTCATCGAAAGAGGTCGTTTCATCGTTCATCCATTTGTTGACGACTTTCGCCTATCACACGAGTACGAGAATGCTTAATCCTTTGGTTTTGGTGCGCCACTGAGCTCGGACTGTCTGAGGATATTGGCGCGTTAGAAGTGATTTATTATTATTATTATGTCAGAATTAAATGTGTGTACTTAATTTTCTTGGTTGTTATAATATAAATTTGACACGTTAATCACTCAAACGGTGCGGAACTGCCATCACGTGACGTGCATTGTTTGTACCTGTACGGCGTCGAAGAACACGGACGTGTTTGATTTAATTGGCCAATCACACCTCCTTTCCTTAACACGGTTTTGAGGTTGGGTAGCCAGCTTGCAGCTTCCTTCGCTCGTTTACCCGCCGTCTTCAACAGTCAGTCTTTTTAACGGTCGGTTCGGTATATTGATTACTATGACAAAGAAAATGACAGGCTGATTGTCGACGGTGCTTTTTTATTATTCGATGTCAATAATTATTCGGTGTAACTATTAATGAAAAATAAAACTGCTGACACAGCTAGTAGGACCTATCGATCATGGTATTTGGGGAGGTATAAGTAAGAAACGAGCGAACTTGTGACTTCGCTATTTAATTATTGAAGCCTATATGCTGGGTCTAATCAATAGCACTGCCTCCTGTTCCGACATGTCCCGAAATGCTTCGCGCCGAATCACAGTGTATATATATACATACATACATACATATATATATACATATATAATATTGTTATTATTATTATATATATATATATATATACACAGACGCGCGCGCGCGTGCACAAACACACTAACACGCGCGCACACTTACGCACACACTTACACACTGACACACTGACACACGCACACACGCACACACGCACACACGCACACACGCACACACGCACACACGCACACACGCACACACGCACACACGCACACACGCACACACGCACACACGCACACACGCACACACTGTCGACCACCAATATATGGTATCTAGTTGTTCATTTATTGCATGTTCCAAGGGACATTAAATAAATCGTCGGCATGTGACGATGTCTTGTATGTTTACGTTAATGGCCTGTTTCGCCTGATGCAACTGTATAATGTAATATGTATACCCTATGTGATTAAACTATTTCAGTTACATTTACGTCAACTAGTTTGGCTGAAACCACGGTGCTGGTGTCCTATTCGATTGTCACAACAATTCCGAGTTCCGCAGAGTATTGCTTGCACTTATAAACACGCCATACTTGGCTACAACCAGCTACAGTGTTCCATTCGTGGATGGTTACAAAGCGTTCCTTAGACTAAATATGGATGGCTATAGTTTGGGTTTATGGTAGTGTGACGACGTCCAAGAGAAGACAGAGTTCGATTGTTTCACCGGCCTTGAGACCAGTGGTGTGGCGTTCACGCGTAGTCGACGCCCCAGCGAGCACACGTGACACGCACCGTGCGGCACACCCGCCTAGCGTCCGCCATGGTAAACTTGCCGGGCAACGCTTGCGAGTAACTTCTTCTGTTGAACAGTAGGTTGTTCAGGTTGGGATCTGAATTTCTTTTGCCGAAGAACAAGCCGGTGGTGTCTGGTAGCTGGTCTTCCAGTGGCTCCGTCGACGTGAGACGGGACATACAGACAAGTACCACGCAGGCCAACATCATGTGCTTCGTTTCCATCGTCGTGCTGTCAACAGTTAACAGGAAACAATGGCGTCGCCATCAAGATTGTACATTAAACGTGCTTCCTCAATACATAGCCTGTGTGTGTGTGTGTGTGTGTGTGTGTGTGTGTGTGTGTGTGTGTGTGTGTGTGTGTGTGTGTGTGTGTGTGTGTGTGTGTGTGCGTGTGTGTGAGTTTGTATGCGTGCTTGCATGTGTACGTGTGTACGAGTGTGCGAGTGTGCGTGTGTGTACATGCATGGGTGTGCGCTCGCTCGCCTGTGTGCTCCCGTGTACATGTATTTGTGTGTGTGTGTGTGTGTGTGTGTGTGTGTATGCGCGCGTGTGTGCGTGCGTGTTAACGTGCGTGGATACGTGCTTACGTGAGTACGTTAGAGCGTGTTTGAGTATGCGAGCGTGAATTGGTGTATGCGTGCATGTGTGTGTGCGTGCGTGCATGCATTGGAGCGAGCATATGTGAATGTGTTTTGTGTGGTGCTGCGAAGGAAGATATGAACGTGTATTTATAATGCAGTTATCAAAATACAGTAGACGACAGCATATATAGGTCACATACCGAGTGTAGAGACTGCTTGCTTGGTGCGTCATTATGTTCATAGTAGAACGTAATGAATACGTATATGGTTCATACATTAACAAGTAACTTTTCGCAAGTACATAATTTGGGCAGATATGACATCATTAATCGTCCACCCCCACTGACCAGAAGACACACTCGTCCATGTATTTACTGCAAACATCCTTGTTTTAAGGTTCAATAGGGTAAACGGATGAACACAGTGAACACGGTGAACACGGTGTTCAATATGAACACGGTGAATAAGATGAACACAATTAAAACGGTGAACACTGCACCCATGGGGGAACCCTAAACACGGTGATTCATTAATAAATATAATTGTATGATACTGTAATAGAATGCGCAACAGTAGATATGTGTATAATAAAATTACGTTTACATGGCCTACCAATTGTTAATGCAGTTGCAAGTAGGATGTACACATTGTGGTTGTGTTTGAGAACTTATTACAGGGTATACCAAATTCCCCTATTTTCGTATATATATAGATGTTTTATGTTACTGCATATTGTGTATGTAGCGTGCATTGTTTGAATTTCTCATTTTGAAATAAATAATTAAATTGAAATCTAACAGCATAGCAAACTGCTACCAAAAGGTATGTGGAAGTTGTCACGTTCGACGATACTCAAACAGACCGTGTCCTTGACCACATTATTATGGTTCGCATTGATTTTGTCATTATAGTATTGCTATGAAGGCAACCGAATTTATGGAATTAACACTCTGTATCGCCATACAAAAATGTTTTAGATGGGACAAGCCAATATAATATTATTGTTGCTGTAGGAAAGGTCTGGAATGCTCTTCCACACAGTAGCACAGCAACTGTAACGGTTGACACATCTAAAACAGCTCTAATAAAACATCTCTTCAAAGTTAATTTAAAATAAGACTTACTGCAGAATGTGGATATTTGGTACTAAGTTTACGACTTTTGAATATAATATCGTATGAATGTTCTTTTTAAAATATTTGCGATAGGCGTAATGAATTTAGAAAATGTTTTGATAGATATTTCATACTATTTATGGAAAAGATTTTAGATTAGTTATGATATTAATTTAAGAAGAAGAATTTTTTTGGAAACGTTATGATAATTACTATATCATATTTCGATAATGATCTTATAATATTGACTGATTATTTTATGATATGTACGATACTAATTTTATAATCTTTATGGCATTGATCTTACGATATTTATGAGAACGACTTAGAATAATGGTTTAGTTTCATTATAGTTAATTTTGATTATTTTAAAACCGTTACTGTACTTATAGACAAAAGTTAGTGGTCAAGTTTTTAGCAAACGTCACGAGCGTCTTATTTGGCGAATATCGGTGTTAGGACCGATATAAGTTTTCATTATTATTAACTAAAAACGTGCTTTTATTATAAAAAAAAGGTGTCAAGGTTGTATTCTGTCATACATTTAATGCTATATTTATTAAACTTATTTGATCCATACTTACGTAAAACAGCTGCTAATACAAATACTGACGTTTGGTTATTTTCGAAAAGTACACTAATGCACTCTTGTGCTAACGTTCGAACCACGCCATTTACAGGTGCCCGGAGAGAGTCGTGCGAATAGATGGCAGCAGCAAACTCGTCGTGCTCGTCGCCAAGCAAGGTGATGTGCTTTTGTCTAGCCATTCGTAAAGGCAATTTGCAAGAGAGCAGCGGTAGCTGAAATATTACCAAATTGCGGAGCCAATACAGCGACGGGTAATGCCTACTTGACTGCATATATTGGTGTATACAGCAAGTCTGACAGCAACACTCATCACATAGCAAACACGCATTGCAGACTACGAAGAATACAGCGTTGAGCGGTACCAATAAAATGTACAAGATACTCACGTTTAGTGCTGGTACGCTCTTCTGGTCGTCGTCTTATGGAATGTGACCGTGGCTTATACGACCAACTTAAATACAACAGTTTGTGTCATTAGTTGTGGGTTGCTTGTGTCTAATACTAAGCACATTTCCTTCGACCGGAGGTAATTTACTTGAGACAGCGGTCTTAATCAGAGCAGCATCCGCACCGCCTTCACGCGGGAGGCGATAATGTCGTGGAAAAGGAACGCCATGACGCATGAGACGCGGGTCACAGGACGGCGCCTCGCTGTCGCGTCTCGTCATGTCTCGCACTGTCACGTCAAATGCAAATTAGCTCGAGAAAAAACGGAAAAGGAAAATATTAGTTCTCCTAATCAGAGGCGAAGTGGCATAATTTTGTTGTCACAGAAGACGAGATGATTACACCCTACATCCGACTGCAGGTAGGGCTAATGGAAGATGCTATTTTCTTCTAAATATCACCAGAGCACACCGGAGAAACTGAACAACAATAGCTGTCATCCACTAGTAAGTGGATGAATAGTTTTAGTTATGAAGCGGTTCAAGCAAACTTATGAGCTAAATCAACTCTTATTTTTACAGTAAGTATAAATTGCTAATTAAAAAATTACATATGTTGTGAGGAAAGTATGCTAATTTATTGCTTTTGAACGACAACTGGATATAATCACTTGTACAGTGCATAACTGTGGGGGCGGATTTGTAAGGAGAATACTGTAAGTTGTGCTTACATAACGGGTGCGTTTTTTATTTGATTGATGCATTCGTTCGCACGCGCGCACGCGCGCATAGTCAAAAAAAAAAAAATCAAACTTCACCATTCAACACAATTACATAACTTACATTTATCAGTACTGTTCTCAGTTATGTCATAAATAATAAATAATTATGCAACAGTGTTGTTATGACATCATATATGAACTAGGTTATATAAATTACTCCACATTTTAGTCCATATGCCAAACAAGTGAACCTCTCCCACCAGATATGTGAACCTCTCCCACCAGATATGTAAACCTCTCCCACCAGATATGTGAACCTCTCCCACCAGATATGTAAACCTCTCCCACCAGATATGTAAACCTCTCCCACCAGATATGTGAACCTCTCCCACCAGATACGTAAACCTCTCCCACCAGATATGTGAACATCTCCCACCAGATATGTAAACCTCTCCCACCAGATATGTGAACCTCTCCCACCAGATATGTAAACCTCTCCCACCAGATATGTGAACCTCTCCCACCAGATATGTAAACCTCTCCCACCAGATATGTGAACCTCTCCCACCAGATACGTAAACCTCTCCCACCAGATATGTGAACATCTCCCACCAGATATGTAAACCTCTCCCACCAGATATGTGAACCTCTCCCACCAGATATGTAAACCTCTCCCACCAGATATGTGAACCTCTCCCACCAGATATGTAAACCTCTCCCCCACAGATATGTAAACCTCTCCCACCAGATATGTAAACCTCTCCCACCAGATATGTGAACCTCTCCCACCAGATATGTGAACCTCTCCCACCAGATATGTGAACCTCTCCCACCAGATATGTGAACCTCTCCCACCAGATATGTAAACCTCTCCCACCAGATATGTAAACCTCTCCCACCAGATATGTGAACCTCTCCCACCAGATATGTGAACCTCTCCCACCAGATATGTGAACCTCTCCCACCAGATATGTAAACCTCTCCCACCAGATATGTGAACCTCTCCCACCAGATATGTAATCCTCTCCCACCTGGGGAATTTCTGCAGGAACGTTTGTTTAAAGAAGTTAACTGCCGGTCCAACGATGCACATTGCGTCGAGCCGACGTGGGAAGGCGGGTAACCTTCTCCCTGACATCGTTATTTCGAGAACATTCTACCAAACAGGTGCGTTTTGGTGAACTTGATATCAATGTTTAACAAAACAAATAATCGTAGTTACAATCACATTTATTTAAAGTATTCTTATATATGTATTGCTTCCATTAACAAGATTTAACCAAATTGCCACCCAGAGAATTAACTCTAGGTGGCAGGTGGACAAGGAAGCCTTTGGCTTATCGAGAGTCCGACCCTTTTATCTATGTGTTTCCCGCCCTTCTGAGGTATGTGTCGATTTTATTTTTAAACATATTCACGCTACTAGCACCCACACAATCAGCAGGTAATCTGTTCCATTCACTTACAGTCCTTTGTAAAAATGAGAACTTTGAACATTACTAGGTGAACACGTACACCGAAGTACATCTATCACTCCTGGTTGCAAATAATAATAGTTGAACCTCACTTTACGGTCACTCTGTAAAACAGCCACTTCACAATTAAGGTCACTGTAGGATAGTACCAAATTACTTTTAGGAAATTAGTCTAACTGATTTGGTCATCTCGTAATTGAGGTCACTTTGGCACAGTCTCGAGGGCGATCGCAATAGAGAGGTTCTATTAATTGAAGTCAGTATCGAGGGTGATCGCAATAGAGAGGTTGTACTAACTGAGGTAACTTTGGTCCAGCCCCGATGGTGATCGCAATAGAGAGGTTCCACTAATTGAGGTCACTTTGGTCCTGTCTAGATGGCGATCCCGAGGTTCCACTATATCATCATTCAGGAAATGGAATCCTCATTTGGGTTCACGTCTTCCTTACCGTCGATGGGACATTTGCAAGATCGGAAGCGATAACTTTCCCAAATATACCCAAACAATGTTTGGATTCCCATACAGAAACATTGGCAAGTGCTACCATAGAAACAACGCTTGTTTTATCCTTATGAACATACATCATCAAAATGGTTCAATTGTACTTCAGTCATGGTTGTCCTCGGGTATGGTTTAACGCTACGTAGCACTAAATGACCCCGCTGGTAGCTTTTGTTGCTGGCATGACCAGAATTAATAATGTTTTACTAATTTGATAACCTGTAACAACAACTTCTGCTGGTGTGAAGACAGCGATCGCAGATACGCTTGCTGGCACATTAGAAAGTGTCACTTTTTCCACACGCGGAATGTTATGGGTGAAAGTGCTTACATGTGTTTAAGTTCTCGAGGTTCAAAATCGGAGACAAAGAGAATAATAACAGTATGGAATTCATCTTTGTATACGTCTAGGAATTTTCTTTTATTATTAAGAAATGGACTAACATATTTTGTATCGCGGTAACGTGTGCGTCCGCGTGCGTGCGTGCATGCGTGCATGCGTTCTTTGTTGAGTTGTCCTCTCTTAATATAATATGATCGTACAAAACTGTGTCCAGTTTTTTATAATGCAAATTAGATTAACGTGTTTTCCCCCACCCCAATGAAAATTCCTGGATACACCTGTGTGCAGCTATGCCAGGCGTCGGCAACCTGCGGCCCGCTCAGTTGTTTCATGCGGAATGCAAAGTTGAGTGTCTTTCCGGAGCCTTATATTCCAACCCGTTCCACGTGGAACTCGACGGCGTGCAGGAAGCTGCACTGTGACCTTTCCCCGAAATAGTAGGACTAGATCACAGTTCGAACCAACTGCCATTTTCTCCATTTCCTTGATTTTTATTTTTCTAGTCAGCATTTTGGAAAGACGACGCATATTATTGATCTACTACGGTACAAGCCTGCAGATGACGCGGTATTTTGGTGGGAGGCGAACGCGGGCGGGAATCTAATTTCGCTCGAAGCAGGTTCACGTGATGCATGATCGATTGACAGCGCTGACCCGTCGATTTCTAAGACTACTGCCGGCGGCCGGCGATAGCTCAGGTGGTTGTTGAATATTGTTATCGAATTCGTAAAATAACAGCTGTACGAATTGTCGGCATACGATTGCGTGCTAATTTTTAGTTTCAGTCATTGCAAATGAAGGTAGTAGTTATATAAATACAAAGCACGACTAGTGTGGCCGTGAACCATCTTTGTATTTCTAAGGCAATGCGGCCAGTTGCCGGTGTAGAACGCTGAAAACACTAGGGTAGTGTTTTAAGCCTACTAACTTGCAGTGGTGAGTAGTAATAGGCGTGGTCCAGCGTGCAGGGTTGGCGCGCTCTGGGGGAAACCCCATGTTAAGAGATAGGGGTTTTCCCTCCAAGACGCTCCAAACCCGCCAATTATGCAAATGAAGTCTTTGGAGCGTCTCGGAGGGAAGTGCAATTGACCAATCACGAGCGAGCTGGGCATTGTGGGCGGGGCCAGTTATGCAAATGAGGTTGAAAAAGTAGTTCCGACCCCGGGTTAAAGCATAGGGAATTTTATCGCAAAGGTATCCGACCACCTTTTTGGGGGGGTTTTAGCCCATGTTAAAGCATAGGCCATTTTTATCGCAAAGGTATCCGACCACTTTTCGAATTTTAACCCCTGTGTTAAAGCATAGGCCATTTTTATCGCAAAGGTATCCGACCACTTTTTGAATAAAATAACATATACCGAAAACCATTTGAATAGGCTACTCACGTGATTGCTTGATCCGGATGCCGAGGCTTCGCCAAGGAACCGACCCGTTATTTGTTTGACGATGACGTGTCCAATATGTGGTGTTATAGTAAGGCGTTATGTATAACAAAAGGCTTATAAATTCAACGGAGACCATTTTATCTGAAGTAATGTATACGAAATGTAGATTACATATAGGACTATGTTATACCAGAGCCTATAGCCTCGTTTTTTCCGAACAGAGTGACCAAGGAGTACTGCCCAAATTCGTGTCTATTGCACGCTTGCGTGCAATAGAGCCCCGTGACGGATACATCATGAACCACAAACACCACTTTATGTGACGTCATGACGCAGTGACATCGTTAAAACTCTGCAGTCTGTGCTTTTGCATTTTCTACTCTACAATCTGTGATCTTTTGGCACGCCCACGCGACCTTTATGTTCTGTTGAACTGTTATAAAAGACATGCGTCTGTTTTTTGTGATCGTTATATCTTACATTTTGGAAGATGAACAACATGACTAGTGATAACGTCCGACAAGGGATTTTGCTACCGAAGGCGCAGCCTTCTCCGGCTATGGGACCACTCGACCTCTCGACCCAGACAATCAACCCGGACCAACACCCAACGAACAGTTCAACGACCAGTCCGATGACCAGTTCGACCACCAAAACAATTCCGTCTCTGTCATCAGCTCCGGCAATCGAACCAATCATCAAGGATCTACTCTACAGTCTACACCTTTAACAGCATCATAAGAAAAATTCAACGAGATAACAAGAAACGGTTCTTTTCAGAACCAATCACATTCTCACAAAAGAGTATTAGCTATTCTCATAAGTTAGAAATTTTGTGCTCGTTCGGTACACCCACGTGACAGTTCGGCACATTCACTAACTATATAAGCGTTGTGTTTTGGACCACGTGACCTTACATTTTGGAAGATGAACAACATGACTAGTGATAACGTCCGACAAGGGATTTTGATACCGAAGGCGCAGCCTTCGCCGGCTATGGGGCCACTCGACCTCTCGACCCAGACAATCAACCCGGACCAACAGCCAACGACCAGTTCAACGACCAGTCCGATGACCAGTTTGACGATCAAAACAATTTCGTCTCTGTCATCAGCTCCGGCAACCAATCCAACCATCAACCTGACGCCATCACCCCCGACGAATCGTCAGAAGCTTCACGAGACTTATCGTGTGAGATCCCACTATTTTCAGGAAAATAGACGTGTTATCGCATCAAATCCCTCCGTTTTCAGGAAAATAGACGTGTTATCGCGTCAAATCCCTCCGTTTTCAGGAAAATAGACGTGTTAACGCACCCCATCTCCTCCGTTTTCAGGAAAATAGACGTGTTATCGCGTCAAATCCCTCCGTTTTCAGGAAAATAGACGTGTTATCGCTTGGGATTTGCTTCAACACTCACTCACTCACCCTTCGTGTCTGTTCACTCACTCACTCACTCACTCACTCACTCACTCACTCACTCACTCACTCACTCACTCACTCACTCACTCACTCACTCACTCACTCACTCACTCACTCACTCACTCACTCACTCACTCACTCACTCACTCACTCACTCACTCACTCACTCACTCACTCACTCACTCACTCACTCACTCACTCACTCACTCACTCACTCACTCACTCACTCACTCACTCACTCACTCACTCACTCACTCACTCACTCACTCACTCACTCACTCACTCACTCACTCACTCACTCACTCACTCACTCACTCACTCACTCACTCACTCACTCACTCACTCACTCACTCACTCACTCACTCACTCACTCACTCACTCACTCACTCACTCACTCACTCACTCACTCACTCACTCACTCACTCACTCACTCACTCACTCACCCACTCACTCACTCACTCACTCACTCACTCACTCACTCACTCACTCACTCACTCACCCACTCACTCACTCACTCACTCACCCTTCGTGTATGTTCACTCACTCACTCACTCACTCACTCACTCACTCACTCACTCACTCACTCACTCACTCACTCACTCACTCACTCACTCACCCACTCACTCACTCACTCACTCACCCTTCGTGTATGTTCACTCACTCACTCACTCACTCACTCACTCACTCACTCACTCACTCACTCACTCACTCACTCACTCACTCACTCATTCACTCACTCACTCACTCACTCACCCTTCGTATATGTTCACTCACTCACTCACGCACTCATTCACTCACTCACTCACTCACTCACTCACTCACTCACTCACCCTTCGTATTTGTTCACTCACTCACTCACGCACTCACTCACGCCGTCCCTTCGTCGTTTTCTAACAGTTTATCTTTTCATTCAAAGAGGTGACCATCAAGATTCCCATCATCACTCAACGGATACCAATGTAATTAGTCAGAGTATTGCCATCTACTGCCCATGACAGACACACTTCCGGGAATACCCGAAGCACAGAGGCCGCCATGACAGTCAAGTAACTTCCGGTGCGACATCACTTCCGACGTAGCAAGTGAATTTGAAAACTGCTATGACCGAAACACTAAACTATATACACTAGTTTTCGGCATCATCTCATTTGCATAACCAATCAGACCGAACGTGCATCACGTGACTTCCCTTAACACAAAAACTGTGCACGTCCACGGGAGAGGCGACATTCTACGCCACCTGTTGTGTCTGTGTGTAGTTCACTACAGACGTTAGCTGGTAACGTATGTGTGTAGTTCAGTAGAGACGTTAGCCAGTGGAGTGAGTGTGTCTGTGTGTGTGTGTGTGTGTGTCTGTGTGTGTGTGTGTGTGTGTGTGTGTGTGTGTGTGTGTGTGTGTGTGTGTGTGTGTGTGTGTGTGTGTCTGTGTGTGTGTGTGTGTGTGTGTGTGTATGTGTGTGTGTGTGTGTTTGTCTGTGTGTGTGTCTGTGTGTGTGTGTGTGAGTGTGTGTGTATATGTGTGTGTGTGGTGTGTGTGTGTGTGTGTGTGTGTGTGTGTGTGTGTGTGTGTGTGTGTGTGTGTGTGTGTGTGTGTGTGTGTGTGTGTGTGTGTGTGTGTGTGTGTGTGTGTGTGTGTGTGTGTGTGTGTGTGTGTGTGTGTGTGTGTGTGTGTGAGTCTATGTGTCTGTGTGTGTGTGTGTGTGTATGTGTGTGTGTGTTTGTCTGTGTGTGTGTATGTGTGTGTGTGTGAGTGTGTGTGTATATGTGTGTGTGTGGTGTGTGTGTGTGTGTGTGTGTGTGTGTGTGTGTGTGTGTGTGTGTGTGTGTGTGTGTGTGTGTGTGTGTGTGTGTGTGTGTGTGTGTGTGTGTGTGTGTGTGTGTGTGTGTGTGTGTGTGTGTGTGTGTGTGTGTGTGTGTGTGTGTGTGTGTGTGTGTGTGTGTGTGTGTGTGTGTAGATGGTGCGGCACGGCTGCGGCACGCACTCATGGGCTCTTTGAATGTTTGAGTATTTTGGTATTTGCTGTATGCCCATTTTTTACTGATGAAATGTACATCAAATTCCTTGTAAAGGCATAATAAACTGTCTTATCTTATCTTATATATAATCTGATATGTACTTATTTTCCCCTTTTTCAAAATGTTCACCCCACGGAGGGGGATATCCCTCCACAAAGCAATTCCGTTCGATGTTCTCGATCAATGGGCCGGACCACTTTCGTTAGTACGGTTACGCCTCTGCTAGAACAAAATACTTTGGAGGCAACGCCTATTCCTAGTGCACCACAGCGGGCCGTAAACCAGCCAAATATGCAGCCTAGAGTTTCTATGCGCCTCGAGGTGACATCACGTTTGGCCCACCTTACATGTCCGGGCAGTCTCGCTTGTCCGACTCTTGCCGGCTGACCCTTTGGCTCGCGTTCGTGAACTCGTTAAGAAGAGACTGGCCGAGATTTTTAATGTTCACTTATAAAGTTTGAACAGAAAGTAAGGGACGTATATAATTTTTTTGGAATCACTTGTTGCGAGTGAGAAGTGCAGGTGTTTCCGGATTGTTGTACGGGTGACAAAGAGTGGCGTCAGATTACGGAGCCTAGATCCTCGAGGCTAGGCACGAGACTACTATTATTATATACATTGGCCTGTACAACCTGCACTCGGTGTCAGACACACTACGACAGCTGCAGTGACTCCTCGTTAGCAGCGTTGACGTATACCGTGCGCTTTATGTGGACGCACCGGGGTACCTCAACACCTGAGCGCCACACACCACGGCGCCACCCACGTAAGTTTCTGCCGGAAACTTATCTGTAGTGTGTGTGTGTGTGTGTGTGTGTGTGTGTGTGTGTATGTGCGTGCGTGCGTGTGTGTGTGCTTGTGTACGTGCGTGTGTGCGTGTGCGTGCGTGCGTGCTTGAGTGTGCATGCGTGCGTGCGTGCGTGCGTGCGTGCGTGCGTGCGTGCGTGCGTGCGTGCGTGCATTAAGTTTGAAAACCCCAAAAACACATTATACATTTAGTATTGGCTCAACCAGCCCTAACAACACTCGGTGTGAGACTTGCTATTTATACGACCCAAAATCGTTGTTAGCAATAATTTGTATTAGTACACATTCCACTCGCCAGGTGGAGCCACTTTTCAAAAAAGATACATAGTGATGAGCAAACGAAACCCCACAAGTAATGACGCTTAATGCGTATTATTGGAGTTGCGAAGAGGCGATGGTTCCTGGACGTATCAACACAAGTCGTTTGTGGTCAGGTGACTGTGTGTGTCCGGGTGTTATCTGACAACCATACAGTGTTTGACGATTTGACGATAACGTTTCAGAACACAGAACGTACGTTGCAAGGTAGTGCCGACGCTTACACCATGAGACTGCGCCTCACGGTAACTGCCGTCAGAAGATCTACCTACCCTAAACCATCCCCCAAGGAAAACATTAAAAGAAAGAAAACCTATCTTACCTATATATATACTACACTCAAAGGACTAATTATAATGTTGAGCTATTTATAATTTTAATGCTTTTACACACCCGTGAACGGGGCACCTGGTGTCAAAATAAAGTTTTATTATTATTATTATAAAGTCTTATAAGGGTCACCTAAGAATGCCGATATAAGCTTAAATTACTTTCATATGGCCCCAGCCCCCCCCCCACCCACAGACGAACGTTTGTAATAATTGATATGATGATATTGATAACTATATTAATAGTATTGCCCCGATCGATGTCCGACGCCAGACGAAACTGCTTCTGAACCCCCCTCCCCAAACAAAAGTAATTTTGTCTGATATCGGACTTCGACGTTCTGATATGATCCCTTAGCGAGCAAGAAACACATTCACAAATATTATTTTCGTAAGCCGACGCTATTTATACAACGTGGGAGTGCGGCCAGTCGCTAAAGAAAACTGACACCTACCTACGAGGTTACCCTTGTTACAGTAGCCGATCCTGGCGCTGCTTGCCCAATAAACTCGTCAATTTTACTAACAATGTGAACACTTGTGGTTCAATGTGAATTAATTTATTTCAAAATATATACATAATTTACATCCATGCATCATTTCAACATTATACATGGCTTTAAACGTCCTTCAACTATTTTCCTGGACGTTGCGTACATGTAACAGTGGCCCCGCATCATATGTACATGTAACAGTGGCCCCGCATCATATGTACATGTAACAGTGGCCCCGCATCCTATGCGTGATTTGTCTACAGCATACATCAATGCTGGGTGTTTTAGTACTCCGTCTATACAATGTGAACACACCTGATGCCGACTGAGACTAAACAAACCGCGTGACAGTCGCATCCATGTGTCAGCGTGAACACACGCCAAGCCGACTGAGACTGAACAAACCGCGTGACAGTCGCATCCATGTGTCAGCGTGAACACACGCCAAGCCAACTGAGACTGAACAAACCGCGTGACAGTCGCACCCATGTGTCAGCGTGAACACACGCCAAGCCGACTGAGACTGAACAAACCGCGTGACAGTCGCATCCATGTGTCAGCTTGAACACACGCCAAGCCGACTGAGACTGAACAAACCGCGTGACAGTTGCATCCATGTGTCAGCGTGAATACACGCCAAGCCGACTAAGATTGAACAAACCGCGTGACAGTCGCATCCATGTGTCAGCGTGAACACACACCAAGCCGACTAAGATTGAACAAACTGCGTGACAGTCGCATCCATGTGTCGGCGTGTATACACGCCAAACCGACTAAGATTGAACAAACCGCGTAACAGTTGCATTCGTGGGTCGGCGTAAACACACGCCAAGCCGACTAAGATTTAACAAACCGCGTGACAGTCGCATTCATGAGTCGGCGTGAACACACGCCAAGCCGACTAAGATTTAACCAGTCGCATTCAAGGTTATACCTCAATTACTATACTAAGGCTTCAATTAAAGTTTACTGTTTTAAAATGAAGATGGAACTTTGCTACTTTATACATAAACAATATTTATACTAATTTACCCTTTTTTAAACTGATCTTGTACTCGTATGATGTGGAGCGGTGCTAGGTTTGTGTTACATAATGTATTTCTCTCCAACATCTGTAAACTATCTACGGCAAATGTCAACGGTTTAACAAATGTTTCTATTCAATACACGCTGACGTATTAAACAAGCTTCGGTCTGCACGTGCGTGTGTCGGATGTCGGCATGTGTTCACACGACAAATATTAAACCTCCTTACATCTCAACATATGTGTTTCGGCGTGTGTTCATACGTAATGTAATTTCAACTTCCGTCTCCACATGTGTTCACACGATAAATATTTCTGTTGTGTTCACACAACAAGACCCCTGAGATGGAACGGACAGACACCGCGCGACTGTCGTATTCACGGACTGCTATCGTGGGTCTCATCCATCGACTTGTTGGAGCGAGGCCTTCTGGGAAGCAATGTGTTCATAGCAACCATCAGTTGCGCCCCGGCGTCCATGTCATGAGGTTTAGATCGGCGGCAACAGAGAGACGTGCAGAGCGATGCTCTGAACCTAGGACTGAGTAGACAGTAGGTGATAAAGTTAAGCGTTGAGTTGATGTTAACGAGCAACTTGCTGATGTTGTCCAGATAGAAGACCGTGTCGCCGCACGCGTAACTGTGCACGTAGCGCACGAAGTGGAACGCACACAATGGCGTCTGGCACAAGATGGCCACCACGATAACCGTCACCAGGACAAACGTGACTTCCTGTGAAGTTCGCGACACCGTGTTTCTCGAGATCAGTCGCCGTGCGTTGTCTCGCAGGTGCTTCAGGATGTTGCATGTTAGAAACATGAGTGTTAGCAGCGGCAACAGAATCAGCACGATGTTGACGAGCATCGCTTTGTAGACGACCTTGTACGAGTACGTCACGCCAAACGAGGTGCGCACTTCGACGAATGTTGCGTTGTTGACGACGACGCGATACTCGAAGAATCGCGGCAGATTGAAGGTGACGACGACGCCGACGGCGCACACGAGGTAAACGGCCGTCCTCGCGTCGGTCCACACGCGCCCGATGTCGTGCGGGCGACATACGGCCCAGTAGCGGTTCAGCGCGATCAACGTCACGAACCAGATGCTGCACATGTGACTGACGGGCGTGATGATCCAGAAGAAGCGAATGTACGGCCATGTCTTCCACGGGTTGTCGCAGGTGCGAGCGAAGTCGCAGATGTACGGCACGGAGTCGGTGAGGAAGACGGAGAACAAGAGGACGAGATCCGTCGCGGCGAGGGACTGAAGCAGCGTCGACGACGGCCGGCGGGGTCCGTGCTGGAAGGCGCGCACGGACAACGCGTTGGCCACGCAACCGCACACGCACAACCCACCTCCAAACACCCCCCACGTCACAAAGCTAAACACCCCGCACTCCACGTTCATTGTCACTTGCTGCCGGCTGACATGAGTGTGGTCGGCGCGACGAAACCACGCTCGAATGGTGCCCGCGGAGAAGCCAACGTCGGACGGCCAGAAACGCCCGGCCCGTGGCAGTCGCCGCGAATGCATACCAGCTGTCGAGCGCAGAACAGGGTCGAGGAGGGCATACGTACGCCGACGTGTTCCGGCTTACACTATGCCGATAACGTTTCCGTAGAAAACTCGCCCACCGCACAGCGGGTCGGGCAGTGAGCTTCGGTCAGTGGCAAGAATTGACGGACTTGCACGATAAGTTATCGACGCAGACCCAGTTCGACGGACGCACATGTACTGATGACTGCCCAGTAAACGGTGGTTGTCACCTCTCTTAACAACGTATCCACAGTTTAGCAAGTTCTTTGACTTCCGCGTCATGTTCACAAACGAAGATATGTTTAACACCTTGCATCATAGCCAATACTTATTAAAACGTAGAAGATGTACTCAAGTAGATTTCAGTTGATCATAAAACTAAAAACGATATATTCACCCCAGTTGACTTTGTGACCTTCAAAATGACCCTTAAACTGGACGATCTTTGATTCGTATGCTTATATGCTTGTGTAAGGCCTACGTAGGCCTGTCTCGTGATATCAAACTGATTTTTTCCAAGATTCATAGAATCATATCGAATTATGGCCCCGAATATAGTTTGGCAATGACTAAAATGTAGAACAGAAGCGACCGACGTCACTTTGTGACGCTCCATTGACTGCTTGATCGTTGGCATGGCATCCAAAGGGAGGCCTCGTCCTTTTAAAGGCAATATCTAGTCCAAATGTTTTTTTCCAGAGAACTATGTAAATATACTTGTACATGTGTGTTATTCAATGTTATCGCAAATCCGATGCCACATGTTTGCCAAAACATTGATAAAATCGGTCTTAAACGGTGACCGGACACACGGCAAACCTGGAAATATCGTTTTCCGGAAAAGTCCGAAGACGCAGTTTCGTGACGTCACTAGTGGGGTGGGCTACACCCAGTCGCACGGTCTACGCGGTTAAATTGTATTTCATTATAATTATATTTCAACTGTTTTTATTATTGACATGTATAATTCATGAAGATTGTGTTGTGGAAAACAGTGACAATTCGGGTTTAACTGGAAATTCGGTGCACATCTTCCCAAAAGACCAAATTTGTCGGCAGAAATGGAACATTTTGTGTATAAGGGACGGGATCCATGCTACGCCGACGGCGAATGACATCACCTGTGGTTCAGATCTGCCGATGGATATATCTTATGAGGTGGAAGATGGGTGTCAAAATACAGTTAGATGTCAATAAATCAGGAGTCCTTAAAATGACTAAAAAGAAACGTCAATATGCAAAAGGGTATCACAACAACGCCACTGGCCCTTTCACTACAACAAAGTCAAGAGCCGATCGTCAGTTGTCGGACTCTCTCGACAGGTTCAAGCCTCTGTCTGTATAGCACCGCTCCGACACCAGGCAATCTAACATCAGCAGAAACAACATTAATCTCTCAAACGTCTTCATCATTGTTTCCAAAATATATTTGATTATCGTATGCATCGGTCTCGATAACAGACCTACAATTAGTTTTCGCATTGATCTCCTCGTTTTTCTCGCTCTGTACCACTTTTGAAGTCTTTGCATTGGCTTCATGTAAGATATCGTATAATATTTAAGATCTGTGCCATTACATACCAGGCACTGTCCAGTAAGCAACCATCTTATTTGCATTCATTGCTTACTCCTGTAAGAAAACCTGTCCAGCTTCGATCATCTAGTTCTGACCTACTTTTTGTTCCTAAAGTCAACATTAACATTGGAAATAGGGCTTTTTCTCTTACTGCACCAACTCTTTGGAATATGCTCCCTCTTAGTGTTAGATCAGTTAAAAATAAAAATAAATTCCGTCGACAACTGGAATACTGCTTATGGATTTTGAGATTGACCAATCCTGTTGTTTTGATGCGCCTCTGAGCTTGGTTTCTAAGGATTTAGGCGCAATAGAAGTTATCTTATTATTATTATGTTAGCGTTTTGTCTGATTATAAGAAAACGTGACCTACACAAATTCTTAAACTTCTCACCTGCTGTTATCATCATCTCATTGACATGCTGGTCGAGTTTAATCAAAATTTAATATTTCTACCTCTCGTAAATTGCCTGTATGTATGACATCCGTCAATATTTACGAATGGATGCAGACAGTACTTCGGCTAAAGGTTGAAATAGCCCAATTACTGCCAGATATCCTTCCGCTTAGTAAAATCAGCTAAAATACACCATTTTACTGTCAACAGCTTCTACAATCACACCTGGAAGTATGACTACTCAAATACTAACTGGGGCATGACTCCAGAAGAGAAACTGCTCTCAGCCCGCCGGCCGCCATTTGATGAGTTGTTTACAGGACGCGGGTTGCTTATGGGGCAGGGTCAGTGGGCAGCGTCAATCAGTCAGGGTGGTCCGGCTGGCGGCCGTGTTCCACTAGTAACGTCACACAATCTCAAGCCGGTTCCGTAAGATGGCAAATTTAGAGGTTATTTTTATATTGTAAGATCTTATTCGATTCATAAACATATTTTCAATAGCATCATTTGAAAGTGCATACTTCAATTGTTATTATGGAACACAGCACATTTTATCCTAGGATTATGGCCTTTAAGCTAAAACAGATGATTTACCGATAGATGTGACGAAAGCGACGGCAGTAAAACGGCGGTGCCTACACAGTAAACCTTCATGTAAATACAATGCCTGTAGACCCCCGTTTAATGTTACGCGATGTTAGTATGGGCCTACAACTCTGCAGGCATTCGCCGTTTTCTTTGAGTTAGAAGTGTGCGGTAAATTTGATGCAACACATTTCCGCCGCAACGCATTTCCGCCGTATCAGATAGCGGAAGTTTGGTTGGGGCGGAGAATTTCGGGAAATATCAGAACCGTGAACGGAACCAGTAATACCAGTGAAGAGTCTAGGGGTCATGTTCTAGTTAGCCTTCCGAAGAAATGTGCAATGTATTTTTGAGAAATGATTTTTTTACCAAATTCACATGCTGTGACATAAGTGCATTTGACTAGGGAGATTTTCATGTGTGATTGTAGAAGGTATTGATTGTAAAATGGTGGATTTCTAGATGATTTGAGTAAGCGGAAGGATATTTGGCAGCAATTTGTCTGTGTGACCTGTTTGCGGAGTAATTCTTGCCGGCATTTGTAAATATTGACGGGTGTCACACATACAGGCATTTTACGAGAGCTGGAAATATGCAATTTTTGCTAAAATCTATCGGCATGTCAATGAGATGATGATAACAGCAGGTGAGAAGTTTAAGACATTTTATAGGTCACGCGTTTTCTTATAATCAGACAAAACGTTAACATGGTCGCCTAGAAAACCAACAGTGGGCTGACCCCTCTAGGTAATACTGAATTTTGTCTTCGAGACCATCATCAAATTATGTAACTAACTTTCTAGTGGCCATCCCTCATTTGATCACACGTAGGCATACAACCAATGCAGTTGCAAACTATATTTTAATTTTCATATGGGAAACAAACAATAGGATTATAACATATTTACATTTTATTGTTCACGAAATGACACATTGAATGATGAAATAGTCACCTTCAGCAATCAGACAGCCATTCTCTTCGCCTTGAATCGATCGACCTTTGAGAATGACTGACGGTTGAATGGGTCTGCAGGAGTGCACATCATTGATGGAATCTGCAAGCGGCCATTCAATGTCTAATTTTGTTAACCACTGAGGACTGATTTATCAAATGCTTTATTCTCCTCCGAATCATTCATGGCATCGAAACTTTTCAGCACATTAATTGTGTGATTTATAACGTCCAATAATGAAGAATAATATCACAGCCCAGACCAAGAGCAGCTTCGTCAATGTGAACCTATTATCATTGTTTATTATTAAAGGTCGATGGATGAAATTGGTGCGAGACGGTGCGCGGGCAACGGCGTTGCGCGGGCAACGGTTGTCATGTGGAGATAATGCGCGAACGTCACGCGATGGCGTCATCACCGCCATGTCGGTCGATCAGCAATGATGTCGCTCCAACTACGCATGTGCCATTTCCAATGTTTCAATTCATTTTTATAACAGAACAAGATACAATATATTTATTCACAGACTGCATTCAGTTACAACTATTTTGGTAGTGCTGACATACATACATTATAATAAAAACATAATATAATAAATTATGTATATAAAAGTAAGTGAACAGATGTACTGGATGGAAATATTATAATACTGAAGAATAATGGTGGAGTTGTGGTATCAGCCGAATGTGAAGTAAGGTATTAAATTTGCATTCATGTTCAACATGCATATATATATATATATATATGTATATATATATATATATATATATATATATATACATACATATATATATATGCATCATATGTATACAAGAGCAGCAGTTTGGGTATGTTTACTTTCAAGATAGTGCGTATGGCTTATATTAGGGGGTGGTGTTATTTTGCTAATGTTATTTTTTGTGGAATACCCCTTTAAAAATATGGACATATTATACCTTAGTGCAAAACTGCTAAATATTTGCCAGTTGTCTGATGCTAACCCCCCTGTACATACCCTCTGAAAGTCTTGACCCTTAAAAAGTGGTCGAAAATGGTTGAACAGTGTGCTATTTTTGTTGTTCAATATGATAATGTCAGTCTTTTGCACTACTTGTCCTTGGCAACCGCATGGCCAGACGCTAAAACAAAGCGAGGATTAAATAATGACTTGTTCCTTGAAATCATGACACAACACAACTTTAACCCGCCACTTACACAATAAGACATATAACTATAAGGCACGATACGTATAATTTAATTTTTCTTGTAGATTTCATCATTGGAGAAGATGCACACACACACACACTAGTTACCCCAATATTGATACTTAAGGATTTGAAAACTGGTCATTACATGTATGTCGTAAGGATGAATCATATATTTGCAGGCTAAGTAACCATGGCTGCTGACACACGCTGTACAAGACCACAGTCCGGGAAGACACTTGGTGCTGCAGACTATGTAGAGAAGGCCGGATTTTCCCATGGGATTCTTCCAACTGGCAAATATACCATACAGAACATGTTGTATCTGCTGCGACCAAAGCAGGCTGGCCACGCCCAGCGCTCAAGGGATGGCGCAGGAAAGCTGCTAGCAGAACTGATTGAGGAGCACTGGCTATTCTGCAGTCGATACACCATCCACACTAGACACATCAAGAAACACATCTTGAAGCTATACGGGGAATTTGTGACTCTGATCCAGACTCGGAAACAGAGATAAAATGCCAGTTTCCTCAAGAGAGCGGAAGCATTCAACGAAAAGGCAGAAGGAACATTTGACATTTTCTGCCACGATCCTGTGGTACGCAGGTACCTCGAACGAAAGCACGGTGTGACAATGAGTGACAAGGAGTGGGCATTTCTTCAAGACCAGAGGACTAAACAAAATGAGGGAAGATGTAGAAAAGGAACAAGAACTAAAGAAAGTAGTTGTCTCATTTGAGGACAATGAGCAATCAAAGGATGGTGATCAGTATATGAACACAGATCAACGATTTTCCGGGAGCTCCAGTGATGAAGATGACGATCCTAGTACTACTGCTACAACTACCAGAGCTGAGATCCGGGGGACGAAGCGGCGCCTGTCGTCTGCAGCTACACTTACTCAGCCTGGATATGAACTGCCTCACAAATACCGACATATCCGCGAGAGCATCAGGAAAGTGCGCCCTGAGTTCTATGAGACTGTTGATAAACTAAAGAGCTGCTACCACATGTCTGAGACCCAAGCTGCAGCAGCTGTCATAACAGTTGGGAACAAAATGTTCGGAAGAACTTGGAAGCCGCATGACCAGCCACAGATCATTGACCTGGACACCCTGTCTGAATCCAGCAGTGTCAGACAGAGCATCGAAGCACTGGCAGTTGATGAGATTGTCAAGGAGATCATGAACTCTGAATCTGATGAACAGGTTGTGGTGACTTATTCTGATGATGGGTCGAAGAAGCAAGGTGCTGGGTCATTTTCCATCCAGGGTCACTGTGAATGGAAAGTACAGGTCTCTACCTACCATGAGCATTGTTTCAGAATTCAGAAACAACTTAGCTGCTCTCAAGATGGCAGTCCTCAAAATCCTTGAAACAGCAAGTGGTGTTAAGTCTAAATCTCTCTTCGAGAAAATTGACTTTGTAATAACAGATCAGATAGCGCACAACTTCAATGTCGATGAGATTGTAGCGGAAACTCTACACTCGGAGCACATCCCTGATCATCTGTTCTGCAATGTACACCCAACATTGATGTTTAACAGAGTTATCACCAAGCGGTGGGCAGAAATAGAAAACATGCTCGGTAGAGACAAGACCTACTCAAACTTTCTGGTCACTGCAACAACAACGGCTACAAGCGTTACCGAGCAAGCACTTGACTGTCTGGCTCGACTCATCAATCATGACTTTGGAATAAATTTAATGAATTTAACTTTCACATAGCCCCACGACAAAATATGTATGTCAGTCTGAAAGTTGAGCGCTTCAATTGCTTGACGCTGACCTGTGCAATTAGCCTCTATCATGTGGGTGATGTGGCATCCTTCCTGCTGAAGTACGAGCATGTCACGAATCAGTTAGCCTGCATCGTCAGATGGTTCTTGGACTTGGACTTTTTGAGGGTAATGTACTGTGCAGGGGCTCTCATTGGGCTATATCTAGTTGAACCGTTCTTGTCTCTGACCACGTCAGCTGACACAACCTACACCAAGATCATCCCAGTGTTCCAGCAGCTGTACCAGGAGCTGTTAGATACAGATGCAACTACTCTCTTGAAAGTAGGTGAACCAGCCTTCAAAGTGGTGTCCACTGAGAGGTTCAAGTAATCGAGGTACTATGAGGACATATGTGATGCCACAGCCAAGATAGCCGCCTCTTTTCGACCCCAAGTAATAAAGCTCCTGAAGGTGATTCTGCCCAAACTGGCTGCAGGCTTCCAGAAGCAAAAGGGGGACATATTTAGCTTTGGGAACTACGGTGAGTCTACAAAGCATTAAGTTTCCCACTTGGACACACATAAGCTAGAGAAGACACTGATCCACAACTTGGCCGCAGAGCGGAGTGTCGGCTTCGTGAACTACGAGCTCTCGACTAGGATTGCCAAGTAGCTTGCCAGCGCATCTTCAGCGCAAGTGAAAACCAAGGCGACAGATCTGATTGACCGACGACAGCCAGGGTATTTCAGGAAATATGGCAGTGTTGCAAAAACAGGAGATAGGATATTGGAAATCATGCTGGCATCGAACACAAGGCAGCAAGAACTGAATAAACAAGGCCTGCAGATCAAGGAAATTGCTAATTTAGCAGTGGACAGAAGGAGAATTAAAGATTTGGAAGCACTGACGGTGATGGGAGGCCCATCCACATCAGCTGATGCAGTTGATGAGTACATTGCAGCCACAGACATAGATGAGGGAACCAAAGTAGAACGTTTCTACCTGGAGGTTCGCTAATCTCGTGACACATCACTTTCCCTACCAAAAACAAGTGATCTGTTCCGCCTCATAAAGGACCACAGGAAGCTCCCTATCAACACGTTTGTGTTCAATATGAAACTGTACATGAACAACATAACTTCGAATGCAGCTGTCAGTTTGGATGACTTTAGCCAGGCTATGGATGTCATTCTAAGTCAATGACAGTAATTACGCACCTTCTGCACTTACAGCAACCAGCGTTATGGGGCCTAGTGTTAATAGTGACTCTCGCTCTGAACATTATTAACATACATTATGGCAGTAATCTATCATTAGTATGTTTATATAATGTCTACTGTGTATAACTACATGTCTATTGAAGAGTACAAGTAATCAAAATGTGTTATGCTGATTTTCTGAGTTATTATCATCATTTTGAGAAAAAATGCATTTTGAGGGGGTTCCAACTTCAAGGGGTATGTACATGGAGGTTAAAATCGATCGGATGATCAATCATGGCTATTTTCCCACTCAGAAAGACCACCTCTATATTTTAGAGGGGGTACCTAAAAATATTTGCACTAACACCCCCCCCCTACAGTTATATCTGCAGTCGTTCTTATATTAGCCTTAAAATTACATTATTAAATCATCCATCCATCTTTTGTAAAATATGTGGTAGCAAGAGTGATCATAAACGTAAACATTGTTCATATTGTACGGACTCTTTCTTGAAAACATATTTAAAATGGTAGTTTATTAAGAATGCAACTTTAATTGCGCCGTGAGCTTGTAAATTTGTGATAGCCGTGTAATGATTGTGTTCATTTGATTTATGTTGTATGTTTACGTGCACCACAATATTACCTCATCTCATGTACGTAAGCCATGCCTGCACGACATTATTACCTCATCTCGTGTACGTAAGCCATGCCTGCACGACATTATTACCTCATCTCGTGTACGTAAGCCATGCCTGCACGACATTATTACCTCATCTCGTGTACGCAAGCCATGCCTGCACGACATTATTACCTCATCTCGTGTACGTAAGCCATGCCTGCACGACATTATTACCTCATCTCGTGTACGTAAGCCATGCCTGCACGACATTATTACTTCATCTCGTGTACGTAAGCCATGCCTGCACGACATTATTACCTCATCTCATGTACGTAAGCCATGCCTGCACGACATTATTACCTCATCTCGTGTACGTAAGCCATGCCTGCACGACATTATTACCTCATCTCGTGTACGTAAGCCATGCCTGCACGACATTATTACTTCATCTCGTGTACGTAAGCCATGCATGCACGACATTATTACCTCATCTCGTGTACGTAAGCCATGCCTGCACGACATTATTACCTCATTTCGTGTACGTAAGCCATGCATGCACGACATTATTACGTCATCTCGTGTACGTAAGCCATGCCTGCACGACATTATCACATTAAATCATGTATGTAAGCCATGCCTGCACAATATTATCACCATATCACTTGGACGTAAGCCATGCCTGCACGATATTATCACCTTATATCATGTATGTAAGCCATGCCTGCACAATATTATCACCTTATATCATGTACGTAAGCCATGCCTGCACAATATTATCACCTTATATCATGTATGTAAGCCATGCCTGCACAATATTATCACCATATCTCTTGGGCGTAAGCCATGCCTGCACAATATTATCACCTTATATCATGTATGTAAGCCATGCCTGCACAATATTATCACCGTATATCATGTACATAAGCCATGCCTGCACAATATTATCACCTTATATCATGTATGTAAGCCATGCCTGCACAATATTATCACCATATCTCTTGGGCGTAAGCCATGCCTGCACAATATTATCACCTTATATCATGTATGTAAGCCATGCCTGCACAATATTATCACCTTATATCATGTACGTAAGCCATGCCTGCACAATATTATCACCTTATATCATGTATGTAAGCCATGCCTGCACAATATTATCACCTTATATCATGTATGTAAGCCATGCCTGCACACTATTATCACCTTATATCATGTATGTAAGCCATGCCTGCACAATATTATCACCTTATATCATGTATGTAAGCCATGCCTGCACAATATTATCACCTTATATCATGTATGTAAGCCATGCCTGCACAATATTATCACCTTATATCATGTATGTAAGCCATGCCTGCACAATATTATCACCTTATATCATGTATGTAAGCCATGCCTGCACGATATTATCACCTTATCTCAAGGACTTGCGTGCACGAGATTATGACCTAATCGCATGGATGTAAACATGAAACTTAGGCCTACATGTGTAGCCAAACATCACAGTTTAAAGCTTCTCTTTATGCACCATACTAGGAATACAATGGTCAACAGTTCTGAGTAAACATCAACAAAAATGCTCGTTCATTTAAGCTATTTGAGCCGTGCAATCTGAATTGTCGGTTTCGATCATTGACCAATGAACACTGTCAAAGCAACAACTGGTTTATCCAACATGCAATCATTTTGTTATATAAGTTTTAGAATCCACATGAAAAATAGCTTAATGAAAAACTTAACAGACAAGACAAATGTGGTAACCGTAATAGACACGTCATAAGCATGTCACGGTATTTTGATCAGCACAATGACGTTACGTGCGCTCGTAATTTACACCAGGAATGTCGGTTGTTGAGGACAGATGCAACCCGTCTCACCTGCAGGAGGAACAGAATGAGAACAGTCTTCAGAAGCAGGACGATTTTAGCACAATCCCCGGATCACGTACTATGCACAGAGCACGGGATGCGTATTTCCTTACCAACTATTTTGGTTGCGTTATTTTAAGCTAAAAAATGGAACTTCGTAAACACAAAAGAAGTTTGTCTATGTCGTGTGCAGATAAGGAAACAATATATAGCGTGAGACTGTGTGAACGTAATCAGGTTTCTCTACCATTCAAAATGTCCATTAATAAGAAGCGGAAACCAGTCGCGAGCGCCAGACGTATCTCGACAACTTGAGTGAAACCACATGCTACAATGCAGAGGTCTGTTGTCGATTGAATCGGTCAATCGGACTATATTGAGTGCACAGTATAATAATTATACGAGTTCGACTCGAAGCTGTTCATGCCTCATTTACTTGTGCTATTTTGCTCGAAATAGCCTATCATAATTTTAGTTATTACATGTGCCAGGGTGCAGCGGTTCGGACCTACATTTCACAAAATTGAAGAAAAGCAAAAATGTTCTTGGTTTTTGCATTTAGAGAAAAAAAAGCAATTTACTAGTTTCAATGATGCAGGTGTGCTATGAATTAAATGGTATGTGATTCGAAACGTAAATACCTAACTGTGATATCGTCTGTCTCAAAGCTAGAATTCTTCGGCTGGGTCTGTTCAACCACCCATATACCTGCCAACTCTCCCGTGAAATCTAGGAGTCTCCCGAATTTTTGGTGTATCTCCCGGACTCCCAGAATACAGGCAAATCTCCCGGATTTTCTCTGAAAATCTCCAACAGCACCCGACCCCCGTCTTCGAGGCAGCGCGACAGCACGGGAGACGTGCTGAGATGTGCTGAATCGCTGAATTTCCGGCGCAAAATCCCCAACAGCACCCCCCGTCTTCGAGACAGCGAACCGGTGAAGTTCCTGCAAACCCCCTTGCCCCGTCTTCCGATTTCAAGATCCGAGAAAGCGCGACGAGACAGCGCGATCGACAAGGGAACCGTGCCGAACCGCTGATAAATCTCCCGGATTGCAACAAAAAAATGGCAGGTTTACACCCATAACAAATTGACTTACTCGGATAACACTGGTACCATTGTAAAATTGAGATGTTGCCCTTTAGCATGACCCTCGTAACTCCATACCCCCAAAATGTAGGTATTACACATGGTACATACCTACGTAGCAACCGCATGTTCCGAGTCTATCGCACTATATATGTCAGAGACAAAAAGAGGGAACCAGAAAATGCAATCATTCAAAGCCGACGCCAGACGACACGCAATTAAAAACGCTCCAAGTAAGCGTAGGCTCTTCCACCCAACCGTTTTGGGCCACATGGTAATGAGGGATAGTTTCGCATTTTAGCGAGAAGTATTGCATCCTGGATTGTGTGCAATTACTGTTTGCTTATGCCCGACGTACACTGATGGCTGGAGCGCAGGTTGGCTCAACGCAATACGTTTGTTAGTTGTGGACAGGCTAAGTAACTGCGTAATTTTAAATACGCTTCATTAAACCGGTTCCAGCCGTGCTAACCTAAAACATCTCAACACTGACACTCGATCATGGCATATAAGAATACGACAATTCGATACCCCAAATGCATCGCTGCAGTAATATAAAAATCCTCTATGTTTTTCCATTCTAATTGTGACATCATAGATCTAAGTATTTCGCATTTGTGACATTTGCGTTAACGACTCTACTAGTAGGATGGCGGATAATAGAATCGGCCGTTTAGTAGAATCAAGCACAATAATACACAAAGTGTATATTGACGAGAACGGTGAAATACCTAGGCACCACTATCACAAGCGACAACACGTGGAGCTCGATCTCACACCAATAACACAACAAGCAATACAAACAATATCCCGGGTTATCTTAGACGGGATGTCAAATTAGGAAATAAAGAAATCAAAGAAAGAACAAACATAGCTCGGGTAAGGTCTCTCCTGGGACATGCCAGTTCGGTTTGGGATCCCTACAAAACCAAGATTCAGCCCTCGAGAAGATCCAGAGGAGACTAGCACGTTGGACCATCAACACAGACACTGTCACACTCGTACTAAATACACTAAACTGCCAATCCTCCAGAAAGAAAACACGCCTCAAGCGTACTATATATATATATAACAGAGGAACCGTTCCAATTAACTCGCCCACACTATTCGGCCCACGAAAAGCAAACACTGGGAAGACCCTTGACACCAGTTTTGACCTATACAGGAAGATGCCATTTGCCCCATGCACAGTAGCCAAGTGGAACAGCCTGCCCCAAGAAGTGGTGCCTGCGACCACCTTGGATTTTTTTAGTACAAGCTCCATCGATCGCCACCTCTGTATTCTATAAACACCTGTTGAACACATTCCTTCCCTTTCGACATCCCCTAAAACCCACCAAATCACACAATTACATGTTTCTCTCTTTTGCTGTTGCCAAAGGTCACCCACCAAAATGAAAAAAATCTTCAACCAAATGAAGAAAGTTACTATACAAAAATTATACCAACAAAAATTACAAATCTTCAACCAAATGAAGGTGGTTATTAAACAAAGATTACTCATCAAAATGACAAAATCTTCAACGAAATGAATATGGTTATTAAATAGAAGGAGAGTTAAAACTCGCCGCGTAAAAGAACCAGCCTGCTGTATTCCGACGCGGCTCCGTTAAGGGTAAACCCTGTTAACCACGGTCCACCGTATCAACCCAGTGTTGTTGACACAGTGAACGGGCGATTCACGTACACGCCTCATGGTGTACGTGCTATATTTAGCACTTCAAAGTTGACGTGAATATGGAGAAAGCGCGTTCCACTTGAGTGACCATCGACGTCACGGGACGACGTCTTGCTTCACTGCCCCGCGTGACCCAACCGTGCAACTAGGAAGCCACAAACATGGCCGACGAACAACCGTCGTAGATTGCTTATTTACTACCGATGTTTCTCCTTACGCAGTTCGCAGACGGTTGGTGAGAGTTGTCCGGCGTGAGAGACGCAGCATGGCCAGCGACATGGAGAAGACTCTGTCAAAGCACGCCGAGAAGGCTGCTGACATCTTGCTCCAGCTTGTTGCTCACAATAATGTCGCCGAGATAGAGGCGTGTTTGGCAGACGGGGCCCAATGGAGAGACATAATACGGTACGAGGTGTCGCTTACGGGAAACGGCAACGGACGGTTGGACGAGTCGTTAGTTATCAAACTGATGTCGTGTGAAGTGACTAACATAACTGCATTCCATCTGGCCGCGCTACTTGGCTTGACGGATATTATCGTGACTTTCATCGACCATGACATTCCCGTCGACTTTCCCTTGCAGGTTTGTTCGTCAGTCGCAGTTTTCCAGCATTAGTTTCATTTTACTATCTCATTGTTGTAGAGAAATACTGCCCACATAAATATTATGCTTAATCAAATATATGATTAGGCACGTCAATGTATTCCTAGTTAAAATATCAGTATGACGTAAACCACTTTAAAACGAACATCAATGAGGTGGATGATACACAACAATGATTATGTAATGGACAAAACTGGGAAATGTTCTTTCACACGGGGACACACAGGTGCTGATAGTCATTGCATTAGTTAGTTGTATATCTCATTTACTGTCCTCTTAATAATAAAATGTCATAAATGCCTAGCATTTATGTCATATATGCCCGAACTTTATCTACACAGTAATGCTATTCATCCATTATGCGGACGTCACGATTCAGTGAAAGGTATGCATACTATTTGAATGTTTATTTATTTATAATTCTCTATAGAAAGTGACCGCGGGCACCCCGAGTGAAACACGTCAGTGTCAGGTCAGGGGCGTGACCCATTACACACTTAACGTTAGGTCAGGGGATGGGCACATTTACAAGATTTAATAAGATTGCCACCCAGAGAATTAACTCTAGATAGCAGGTGGACAAGGAAGCTCTTTGGCTTATCGAGTCCAACCCTTTTATCTACATGTACCCCGCCCTTCTGAGGTATGTGTTGATTACATACTTATAAAAACGTTGTCGTCTGCTATCACTGGTACGGCATAATCTACTACCAATATAACTGTTTAGGACTATACACGACCATAGGGACCCAGAACAATAGGGGTGCTTTGAGTCATCCCTGTAAGTATTAGGCCTACTAACGACCAGTTGCTCGATTTGGCGAATTTCGAAGAAGCGGGTTTTTCCAATTATGATCGAACAGCTTTTCAACTAATGGCAGATCACATACGGGACGTCCACATAAATGTATTTTAGTAAATAATGATGTCGTCTGTTTTTCATTTCGTTACTGTAATGTATACATTACAGTATTGCCAATAATGAAAGCATAATGCTGAGCCTCCAGCTCTAACTGTACTTATTACTTACACTGGTTATTTGTGTATCTCTCATCCTGGTGTGAGTAACTCCCGCGTACATTTACGCATGTTCCTCTGTATAATTTTATAACCAGACCATTATTTCTGAATGTACAGACTTCCGGGAGTACAGCAACACACCTGGCGAGCTTCGCTGGAAACACTAGCACACTGAATTTGCTGTTGGACGTCTACAAGGCTGACTTGAGCATCACTGACAGGTAGGTGGGTCAAGGCTGACGTGAGCATCACTGATAGGTAGGTGGGTCAAGGCTGGCGTGAACTTCAGTGATAGGTAGGTGGGTCAAGGCTGACGTGAACTTCAGTGATAGGTAGGTGGGTCAAGGCTGACGTGAAGTTCAGTTATAGGTAGGTGGGTCAAGGCTGACGTGAGCATCACTGATAGGTAGGTGGGTCAAGGCTGACGTGAACTTCAGTGATAGGTAGGTGGGTCAAGGCTGACGTGAAGTTCAGTTGTAGGTAGGTGGGTCAAGGCTGACGTGAGCATCACTGATAGGTAGGTGGGTCGAGGCTGACGTGAACTTCAGTGATACGTAGGTGGGTCAAGGCTAACGTGAACATCACTGATAGCTAGGTGGGTCAAGGTTGACGTGAACTTCAGTGATAGGTAGGTAGGTCAAGGCTGACGTGAAGTTCAGTTATAGATAGGTGGGTCAAGGCTGACGTGAGCATCACTGATAGGTAGGTGGGTCAAGGCTGACATGAACTTCAGTGATAGGTAGGTGGGTCAAGGCTAACGTGAACATCACTGATAGCTAGGTGGGTCAAGGCTGACGTGAACTTCAGTGATAGGTAGGTGGGTCAAGGCTAACGTGAACATCACTGATAGCTAGGTGGGTCAAGGCTGACGTGAACATCACTGATAGGTAGGTGGGTCAAGGCTGACGTGAACTTCAGTGATAGGTAGGTGGGTCAAGGCTGACGTGAACATCACTGATAGGTAGGTG
Organism: Escarpia spicata; assembly: GCA_963995525.1. Classification (NCBI taxonomy): domain Eukaryota; kingdom Metazoa; phylum Annelida; class Polychaeta; order Sabellida; family Siboglinidae; genus Escarpia; species Escarpia spicata. The sequence goes on from OZ023209.1 coordinate 2,919,172, forward strand.
GGTCAAGGCTGACGTGAACTTCAGTGATAGGTAGGTGGGTCAAGGCTAACGTGAACATCACTGATAGCTAGGTGGGTCAAGGCTGACGTGACCTTCAGTGATAGGTAGGTGGGTCAAGGCTAACGTGAACATCACTGATAGCTAGGTGGGTCAAGGCTGACGTGAACATCACTGATAGGTAGGTGGGTCAAGGCTGACGTGAACTTCAGTGATAGGTAGGTGGGTCAAGGCTGACGTGAACATCACTGATAGGTAGGTGGGTCAAGGCTGACGTGAACTTCAGTGATAGGTAGGTGGGTTAAGGCTGGCGTGAACATCACTGATAGGTAGGTGTGTCAAGGCTGACGTGAACATCACTGATAGGTAGGTGGGTCAAGGCTGACGTGAACTTCAGTGATAGGTAGGTGGGTCAAGGCTAACGTGAACATCACTGATAGCTAGGTGGGTCAAGGCTGACGTGAACATCACTGATAGGTAGGTGGGTCAAGGCTGACGTGAACTTCAGTGATAGGTAGGTGGGTCAAGGCTGACGTGAACATCACTGATAGGTAGGTGGGTCAAGGCTGACGTGAACTTCAGTGATAGGTAGGTGGGTTAAGGCTGGCGTGAACATCACTGATAGGTAGGTGTGTCAAGGCTGACGTGAACATCATTGATAGGTAGGTGGGTCAAGGCTAACGTGAACATCATTGATAGGTAGGTGGGTCAAGGCTGACGTGAACTTCAGTAATAGGTAGGTGTGTCAAGGCTGGCGTGAACAACACTGATAGGTAGGTGGGTCAATGCTGACGTGAACATCATTGATAGGTAGATGGGTTAAGGCTGACGTGAACATCACTGATAGGTAGGTGGGTCAAGGCTGATGTGAACATCACTGATAGGTAGGTGGGTCAAAGCTGACGTGAACATCACTGATAGGTAGGTGGGTCAAGGCTGACGTGAACATCACTGATAGGTAGGTGCATGGGTCAAAGCTGACGTGAACATCACTGATAGCTAGGTGGGTCAAGGCTGATGAGAACATCACTGATAGGTAGATGGGTCACAGTCTATTACATCTCTGATAGGTAGGTGGGTCAAGGCTGGCCTGAACATCACTGATAGGTAGGTGGGTCAAGGCTGGCCTGAACATCACTGATAGGTAGATGGGTCACAGTCTATTACATCTCTGATAGGTAGGTGGGTCACAGTCCGTTACATCACTGATAGGTAGGTGGGTCACAGTCCGTTACATCTCTGATATATAGGTGTGTATCAATGTTGTTAGAACACAACTGATAGGTGGGTGATAATAGGTTATTGTAGCGTCACATTCGCAAACCGTTTGATGACCTAAATTGAATTGAGAAACTTGTAGTTTGTCTACACAGTGGAAACAGCATCATCGTCCACGCACGCCTTGAGGCTCGTCAAAACATCCAGTTGCACCCTCCTGAATGTTCACAAGAAACATCAAATTGCACTCCCGCCGGGATCATAAAAGACACACAATTGCATCCCACCTACATTTTTGAACGGAACCCATTTGCTATAAGCGGAACTGTTTGTTTTCATAGAGGTGGTACGAAAGGTTGGTCCGCACCCCCGCATAAGGGCTTGGTTACATGCAGAACAACGTTGGAATGAGTATACATGAGTTTGTGATTGATAATATAGTACCTAGTAATACCGTAGATGGGAAAGACACATCTAATTAGAGTCACGCACTTTGTGTCCACCTCTGGAGTCGGTAACTACGTACGCGTGAGCACCACCGTTACGAAAACCAAAACCATACATACGCACACACGCACGGACAGGCACACACGCACAAAACACACATACGAGCGCGCGCACGAAAACGCACTCACGCAAAATTACACACACACACACACACACACACACACACACACACACACACACACACACACACACACACACACACACACACACACACACACACACACACACACACACACACACACACACACACACACACACACACACACACACACACACACATATACACCACACATACACACACACCACACACACACATACACACACGCACCACACATACCACACACACACACCCACCCACACACACACACCAACACACACACATACACACATACCACACACACACACACCACACACACACATATACACACACACACGACGCACACACACACACATACCACACACACACACATACAAACACGCACCACACATACCACACACACACACACCACGCACACACACATACCACACATACACACACACACACATACCACACACACATACACACACGCACCAAACATACCACACACACACACACACACACACACACACACACACACACACACACACACACACACACACACACACACACACACACACACACACACACACACACACACACACACACACACACACACACAATGCATTGTCCAGAATAAGCGATTGTCCTTTTGGTATCGTTGTCTATTACAAGTGCTGTCACTGTCTTGTAGGTATGGCTGGACGGCGTTGCATTATGCCGCCACACAGGGTAACCTGGCTGCAGTACAGATACTGCTGTCTGCTGGCATCAACCTGTCGACGAGAGATCACGATGGTACAACTGCCGCCTTCCGTGCTCAGATCAACGGCCACGACGACGTCACTGCCTTCCTGCGCTCGCTCGGATGTTCTGACGAGATGTTCGACCTCCCGGACGCTACGCAGCAGCCACCCATATACAGTCAGCCGAACAAAGCAAACAAAACCAAGAAACAGACCAAAAGTACATCTACGAAAGAACCGAACTACGTAGGTGTCAATTTCAGTGAGATCACGACACCACCGAAATCATCTGCGCCAACGGTGGTCCGACACCAATCGACAGCGTCAGAACGGACCAGCACCGTGTTTGACCAGCTGCAAGCCAGACCAATGGGTCGCAGTCAGACACTGCCACTGCGCATACATGGGGGCGGTGGTCTTGGGACAAAGCGCAGTGTTGTTCGCCGAGTGATACGTCAAGAACTCGAGGCGGCGTTCAGCTCCCCGTACGAGGAGCCAGTGAAAGTGCGAGATGCGGCGTCGGAGCTGTTCTCCGCCTCAAACACAGGGCCGACGCTACATGAGCTGCGGAAACTAATGCGTCAGGAGATCGAGAAGTACAAGAACGACATTCTGCCGCCCGCAGCTGCACCAACGCCTGTCGACAACACATACGCGTCGGTTGAAGAGGATCCTTATTCAACACTGGAGGACCTTATCAATATCCCGGGGACACAAGCACCAGAACCGCCAACCAGAGTGCCGCCCCTACCTCCTCGCAACCAACACATGATGCTAGCCGCTCTCCCCAACGACCCACTGGTTGTGAAGAAAGCCGAAGACGACGAAGACGACGACGCTCAGCCAGACGTAATATCAGCGCTGAAGCTAAAGAGCTCTGCCTCAGCAAATGCTGCACTCAGGTTTGACACATCTCTGATTACTTCACTTGTTACGAGAAACACTTGTAAATAAATGTTATCATGCATAATTAATGTAGACACGTGACAATGTTGGTTTTTGTGACATATATTTAGCGATGGTTTTATAAGTTGCAAAGTCCAAAAAACCGTTGTGTGTAGAGTTGGTTCCAACCACCCTCACCACCGCGTCGTGTTGGTTCCAACCATCCTCACCGCCACATCGTGTTGTACCTGTGATTTTTACAATCCAAAATAGCTATTAGCATCAATTTGCATTAACATTTGTTGTTGTTCTCTTGTCAGATCCTCGATTTATGTTGTCTGTTTTTCTTTTTCCTCACTGACCTTCCACTGCTCTCTCCACTATCCGTCTCCATTCCCATCTATCTTTCACTCTCGTTCTCCACTTCTCTCCCAATCCTTCCAACTCTTTCGTTACACATCCCTCCCGTCACAGTCCAGGTCTTCCTCGCCTCCCTTCCCCTCAACTCTCCCGTCATCTGCTTTCTTTGCCAACCGTTCTTCTCCGATTCTCACAACACGTCCAGCCCACTTTAATCAACTCATCACCAGCTTCTTCTTAAACCTGTCTTTCGCGCCAATCTCCTCTTATAGCTCTCCAAACACATGTTTCGTTTTCTATGTGACGCCGCAGTATACATTTATCTCCTCACTACCCATGTACTGCTTAACGTATTTTGCGGCCACCGGTTACTACAATTCATTTCCTTCACACTGTATACGCAAAAAGGAAGTGGTATATTTGACGGCACCGTGATGCATGCTCGGCAGGGCAAAAGTGAAGGCAGTTGCTATTCCAGCTCGTTGGCATTAGTAGGCCCTACTACTGTTATTAAGATACTCGATATCTGTGCACGATCCAACAAAGTTTATCGATCAATAAACATGACTATCTACTAGAACTATTCGTGAACAATTATTCATTATCAATATTTTCTATCGCACATGTCGAGGGTCTAAAAGTTTCTTGGAAATGCGGAAAGGAAGAAATGGATGTCAGTTACTAAACGTCTATGACACGGCTGGGAATACGGGGAAACCTGATATCAGAAGACGTTGCAGGCACTTGTTGACAAAACGACAATGCGAAGTCGTCATCTTACATAGTTTTTAACAACTATGCAAGTCCATGCACGCATATACGCCCGCCCGCCCACACGCACACATACTGGATATACCCACACATTGTTAGTACGATGCCATATGCTATACCTATAGACATGTTGCAGTCAGTAGATCAGCAGAATCGACCATAGAGTTTTCATATATTTCAATATTGGTTTAAATAATAACGTATGGTACCAGCTGGGCTGCTCATTTTTTGCACTAAAATACAAGTGCCATTGTAGTCTCACTTATTCGACTCTCGCTCGCCTTCGTGAATGCGAGGGGCGCCAAAAGTGGTGCCGCCTCACGGAGCTTAGATAATCTAGACTAGTATCATTCAACAAAAGTAATGCTGTAGTCCCCGGTGAGACTAATGCGTTCTGTCGTTCGAACGGTTCGCTGATGCATAATGTGTCGTGTTATTACCAATAACTGGATTTTTCGTCTCGGAAATGAATGACTTGAAACAAGATATTTTAAGTGTCAAAGCAACGAATTGGTTGAGTAAGGGTTGCGAAAGAGTGGTGTTCACAAACTGATAATGTATCACCTTAAATCCCGAAATCAAGGTCATTCGCTCACCTCATATGTCTAAATACATGTAAGTCGCGCTGTCGCTATGAAAATAACTATGCGTTCTTATTTTTCAGCGATTGTCTACCGAAGGTGGCGCCCCTGCTGGGCAGTCAGTGGAAGCAGTTGGCTCGGGTTCTGCCCATCGAGCGGAGCACAGCTCGCGTGGAGCAGAGGATCAGGGCGATCGAGGCGAGGCACCCGAATGACGAGACGTCACAGGCACGGATGGCCCTCGCCGAGTGGCGTATCAACCAGAAACATGACGCCGACGTGGACGCACTGGTCGGCGCCCTACGGAAGTGTCACATGCACAGTCTCATATGCGAAGTGGAATCAATTACACAGGAGTTCGCTGCTTAATCTCATCACCTCAGGCAGTCTGTGACACTGTTGTGATTATTCGACAACAACGTTTTATTTATGTACACGGAATTTTCATTGACGCTGTTTAAAAGGACTCTCACAATTCTTTGCATGGTTTCTACTATGAACGCTGAGAGAGCGTGAACACATTACTTGCGTATGAATCCTTCGTCAATTTAAAGACACTGTACATACACACATGTACACACGCGCCGCGTACACACACACGCGCGCACGCTCACATACGCACGCTGAGACACACGCACACGCTCTCTCCCCCCCCCCCTCTCTCTCTCTCTCTCACACACACACACACACGCACGCACGCACGCACGCACGCACGCACACATCTTTCTTCTGTTTATCTATGAGATAATGTTTATTGTTATCATTAATTATTGTATTATGTAATTGCTGGGATCTGGGTGAATCTGGTTTGGTCTGGCGAAAAGTGACAATGTATCCCGGCCTTCACGTGTCGAAGGAAGGTGTTTGATAGTAGTAATATTACGTACCGTCTGAAATTGTATCATAAACGGGAATTTGATAGATAAATAAATCATGTGATGATAAAGGGTATATTTCATCTTCATATATTATTACCGTACAGCCATCTATATAATTCGTTGTCATGGCTAACATGTCATACCGGCGTCACCAAATCATGTATTCCTACAACACAAAAATTTGAAAGATTACGACTGAAGCCCGCTCTGCTGGACTTTCACCACGGGAAAATAAATTGACGTAGTGGCGCCATCTATCGAGAGGAAAATGTATTAATGCACATTGACGTCATATTGTGACTATCAGAACCGGATAGTGTGATGGGCAACGTCTTAGCAACTACGTCACATCGGTTGAATCCGGTGGTTACTGGCTGTGGGCTTAGATGCCATTTTTGATGTCTCAAAATCGCAAATTGCACGTATCGGTGGAGGTGGGGATGGTCTGAAACAACACAAAACGGTACACGTTTTCTCGACTTTGCGAACTTTAAATCCAATGTGAATGGAAATTGTCGCTGACGTCGCACATTTTTCGCTGGAGCCGACTGACAGCGCAGGCCATCGCTGGGAGCGTTGGGTGCGGCGCTTTGAGAACTTTGTGGTGGCTAAAGACATTCAGAACGATACAAGAATGAGAGCGATGTTGCTTCATTATGCTGGTGAGGCAGTGTTTGAATTGAGTGAAGCAGTGGGGGTGACAGAAAATGATGATTTCGCAGAAACCAAGCGGAAGCTCACTGCTTACTTCAGGCCGCAGTGCAATGAAGAATATGAAATATTCAAGTTCCGACAGGCTGAACAGACGTCGTCAGAGACGCTGGACCAATTCAATGCACGATTGCAGCAACTAGCCAAAAACTAAGTTCCATAAGAAAGACAGAGAAGTGAAGTCGCAAATCATCCAAAAATTTGCGATGTCAAAAGTGCGTGACAAGGGGTTAAGTGAACCTACAATCACGCTAGAGAAGTTACTGACGTTCTGGCGCACACTGGACGCTACGCTACAGCAGTCGAAGATCATGAGAAACTCTTTTTCGTCCGTGCCGAGGCCTGTCCACGCCGTATCGAATGACGAGGGGCGGCGCCACTCTTCACGTGGAGGTTTCAGCTTTGGTCGCCAGGTGGCGACACACAGAGATCGCAATCCACCAAGAAAGCGTTTTCCGCCTGATCGCCAAGGAACGCCACATCGAGACGATCTACCAGTCGTGAGCAGTCAGCAGCGGTACAGACGTCACAAGGGGGCAGCACCGGCATGCTCAGGCAGTGGTGGACCGCCACACGACGATCGGCGAATGTGCAAAGCTTGAGGCAGGAGATGCTACAAGTGTCAAAAGCTAAATCACTTTGCTAATGTGTGCAATGCAAACACTCGACAGACACACTTAGTAGAAAATGACACACACATGCAACGCAATGACAAGTTATGTGAAGACACATACACACTTGGCCTGTATCACACAAGTGCCACCATACCACCGTACATTTGCAATGTCCAGATAGAGGGAAGTGAAGTGGCTATGGAGATAGATACCGGAGCAGCAGTTTCGCTTATATCGGGTGATGAGTGGGCTAAAATCTGCAAGACATCTGTGCTCACTCTCGACACGCGTAACGTTCCGAGGTTGCGAACGTACGCAAGTACCACAATTGAGCCTTTAGGGCGAGCACAGGTGAACGTTTGTCACAACAATCAACAGCACAGGCTGCAGGCAATCGTAGTGCCTGGGTCGGGACCTAACCTGCTGGGAAGGGATTGGCTAACAGTGTTGAAAGTGAACTGGGCTACCGTGAACCAGGTAGACAGAGAGGACTTCCTAAAGCCTTACGAATCAATGTTCAGTGAGGGACTAGGCACTCTAAAGGGGCTGACTGCGAAGTTCTACGTTGATGACACGGTTAAACCGAGGTATTGTAAACCTCGACCTGTACCTCTTGCTTTACGAGCCAAAGTAGAGGACGAGCTAGATCGTATGCAGAAGGCCGGAATCATCCGTCCTGTGGAGTATTCTGAGTGGGCCGCGCCCATTGTACCGGTCTTGAAGTCTACCGGCGCAGTCAGAATCTGTGGCGACTATAAGGTAACCATCAACAGAGCCGTCAAGGTAGACAAGTACCCGATCCCGAACGTATCTGATCTGTTTAGAAAATTAGCAGGTGGTACACTGTACACCACGCTGGACATGAGCCATGCGTATCAACAGGTCGTACTGGATGAAGAATCACGTCCGTTGACTACAATCAACACGTCGAAAGGGCTATTCGCATTCGAACGTCTGCCTTTCGGTGTGAGTTCTTCTCCAGGTATCTTCCAGAGAATCATGGAGCAGTTACTACAGAACATACCCATGACTGTAGTCTACCTCGACGATATCCTGGTCACAGGAAGAACGCCAGAAGAGCACGATCGTAATGTGGCTACTGTGCTAACGCGACTACAAGACGCAGGGTTACGCCTGAAGAAGGAGAAATGTGCGTTTCGTCAGAAATCGTGCACCTATCTAGGTCATGCGATTGATGCTGAAGGTATTCATCCTACGGAAGACAAAGTGCGAGCAGTACAGAACGCGCCTGCACCGCAGAATGTACAGGAGTTGAGGAGTTATCTAGGACTCATTCACTACTATCACAACTTCTTGCGCAATCTCAGTACGCTGCTTGCTCCGCTGCATGAAATGACACGCCAACACACAAAGTGTAAGTGGGGTCCGACGCAAAAAAGGCTTTCGATGAGTCTAAGGCACTGCTTGTTTCTACAGATGTGCTTGTACACTACAACCCTGAACTGCCGATCATCTTAAGCAGTGACGCATCTCCTTACGGGATTGGAAGCGTACTGTCACACAGATTGCCCGATGTCCACAGCGGAAAAGAAGTACGCACAGCTGGAAAAGGAAGCGTTGTCGTTGGTCTTCGGGATATCCAAGTTCCATAAGTACCTTTACGGGAGGGACTTCACGTTGCAGACCGACCACAAGCCGTTGGTCGGGCTGTTGAAGGAAGATCGTGCCATCTCCGCAATGGCTAGTGCACGCATTCAGAGATGGGCACTAACACTAAGTAACTATCAGTACCATCTGGAGTACAGACCGGGTACGAGTATCTGTCATGCAGACGGATTTAGTCGCTTGCCGCTACCAGACACTCCTGAACGAGTACCAGTCCCGGAGGAAGTGGTTCTACCACTTGCAACGATACACCCATCACGGCAGAACACATCGCTGAATGGACAGCAAACGATCCGATGCTGTCACAAGTTTTACGGTTCGTGGAAGGAGGATGGCCTAGCGATGTACCACGCGAGTGGGAGAGTTACACTCGAAGGAAAGACGAACTGAGTGTCCAACACGGGGTGCTGATGTGGGGAACAAGAGTCATTGTACCACCAAAGGGTCGTGACACGTTGTTGAAAGAACTACACGAGACGCATCCGGGCATAGTGAAGATGAAGGCGTTAGCCCGAAGCTACCTCTGGTGGCCAGGTTTGGACGCTGAAATCGAGATGTGTGTTAAGGACTGCACGACATGCCAAATACACAGCAAACAACCACCAGTGGCACCACTGCATCCATGGGAATGGCCGGGACGAACATGGCATCGAATACACATTGATTATGCGGGACCGTTCGAGGGACGTATGATTCTCATCATAGTCGATGCTCACAGCAAGTACATCGGTGCACACGTTGTATCAGCTGCGACAACCAGTGCAACTCTCACGAAGCTAAGACAGACGTTTGCGATTTTGGGTCTACCAAGCACAATGGTATCAGATAACGGAAGCTGTTTCAGCAGTGATGAGTTTGAACAGTTTTGTCGAACTAACGGAATCAAACACATCAAGTCTTCACCTTATCACCCATCCAGTAATGGCTTAGCTGAACGCGCCGTTCAGACTGTAAAAGCAGGGTTGAAGAAGACAAATGGCAACCTAGAAGATCGTCTCTACACCTTCCTAGCACGCTACAGGGTAACTCCACAAGCAACAACCGACAGAGCTCCAACAGAGTTTGTGTTGAAGACACCACCGAGCACACGACTGGATCTTCTACGACCATCCATTCAGAACCGAGTCTTGCGCAAACAGGAAGAAGACAAAGAACGCCACGACCAGAGAGCAGTGGAGCGAAGTTTCATGACAGGAGACTGTGTCTGGGCGTTGAACTTTCGGGGACAACCGAAATGGGTCGCTACGGTGATAGAGAACCGGCTGGGTCCGCTGACCTTCGCGGTACGTCTGCAGGATGACAGAGTGTGGAAGCGTCACCAGGATCATTTGCGCGAGAGAAGGCCGATCGAGGCGACGGAAGAGCGTCTGGTACCACTGAGGGTTGAAGAGCCTCAACTTCCACCGAGGCTTGCAGAGCGTGAAGTACTACCTCGGTTCGAGCGAACAACATCGACACCACCACTATCATCTGGCAACTCGGACGTGACTACGGGTACCGACACAGGAGAGGTGATCTCGAGACCAACAGTTGAACGGTCGCAGTCCTGTGTAGTACCAGACGTGGTAGTACCGCTGAGAAGATCACACAGAGTGGTGAAGCCACCGGACAGATTGAACTTGTAAAGTCTATATTACTGTCATAACGGACAATGCATAGATCAATATAGCCAGAATAGACTAGGTTTCGGTAGCTGTAGCTAGTCGCGAGAGCACTAGATTAGTACTATAAACAATGGCATACTATCTATCTTAGATATGACATTGATACGTATAAGGGACTCTTGTTTGCGTTAAAAGTTTACATTTTTATAATTATACTAATTATGTTTTTCTTAAAGGGGGAGGAATGTTAGATCCTTGATCGCGGAACCGTTTACCATGCCTCGTTTCCTCTTTTCCTTTTACATCTCAATGTGTCACAATAAACGTGTCCATACTTTCTCTACGAGAATCTTCATTCTATAATGTCGCTGTATGCACAGCCCACGGCCAGTACACGACAACTACCCAGAATATAATTTCTGAATCCGCTCCTGCAGACCGATATCACGTCGTACGGGACACGGCCAAAGCTCTTTGCACGCGACTGAAGGCGTGCTCTGATGACTGGGACGGGGTTGTGACCTCCTACGAGAATGTTGTGGTGCGACGCAGAACGAATGTCCTCAGCTGGTGCGCACTGCCAGACGAAGAATGAAGACGACCCCCAACACAATTCACTACTTAATATGCAGTGTGTTGCACGCATCCACAAGAAACTGCTCGGGCGAGTGCTTTTGTGTATCGATAGAGAGTATGACACTGAATACTCCGGTCCCAACATCGATAAGGATAAATTATCTTCCACAGCTAGGCGACAGTGATTCTAAGGTTGGGGAAAGAAGGTAAGCGAATACCGTGTCCCCGTCGTCATCGGTTTTTGGAAAAGGGATAACTTCGGGAAGTACATGTCAACTAACGCGAGAGTTATGTAACTGCTGCTCTGTCTGTCTATTGCGGTCTGTTTCTCTGTTTGTCTGTGTGTCTAGTATAGCCTATATCATGACCATCAGTCAGGTGTCGTCTGAACAAACATGCCACCAACTAGATTTACCGAGAAGTGGTAGCGCACGGATTCATGATATAATTCCCGGTTTCTCACTAACGCGCTGGCATTTAAAAAGGGTGCCGCAAAACTGTATTGTTTAAATGTAAGAATGAATCTAAATGATTATAGCCCTACTGGCGCAACAAGTGAAACTTAGGCGATTCCTAGCAGGTCAAATGAATTTGTCTACGGTTTTGCTGCTGGTAAGAAATTCACCCGAGAAGCACATCTGGTGAAGTTGATTGTTGGGAATCCCCCTTAAAATAAAAACCACACTCCTGATTTAGTTGTGGCAAAGTTCGTATGAAAAACAAGGGCTTTTCATGACCTTACTGACAATTGTTAGTACCTTCAGATACAGTAGCGACACCATGCGGACTTTTGTGAAGCTCATTGCAAAAGTTCGGTATGAACGCAAACAATGTAAGCCCTATATTAACTTTTTTTAATAAATTTGGATAAATATAAAAAAGGAAATTGAATGTGTTTGATCACGTGATATATGTGTGGTAGCTACATGAGCAATTTAGTGGCTCTAAAGGCCCGACAAGACCAGACTAACCCCGAGTCCCCGACTACATTGTATAGTTACACCGACTCGGCGTGATAGCATAATAGTCCAGTAAATCTATGCCCAAAAGAGGGTCAACCTCAAACAAATTGCAATAGTAATTATGACAGTATTTTTAATTAGTACTATATGTCTACATTACCAGAAAAAAAAGTCCACCGAAATCCACGTGGTGGAACATTGTTATTTTTGACGACAATGACAAGTGGTCAAAAGTCCCTGCCAGTGGTGTTTTGTCTTAGTGAAATGTAGGGGTAGGCGTTATTTAGGCTGTGATATATATTTTATTGGCACATTTCATATACATTTTGCATACTATTGGCAAGATAATGGGTGAGTTGACCCAGAGATTTATAATAAGTGTAACTTCGTTGAATATTAATGTGAACAATCGTTTTTAAGCAGAGTGAACCCCGATTTTTAGCCGCTATGGGGAGTAGCGTTGCGATCTAACGTTGACTTAGTCCATTTGCAATTGAATAAATTGATGCTCTAGTATATAATGTTTTTGGTGGATTTTCTATCCCATGGTATCCCTGAAGCAATTCAGCTTGGTTGTCCTCGGGATAACCCCCTCATTAATGAAATACATATGTTCTTCAATAGCTTTGCAACTATGCATAATAATGTCACAAAAGTGGTGTCAAAACCGATATTTTCATGGTCAACGTTTAAAATAAACACATCACCAGATGTATATAACAGCTGCTTCTTTGTCATTTCATAAAACTTTCAGATATCGGCCACGTTGGATCTTATTACATGCTTATATTCAATGCAATGTTTACGCATATCTCCAATGACTTTGATTCGCATCTATTGTCCCTATATTACTAATAGCACAATCAACAACAGAAAACACATTGTGAATCTCATTGTAATATTATTGCACAACACAGGATAAATAGTTATCAATCCATATAGTTCACAGTGGTTGCATGCATACAAGTGTCTATTCAAGTTCCCAATATAGTGCGGTGTACCGTGTCCTCCCGTGCAATTTGCTTGTCAAAATGGCCGCCAAATCACATTTCTGCACATTTTAGCAACTGCGTCACCTACAACCTTAATGTTTGTGTCAAAACATGGGTTTGAGAAGTCAGAGGTTTCAAATATTTTATGTTTGGCCTTCTCCGACTTTCGGATCCGCCATTTTTAAAGATGGCGGTCGTCAAAACAAATGTCACAATATCTTACCAAATGTGTCACACATGTCCATGTTAATGTGTAGAATTGTGATCAGCAATTTCAAATATGTTACACATGACCTTTGCTAACATTCATATATCCGCCATTTTTTAAGATAGCGCCCATCAAAACCAATTATCGCTATAATTAAAGACCTACATCACCTATAGCCGTAATGTTGATGCCAAAAGATAGATTTTCAGGTGCGATGATTTCAAATTATATTACATACGCATCGTCCCCAATTGTGAGAGGGTTTACAGCACACGTCGCCAGCTGTACACGAGCAATAGATGGTACACGACACATTAATGTCGTGACAACTGCAACCGTCATTGCTGCATGTCTTGCTCTCTGCTTTCCAAACACAGCTTATGACATCAGTCAGACCTGGAGGATCCGAGGGTCCAATGTCAAAGCTGGAAGACGGGATACCGCCCTTCACCCACACAAACTACGTGATGTCCAAATGAGGAGGACCTTGCTGATCACCCGCCTTCCACAGCATCATCTGAAGATGAGTGTGGGAGAAAGAATAGGAAGCCAGTGCACACCATGGCGTTTCCTGCCACAGATTATGTGCGGAGGGCACATCATCAGATGATGCTGTGGAAGGCGGCTGGTCAGCAAGGTCCTCCTCCTGGAGGAGTTTGTTTAGCCAACAGAGAAAACAAGCACATATATTCATCAACTTACTGAGCAATGGGCTTGAGAAAGCTGGGTGCTGTCGTTTTCATGCAGAGGACGCTAAGCTAATGATCGTTAGACAACACTGAACTCATCAGACAAAATCGACACTATCCTCATTGGTGAAGACACCGATTTGCTAGAGCTGTTGTGTTACGACGTCAGCAGGAGCTCTTTGGTGTATTCTTAATGTCAAAACCTAAACAAAGCATAGTAGAACAAGTAAATAACGACCTGGTACATCAGAGCTCTCACAGAATATTTGGGCCCAGCTGTGGGCTAAGATATGATACCACAGCAACAGTTGAAGAATTGGTTACTGCAGAAAATCAGGCTATTGTGTGCTTCCAATGTGGGACCATTGGCAAAAACTGGGATGGTTTGCTGTACAAGCATTTCAGTAAAAATGTTGCATCAAGCGCAGCTTACTCACAGGGATAAATGTACCCCGTACTTCAACTGCTGCCCACTATCACAGCCGCAGGATCAATTCTCAGAACCAACAGTGGAAAGGATCTAAGAAAACTCTAAAAGCCACGGACTTTGTGTGAGGTACTGAAGGTGCCTGAAATGCAGATTCTTTCCTCCGCTTACGCTTCTCCTCGTTTGCTTCTCTTCTGGAATGCTCAACGTCCTGGGCAGCTCCCATGGTAGTCGCTCTGTTGCCAACCTTTGTGGTCTTGCCAGGGAGAGTTGCCGTTTCAGCTGATCCTTCTAGCGCATGTGGTGGGGGAGGTTTCTATATCAGTTGCTTTGACGACGCTCATCATAAAATACAACTTATGGCATTCTGATGTCATCCATGCGCGAGACGTGGCCTGCCCAGCGGAACTGTCCGAGCATCAACATGGTTTCGATGCTCCTGGGGTTTGCCTTTTCCAGGACTTCTTTGTTGGAGACATAGTCCTGCCAATGCAGTTCCGTGATGGAGTGCCGACATCGCTGGTGGAACCGTTCAAGCAGTTGTACTTGCTTTCTGTAGAGGAACCACGCCTCTTCCCCATACAAAAGAGTAGTGACGACGGTAGCCTTGTATACTTGCATCTTTGTTGACAAACGCAGCGAGTGATTCTGACTATACGTATACATTTCAGCAGGCGAACTGTTGGTAAAGACAAACTACAATCCGTTGGGATGTAGTTGCGGAAAGAACGGATTTGAGTGTACTTCTGTGTGTGCGTGGTGTGTCAAATTGCAACTAACATCTCCGTGGAAGCTCTCAACGACAGTAGTGTTTGAACGTGTCATGTACCAGTAAATAACACTACATAAAGCAATAATAAGGATGTACGCACACACCTCACTGCAATTTTTACAGCATATGGTTTTGGTGAAGATAACTTATATTGGAATAAGTACCCGAGTTCAAATGTCAACCAAATACAAAGCATACTAACATATTTATGAAAACGGTGTTACTATTTAGAAACAGTAGCTGAAATAAACAAGTTTACGACTATAATATGTAAGCAACATTTGGTTAATCGCAAAGCTCCTTCCTGTGGCGGTTAAAATTCGGGTTTCACTGGGTTTAGAAAATTCTTTTCATGTTATTACTAAATAGAATTAAACTTGATGTATATAGTTGTATTAATCTATCAATACCACTTCCAATGGTGTACATAACATAGAATACTCAGCTTAAATACGTCCTTTCCCTAGATTTTACTATGACAAAAGTGACTTGTCATTATCGTCAGAAATGAAAATGTTCCACCACGTGAATTTCTGTGGACTTTTTATCTATTAATGCAGACATGTAGTGCCAACTAAAAACGCCATAACGATTGGTATTACAATTTGTTTGAGGCTGAACCATAGATTGACTGGACTAGGCCGAAAATCGGGGTACATGTAAATTGAGATAATTTGTAAATGTGTTTAGAATACGATTCTGACCTTAATATCCATTGCAATGACACTTGTTAGGTTCCATTACACAGCTAAATGCATTGCCTTTCTAACGATATACATAATCTTTATAGTATTCTCACAGAAACTAAGTTATGCAACATTAATTACGTGTACAGGCCTGTACCCCCCTAAATGTCAGTGAGACATACGACCACTTGGCAATATGCGCAAATGACAATGTTCCACTAAGTGGATTTTGGTGGACTTTTTTCTGGTAACATAAACATACAGTAGAATCTAAAAATGCCTCAAAACTTACTATTGCAATTTGTTTGAGGTTGAACCATAGATTGACTGGACTATAATAATGTAACCTTGAAACGTTTTTGTATAAAAAGGAAATTGAGAATGTTTCGGGCAACTGAAACAAATTATTGTGGCAAATATTTAATTCAGTGTCTCTTTTCATGTAACTGCAAACACGAAAGTTGTTTTACCTGATTCGGTGCTTCACTTAATATGATTATAATCTGTATACAAACTGACAACTGTCAAACACCTAGGTCATGAATGTCTAATTATGACTGTCACGTCATGGTGACAGACTGCTTTTTGAAAACACAATGTTATTGCCAGAGTAGGTCCACTCTGCTCAACCTATGTATATCTGTTGGTCAGTCATTGTTTTAAAAATGCTACCTAGTTTATCAAAATAGTTTTGTTAGTTTCTCGGAAGTCTCTCTGTTGCGACTATGAACCATTCAGACTTGGCAACTGTAAAATATTTATTGGAACAAGCCATATACCAGCTTCCATCAGGATAACATCAAACAAAATTGAATATACTGTTTTTGTTCAACACAGGATTTTGTTCATGTTTAAATAATATTATATGGTAATTTTTGCTCCACATAGAATAATGTTTTTGTTCCATTATATTACTACAAAAATAAACAAGTGAGTGTGTGTTGGATATAAACACAAGAAGAATGGCTAATGCAACAACTGCAATGCTAAGTAATCATTGGCAGACACGTTCACCTTGCATCATACACGGGCTGCATGCTGACAAGCGAAAGCAGAATCTACACGTCCAGACATCTGTGTGTGTGGTGTGTGGTGTGTGTGGTGTTTTGGATGTGCCCACATTGTTGCCCACAAGGCCACTAGTGGAATGTGACCAGGAGCAGACTAGGCCATTCAGTGGCCCAACCAGTGCTACATTTATTAGCAACCTCCAATGTCCTTCATAAAGACACATGGACGCTGCACATCTGCACACATAGGTTCACATTGCATTAAATGATCTCTTTGAATAACTAACAACATCACATACAAGGCCTGGAGACGTTGGCTTCAACACAACACACACTAGTAACAGCAGTAGCAGGTAGCTAGGTTGATTAATGCCAACACATATCAGAGCAACACTGAACATTGTTGTTCCACACAGAGCAACACTGAACACTGTTGTTCCACACAGAGCAACACTGAACACTGTTGTTCCACACAGAGCAACACTGAACAATATTGTTCCACACAGAGCAACACTGAACATTGTTGTTCCACACAGAGCAACACTGAACACTGTTGTTCCACACAGAGCAACACTGAACAATGTTGTTCCACACAGAGCAACACTGAACAATGTTGTTCCACACAGTGCAACACTGAACAATGTTGTTCCACACAGAGCAACACTGAACATTGTTGTTCTACACAGAGCAACACTGAACACTATTGTTCCACACAGAGCAACACTGAACAATGTTGTTCCACACAGAGCAACACTGAACATTGTTGTTCCACACAGAGCAACACTGAACAATGTTGTTTCACACAGAGCAACACTGAACACTGTTGTTCCACACAGAGCAACACTGAACAATGTTGTTCCACACAGAGCAATACTGAACAATGTTGTTCCACACAGAGCAACACTGAACACTGTTGTTCCACACAGAGCAACACTGAACACTGTTGTTCCACACAGAGCAACACTGAACACTGTTGTTCCACACAGAGCAACACTGAACAATGTTGTTCCACACAGAGCAACACTGAACAATGTTGTTCCACACAATGCAACACTGAACAATGTTGTTCCACACAAAGCAACACTGAACAATGTTGTTCCACACAGAGCAACACTTAACGATGTTGCTCCACACAAAGCAACACTGAACATTGTTGTTCCACACAAAGCAACACTGAACAATGTTGTTTGCATTTGTTTGACTAAATGAATCAAAGTTAACATTTGCTAGAATTCATCTATTAAATTATGCGACACAAACAGTTAATAAACTGTCCTTATATTGGCTTTAAGTTATGTTGTGGCCAAGCACTTATAATGTCCTGATAAACTGTGCACATTCTGGCCACCAGCATATCATGAGAGGACCAAAACACACCCTGGTCATATCTATCATGACAACAACTTGACACACCCTGGTCATGTCTGTGTCGTGACAACAACTTGACACACCCTGGTCATGTCTGTGTCGTGACAACAACTTGACACACCCTGGTCATGTCTGTGTCGTGACAACAACTTGACACACCCTGGTCATGTCTGTGTCGTGACAACAACTTGACACACCCTGGTCATGTCTGTGTCGTGACAACAACTTGACACACCTTAGCCATATCTGTCATAACAACTATTTGACACAAAAAGGTCATATGCAAGTCATGACAACAAGAAAAAGTGACTCTACACAGGTGTGTGGAACAGCAAGACTTTACTGTACAACTACAGAAACACCCACATGTCCCGGCGACGTGTCACTAAATATATCCGAGTTCCTTGTGACGTGTCTAATGTTCGTTGTGACCTGGCATTGTTGCCTGTGTGCCAGAGTGCTTGCAGTGACTCGCCCATGATCCAGCCATGACTGTCTGCGGTACAACCTGCAGTTTGCATGGCAGTCCTCTCTTCATGGTCCAGCCATGTCTCTCTATCGCCGTCTCTCAACGTCGTGCCATTCAAGCACAGCACCACTTCACGCAGGATTTATGTACTATGACTCACATCAACTTCACCCCCCCACCCATGAACCCCCAGTCCCCATGAACCCCCAGTCCCCATGAACCTCCCTGTCCCCATGAACCCCCCCATCCATGAACCCTCCTGTCCCCATGAACCCCCCCATTCATGAACCCTCCAGTCCCCGCTTTGCAGAGTTGAGAAATAAGTTAATATACAATGTCATTGATAGTTGTGTGTGGCCAGTGTGAGCCGGGAAGCTGGCTGTTGAGACAGGGTGACCCAATGCGCCCTACACTTTGTCCGTATCAGTGTGGGGGCAACCGCACCCTGCCTTGCCCGCCCCGCCCCACCCTACATCACGACTGTTTGACACGCTTGCGAGGCGGGCCCGGTGGCGGACTCTGTTGGCTGGCAAGTGCACGGAACGCGTCAGCGACGAGGTGCGGTGTGTTCTGTACCATTGTCCTCCATCCCGTCGTGTCCGTCACGTCCGTCGCATGACTGCAACAACAACACACTTATGGCAACACATCACGTCGGCAATACACTTACCTAGATACTACACAGTCCTTCACATAACACATCTAATAATAATCTAAATTTTTTATAAAGCACCATTTCCAATAAAATGCTCAAAGTGCTGTACAACATTGAATTAAAGTATAATCATGATATTATAATTACAAGAACACTTAAAATATGTCAAAAAAAGTAAATTATCAGTAAAATATCAGCAGCATTCTGCTTTGAAAATATGCTTTTTCTGAGTCTGTTTGAATTGGTAGGGTCCCACTACATTTTATCTAGTGACTACACTCCTTCCCATACTTAGCTACTAATTCCCACAAGATATCTAGGTACTACACACTCCTTCCCATACTTAGCTACTAATTCCCACAAGATATCTAGGTACAACACACTCCTTCTCATACTTAGCTACTAATTCCCACAAGATATTTAGGTAATACACACTCCTTCCCATACTTAGCTACTAATTCCTACAAGATATCTAGGTACAACACACTCCTTCCCATACTTAGCTACTAATTCCCACAAGATATATAGGTACTACACACTCCTTCCCCTAACAGCACACTTCACACCCCTCATAAAAACACATCTACCTGCTACACACTCCTTTCCATAACACACCTAGCTACTACACACTCCTTACCACACATCCACACTTGGCCACCACACACATTCCTTCACATGACAACACATTTAGCTACTCTACACTCTTTCTGATATCACATCTGGCTGGTCAACGGCAGCTAGATGTCATTGTGTGAGACCATGCTGCCAGCATGTTGTGGACATGTCCCCCACCTGTTGATGAAGTCGATGGCGTGTGTCTTGAGTTGTTCTGCGCTGTGTAGGTCGGCGAGTACCAGGACCTCTGACACGTTGTCCACACTGAGGTTACTGCACAGTGCCTCCTCACACATCACCTTGAGGCGCTCCAACGCATACTGCAACACACCATTGTCTCTAAATCACTGACATCACACCATGGGTACAACACACCTCTGTCTGCATCACAGACTTCACATCGTCAACCCATGTCATGTTTTTCGTATCACATTCACAGACAACACACAACTCTGCATCACACCACAGACAACACACAACTCTGCATCACACCACAGGCAACACACACTGCATGACATCATCACCACAATGCATCACACAAGACAACACACCTCTGTCTGAATCATTGACATGGCCACAACACACCACTGCATCATAGACAACACATCACTCATCACTGTGTCTGCGTCACTTAATTGCATTTACATCGCAAGACAATTATATTTTCACCACAGTTCTGTATATTCACTGAGTATTTGAAATGAAGATTAAGTGATAAAATGAGGGGAAAGCTCTGGCTCATCTAAACACTGCAGATTGTACTGCAAGATCCCACAACACTTCACTCACCCCGTCTCACAAACACTGCAGATTGTACAGTAAGATCCCACAACACTTCACTCACCCCATCTCACAAACACTGCAGATTGTACAGTAAGATCCCACAACACTTCACTCACCCCGTCTCACAAACACTGCAGATTGTACAGTAAGATCCCACAACACTTCACTCACCCCGTCTCACAAACACTGCAGATTGTACAGTAAGATCCCACAACACTTCACTCACCCCATCTCACAAACACTGCAGATTGTACAGTAAGATCCCACAACACTTCACTCACCCCGTCTCACAAACACTGCAGATTGTACAGTAAGATCCCACAACACTTCACTCACCCCGTCTCACAAACACTGCAGATTGTACAGTAAGATCCCACAACACTTCACTCACCCCGTCTCACAAACACTGCAGATTGTACAGTAAGATCCCACAACACTTCACTCACCCCATCTCACAAACACTGCAGATTGTACTGCAAGATCCCACAACACTTCACTCACCCCATCTCACAAACACTGCAGATTGTACAGTAAGATCCCACAACACTTCACTCACCCCGTCTCACAAACACTGCAGATTGTACAGTAAGATCCCACAACACTTCACTCACCCCGTCTCACAAACACTGCAGATTGTACAGTAAGATCCCACAACACTTCACTCACCCCATCTCACAAACACTGCAGATTGTACAGTAAGATCCCACAACACTTCACTCACCCCGTCTCACAAACACTGCAGATTGTACAGTAAGATCCCACAACACTTCACTCACCCCGTCTCACAAACACTGCAGATTGTACAGTAAGATCCCACAACACTTCACTCACCCCGTCTCACAAACACTGCAGATTGTACAGTAAGATCCCACAACACTTCACTCACCCCATCTCACAAACACTGCAGATTGTACTGCAAGATCCCACAACACTTCACTCACCCCATCTCACAAACACTGCAGATTGTACAGTAAGATCCCACAACACTTCACTCACCCCGTCTCACAAACACTGCAGATTGTACAGTAAGATCCCACAACACTTCACTCACCCCGTCTCACAAACACTGCAGATTGTACAGTAAGATCCCACAACAATTCACTCACCCTATCTCACAAACACTGCAGATTGTACAGTAAGATCCCACAACACTTCACTCACCCCATCTCACAAACACTGCAGATTGTACAGTAAGATCCCACAACACTTCACTCACCCCGTCTCACAAACACTGCAGATTGTACAGTAAGATCCCACAACACTTCACTCACCCCGTCTCACAAACACTGCAGATTGTACAGTAAGATCTCACAACACTTCACTCACCCCGTCTCACAAACACTGCAGATTGTACAGTAAGATCCCACAACAATTCACTCACCCTATCTCACAAACACTGCAGATTGTACAGTAAGATCCCACAACACTTCACTCACCCCATCTCACAAACACTGCAGATTGTACAGTAAGATCCCACAACACTTCACTCACCCCGTCTCACAAACACTGCAGATTGTACAGTAAGATCCCACAACACTTCACTCACCCCGTCTCACAAACACTGCAGATTGTACAGTAAGATCTCACAACACTTCACTCACCCCGTCTCACAAACACTGCAGATTGTACAGTAAGATCCCACAACACTTCACTCACCCCGTCTCACAAACACTGCAGATTGTACAGTAAGATCCCACAACACTTCACTCACCCCGTCTCACAAACACTGCAGATTGTACAGTAAGATCTCACAACACTTCACTCACCCCGTCTCACAAACACTGCAGATTGTACATTAAGATCCCACAACACTTCACTCACCCCATCTCACAAACACTGCAGATTGTACATTAAGATCCCACAACACTTCACTCACCCCGTCTCACAAACACTGCAGATTGTACAGCAAGATCCTACAACACTTCACTCACCCCATCTCACACACACTGCAGATTGTACAGTAAGATCCCACAACACTTCACTCACCCCATCCCATAAACACTGCAGATTGTACAGTAAGATCCCACAACAATTCACTCACCCCATCCCATAAACACTGCAGATTGTACAGTAAGATCCCACAACAATTCACTCACCCCATCTCACAAACACTGCAGATTGTACATTAAGATCCCACAACAATTCACTCACCCCATCTCATAAATACACTCACTTCAGTCACATCAAAATATATCAATGTTGCATAACTGAAAGTGTCAGCGACTGCGAGCAGGTATATGAAGTATTTAGAGCCTTACTTTGTTAGTGACTGTGAGCAGGTATATGAAGTACTTAGAGGCTTACTTTGTCAGCGACTGCAAGCAGGTATATGAAGTATTTAGAGGCTTACTTTGTCAGCGACTGCAAGCAGGTATATGAAGTATTTAGAGGCTTACTTTGTCAGCGACTGCAAGCAGGTATATGAAGTACTTAGAGGCTTACTTTGTCAGCGACTGCAAGCAGGTATATGAAGTATTTAGAGGCTTACTTTGTCAGCGACTGCAAGCAGGTATATGAAGTATTTAGAGGCTTACTTTGTCAGCGACTGCAAGCAGGTATATGAAGTATTTAGAGGCTTACTTTGTCAGCGACTGCGAGCAGGTCGTGTGCCATCTTGTCTAGACAGGGAGCCTTGCCCGTGTAGACAAACCGCAGCATCTCCTGCATGACGTCATGGTCGACGTCCTTGATGTCAACGCGGTTCTGACACAACATAACACCGGCTACACTCACTATTACACTTGCAGTTACAACATCATGGCGTATTTACATCTGGCAATTCATAAATAATATTAACTAACTAGCCGAGTTGTCCGGGATGAAAAACATTTTTCACATAAAGCCATGTCTAGATGCAAAATCCTCAAATCACTTGAACTCAAATCTATTCCACATCGACCATATGTTTTCCCCAAAATTATTGTTGGGTTAGTTGTGAACTGTACTGAACTGTACTGCCCCAACCCCAAATGTCCAACACTTGAAACCCACCCATTGCCAAAATGCAGTGCATTTTAAACTAGGCCCATCCCAAATTCCTGCAGCTTACTGCAGGGTTAAATGTTCAGAATTTTCAATTCTAGTCAGTAACAAAAACTAATCAAAATTTCTGCATAATCCTGTGACATATTTGTAGACAGCATTATTATCTTTACAATGATATAGAAAAACATTAAATTTGCTGCTGGATCTCCTCATACACCCTTTTGAAATATTGAGCCCTCCAAGTTCTCCCCAAACAAATTTCGAAAAAGTCTTAACCTACAAACCATCCCAATGGGTCCACTAGATCACATACAAAATTTCAGCCCCATACGTACAAAACTAAGTTATAACTTATAGGTCCACAGAGAAAAAGAGAACATACTGTTTTATAATAACATATATGTTCTGTGTGTCTATATGTTCTGCCTGCCTATATGGTCTGCCTGTCTGTATGGTCTGCCTGTCTATATGTTCTGTCTGTCTATATGTTTGGTCAGTGTATATGTTCTGTCTGTCTATATGTTCTGTCAGTGTATATGTTCTGTCTGTCTATATGGTATGTCTATATGTTCTACCAATCTACATGTTCTGTGTGTCTAGATGGTGTGTCTGTCTATATGTTCTGTCTGTCTATATGTTCTGTTTGTTAATTATTAACTAGATGAGGATAAAGTGGAAATCAGGGTAATGCTGAAATTGGGACACGTCTTTAAATGGGGCTGGAAATAGGTAATACTCAGGTGAGGGAGATGTTGGAAGTCAATGAACAAATCAACATATAGTGGAACTTCACTTACAGTCACCTCAGTAATACAGCCACTTCACAATTAAGGTCACCCCAGGACAGTCCCAGATCATTTCCATTTACAGTAGAGCAGAGGAAATTAGTCCCGGACACCTCTATATTCGGGACCAAGTCCAAGGGGGGCTTTAATAGTTTCCACTGTACTTATTTAATCAGAACCATTAATACATTCAAATACATCACTTGTTTATAGCCATAACAAAAGGGAATGGTAAATGGATGCAAAACATGAATAATACATTTCTGAAAGCATATACGCTTGCTTAAATATTCACATAATGACTACTGCAAATGTGTTTTACTCACATGTTTCCTCTCTTCCATTTCATGCTCAAACATGGCATTGAACACAGGAGAGCGTGCTGAAACAAGGCATTAACACGGGTGAGCACTGTGAAACATGGCATTGAACACAGGAGAGCGTGCTGAAACAAGGCATTAACACGGGTGAGCACTGTGAAACATGGCATTGAACACAGGAGAGCGTGCTGAAACAAGGCATTAAACACGGGTGAGCACTGTGAAACATGGCATTGAACATGGGTGAGCACTGTGAAACATGGCATTTTAGAACCACACAATTAACTGATTTTAACCCCTAAAATAGCATCAGACACTCAGGAGTTAACGCCAGGAGAGTTTTTAATTTGCACCACTAGTCATTCCCAACACTGTTTTTGAGCACTTCAAGTCTCCGTGAGATCATTATACTGCTTGGTGGTCAAGGAGAACTTTTGCCAAACAAATACACATTTAAATAGCACAATTTCACTGCATACATTCACATTAATGACACCAACTGTGAATAACAAATTAAAACTATGTACACTAGAGTCAGGTGAAAAAGACTGCAGAAATATCAAACATGATGCACAAAATTCTCAATACCGTTTTAAAACCTGTTACCACCCTAGAACCTGTTACCACCCTAGAACCTGTTACCACCCTAGAACCTGCTACCACCCTAGAACCTGTTACCACCCTAGAACCTGTTACCGTTACTATCCTATCCAAGAACAACTCCATGAACAACATATTGCTTCATTAACATTTCAAAAACTTTGTGCACTATTTACATGCTCCGAGTAGAGGGATTCGTAGGGTTTGAGAAACCAATTAATATAACTAATACACCAATGTTGAAGCACTGTACATTGACCTCCTCCCTAGTGCTCAGGTCCACTTGCTTCTTTTTGTATTCATTTGCTTCATGGACCACCGGCTTCTGATCTAACAACTGGCCATGTTGTTGTAGAGCTATGTTAACTACTATGTTAAAAGAAATTAAATGGATATGGGAATTAGTTCAAAATACTGCACTGGTGACAACTGCTGCCCTTGGTTCATTGTGCCATGTGTGGGTTCAAGCTGCTAGTAACTTATTTTATTTTGTAGATGGCATTCCTGTATAAAGCTTGTTGCAACAAAGAAATGAAAGTGAGCTGTGACTGTGAGTCACCTAGTCCACCCACATGCCAGTATAGCCTTGTGAGTCACCTAGTCCACCCACCTGCCAGTATAGCCTTGTGTGTCACCTAGTCCACCCACCTGCCAGTATAGCCTTGTGTGTCACCTAGTCCACCCACCTGCCAGTATAGCCTTGTGAGTCACCTAGTCCACCCACCTGCCAGTATAGCCTTGTGAGTCACCTAGTCCACCCACCTGCCAGTATAGCCTTGTGTGTCACCTAGTCCACCCACCTGCCAGTATAGCCTTGTGAGTCACCTAGTCCACCCACCTGCCAGTATAGCCTTGTGAGTCACCTAGTCCACCCACCTGCCAGTATAGCCTTGTGAGTCACCTAGTCCACCCACCTGCCAGTATAGCCTTGTGTGTCACCTAGTCCACCCACCTGCCAGTATAGCCTTGTGTGTCACCTAGTCCACCCACCTGCCAGTATAGCCTTGTGAGTCACCTAGTCCACCCACCTGCCAGTATAGCCTTGTGAGTCACCTAGTCCACCCACCTGCCAGTATAGCCTTGTGTGTCACCTAGTCCACCCACCTGCCAGTATAGCCTTGTGAGTCACCTAGTCCACCCAACTGCTAGTATAGCCTTGTGAGTCACCTAGTCCACCCACCTGCTAGTATAGCCTTGTGTGTCACCTAGTCCACCCACCTGCTAGTATAGCCTTGTGAGTCACCTAGTCCACCCACCTGCCAGTATAGCCTTGTGAGTCACCTAGTCCACCCACCTGCCAGTATAGCCTTGTGAGTCACCTAGTCCACCCACCTGCCAGTATAGCCTTGTGTGTCACCTAGTCCACCCACCTGCCAGTATAGCCTTGTGAGTCACCTAGTCCACCCACCTGCTAGTATAGCCTTGTGTGTCACCTAGTCCACCCACCTGCTAGTATAGCCTTGTGTGTCACCTAGTCCACCCACCTGCTAGTATAGCCTTGTGTGTCACCTAGTCCACCCACCTGCTAGTATAGCCTTGTGTGTCACCTAGTCCACCCACCTGCTAGTATAGCCTTGTGTGTCACCTAGTCCACCCACCTGCTAGTATAGCCTTGTGTGTCACCTAGTCCACCCACCTGCTAGTATAGCCTTGTGTGCCTGGAACTCGTGGCCGTTGATGCATAACGTGACATCACTGAAGGTGGAGCCCTCAAACAAACTGCCCAGGTCATCACTCAGTCTGCACTCAGGAACCTTCACCGGTGTACAGCTCGACTGACCAGACATGTTGACCGTCTCTCCCACCACGCTCACCTGTATAGCACAACTGACTGGTCACTATGGTTCACTGGACATTGTGCAAAGTTCTGTTGTGTGTGAGCGTGTGTGTGTGTGTATGAGCGTGTGTGCGAGTGAATGTGGTGTGTGTGTGCGTGTGTGAGAGTGAATGTGGTGTGTGTGTGTGTGTGTGTGTGTGTGTGTGTGTGTGTGTGTGTGTGTGTGTGTGTGTGTGTGTGTGTGTGTGTGTGTTATTGCATGTACAGGCTTAAAGGTGTGTGTGTGCATGCAAGGCATTACACATGGACGGATGTATACATAAACGTATAACTAGTGTAGTAAGCCCGAAACTCTATATGATTAGATTCAAAATGAGTTCCAAGTGTCTACACAGATCATGAGTTACTAATCATATAATAACCAGTTTTGATGCAGAAAACAAAGTTGTGTATTGAGTTTCATTTGGAGGGTCCTAGTTGTGATTCAGTTCCATTTGGAGGGTCCTAGTTGTGATTCAGTTCCATCTGGAGGGTCCTAGTTGTGATTCAGTTCCATTTGGAGGGTCCTAGTTGTGATTCAGTTCCATCTGGAGGGTCCTAGTTGTGATTCAGTTCCATCTGGAGGGTCCTAGTTGTGATTCAGTTCCATCTGGAGGGTCCTAGTTGTGATTCAGTTCCATCTGGAGGGTCCTAGTTGTGATTCAGTTCCATCTGGAGGGTCCTAGTTGTGATTCAGTTCCATCTGGAGGGTCCTAGTTTTGATTCAGTTCCATTTGGAGGGTCCTAGTTGTGATTCAGTTCCATCTGGAGGGTCCTAGTTGTGATTCAGTTCCATTTGGAGGGTCCTAGTTGTGATTCAGTTCCATTTGCAGGGTCCTAGTTGTGATTCAGTTCCATTTGGAGGGTCCTAGTTGTGATTCAGTTCCATTTGCAGGGTCCTAGTTGTGATTCATTTGAAATTGCGACGTAAAAATATATGAAGTGAGACTTTGATAAAGATGACTGGCACCGCAGAAATTCTCCAACACTACCCCCACCTCAACACCGCAGAAATTCTCCAACATTACCCCCACCTCAACACCGCAGAAATTCTCCAACACTATCCCCACCTCAACACCGCAGAAATTCTCCAACACTATCCCCACCTCAACACCGCAGAAATTCTCCAACACTGCCCCACCTCAACAACGCAGAAATTCTCCAACACTACCCCCATCTCAACACTGCAGAAATTCACCAACAGTACCCCCACCTCAACAATTATCCAACACTACCCCCACCTCAACTCCACAGATATTCTCCAACACTACTCCCACCTCAACACTGCAGAAATTGTCCAACACTACCCCCCCTCAGCACAACAAAAATTCTCCAACATTACATGGTACTACCCATCGAAATCTCCAACCCTTAGTACACCACATAGCTCAGTAAAAAATCTCCAAAAACTGCTCCTTGTCAAAAAACAAAAAAGAGTTGGTGTTAGATTGCTGTTATCAGAAAAATTACTCTTCTATTTTGGGACTTCTAGCACAAAGAATGAGTGGGTGTTAAATTGCTGTGATTGTTATAAAAGAACCTTCTCTGAAACTAATAATTGTAGACCCTACTTCCCTCCGGGGAAGTTCAGGCCTCGACATTAACACTGGCCCGCTACCTTTTTGAGGTTGTTGGGCCAGTTCTCATATTTTACTGGCCTGCCGGACCACTGGTTTCAATCCGATTGACCACAATCGTATTTTCGATAACCCGACCCTACCTAGAAAAATAGGACAACCCTAATCTTTTTACTTTATATTTAAATCTATGTTTGTTTTGTTACATTTTTGTTATAACTAATTAAATAATGGCAAACTCAGTCATGTGTATACGATGACATGTACGCACTACCAAACTCATTTGTATCTGCTCATGTGATTGACGTGTGGTGGGGGCCATTAATTATTCACCCAATAAGCGGTCTTATTACACGTTGGCTACGGATGGCAGGCAATCTCAATTGTCTGCATGATAAAATGCTAGTGCATATAATATCCATAATGGAAAGGCATCGAGGACATTTGTTATACTGTCAAACATTTTACAGCATTGCTAAAGACCATGGCTGCAGCGGGGATCTTGTCATACAGCTCTGCCTTGGGCGTTATGAGAGCAAGGACTCTAGACAGCGTTGTTTACATCAGCATCAGGTCATCGCCAATTATAATGCTAATGTAATACACATGGTATCAGCATTAAGATGCACATTTATCATGGTACAATGTGCCTGATCCTGGCAATACCGGCCTTAACATTGAGCTTCAGGCACAGCCAAAACCAAGAAAAAATTCTTTTGATGTTCTGAGGACAGCCAGCTAAAGTATCAAGCCACAAGATGAACATAGGCCAGTGACATCTCAGATTTTGCATTAATAGCAGACTTCAGAGTGATACCATGATTAAACATCTTCATTTAACGTTGCGTTATCACTTCTTAGTCACTATCTTAAATAAGAACTTTGAAAAAGTCAGCATGACGTCGCTCCAAGTGAACCTTAGACTTTGTGGACTTCAACATATTTCTTTAAACAAAATCCAGGCCAGTAAATTTTCAAATCTACTGGCCCCCTGGGCCAGTGGATACACATCCTTAATGTCAAGGCCTGAAGTTGTTTGCACAACAAAGAGGCATGCACTGTTACTCAGGTTATACTCAGTAGTAATACATAAAGGTGTGGGGGCTAAATTGTAGAAAAATTATATCGATGCCCATGGACATGTTATTGTTACATAATGAAATGGCTAGAGGGTCATTCAATTTCAAATCAATCATCCAAAACTTCACCCGACTCCAATTTTGATGAAATTCACATGAGAACATCAAAGCTGCAAATTCTAAAAAAATCTAGGTCAAGTGTTATTGAAGATATAGGTCAGTGTACTTTGACCTGATTTGCACATTGACCATTACATTAATGTCCATAACTCTGCTGCTAATAAAGCTAGAAAAACCAGTAGGACATCATTGGAATGCCTGTAAGTAGATGCACATCAACTCTGCAATATGACACATTGTAAATGATATAAATTAAATGACATATTTATCACAATGTGACCTTTGACCTCAGATACCCAAACAAATGTTATCGTTTGATTTATCTTCAAATCCCAAACCAACTATGGATTTTATAGATGTGCTGGCGCGATGTCAGCATGATGTAACCTTTTAATGGCAAAATCGACTTCTGGGGCAAAAATCGACATCACGGTGAACTCTAGTGACTCTAGTTGACATCACGGTGAACAAAGTGACTCTAGTTGACTGTCATTGGACAGAGAGTGGAGTCTGCTGACAGCTGTAGCAGACATAAAGGGTAGACAAAGCGCAACTCACCTCACAAAATATGGTTAGTTTATCATCAGGCAGAAGTCCATTAGCCTCGTCCATGAGAAAGTCGCGTCTGATGAACTTCTTGAAGCCCCAGTCCTTGCCTTGTACAAACCTGTAGGCTCTCTGGCTCTCTGCAACGTGCCAGTCACTTGTCAGCCGTTTTAGTTAACCAATTTATAATGAATTGTAATTAATTTAAAAAACATGTCATCAACTGAGTAAGTGTACAATATGTGGCAGTGATGATCTAATAACAAAGAACTACAGTACCAATGTTACTGCTGACACAATGTCTACTCTCTTTGCTCTTAAAAACTAAAAGTCTCAGATACAACATTTTTTGTAGTTAGATATCGTAATAAGATTAACATCGCACTGTGGGGGAAATATCTCAAAGAAGTCACACGTCTTCAATGCTTGAAAAATACATGTTTTGTGAAATATTTTAAAACTGATATACACTTCAGAAGTCCTATGTTTAAAGACCGGACTACCCATTGGAATACTTTCTTTTTTTACTTGTATTTTATGTATTCACATATTGACTTTTGTCTGACATAACTATTACATCAGTGTCACAATGATGTTAGTTCTGGACAAGAATGTTTACAAACACAATAAAATACAGTGCTGTTGCAGACAGACCGACTGACCGACTGACCGACCGACCGACAGATGTTTTTGTTAGATTTAGATGCAGTGAACACTCACCCATTGCTTTGGTTTCCTCACGTTTCGCATTGAGTATTGAAAATTTGAATTTAGCTCTGACTTCTGACTTGTTGCAGGACACCAGTAGTAGGTAGAGGGACAGGTAGTCCTTACTCTCTTCATCTAACCCCTTGGGATTCACCCGCAAACACCTGCAAGACACCAGGGGTAAATAGAAGGACAAGTAGTCGTTGTTCTCCTCAATTAAACCCTTGGGGTTCACCGCAAACACCTGTAAGACAATGAGGCCTCAACATTCACACACCTTCACCCTTGACACAACGAGCACAACACCTCCTCCATATACACCAGGTGTAAAGTAGTAGCTGTAGCAGTAGCAGTAGTAGAGGCCAGCTTCTGTCTCGAGAGACAATGCTTGTTGTAGCTGCATCAGGTAGGTTGACTTGGATTTCTGGCATGACGTCTCGCACGCTTGGTTTCCTGGTTTATTTGGTATGCTTCGATGTCATTTGCTGAACCACCAGTGAGACAGGCTCGCCAGATGATTCTGTCCTCAGCAAAAATCTGCCAGCTGCAAGATCTCGAGATTAGTAATTTTATCCTGCCATTTCATGCCAAGAATTGTTCACAGGCAATGAAGATGAAAACTATTGAGTTTCCATTCTTGTTTGCGGTACGCTGTCCATGTCTCTGAACCATACAATAAAATGCTGACCACACAAGCATGGTACACATTCAGCTTGGTGTTGGACAAGACACAATTCGAAGGCAGCATCATCAGCATAGAGGGCCTCGCACACGTGAAGTGCTGTTGTTTTTGTCTAGGCCTTCAAGACCCACTCCAGGATGAGCAATGTTGGCATTTTGCACAGCTTCTTTGAGTAGAATGGAGAAAAATATTCAAAAAAGCGGCATAGCCAGAACACATCCATGCTTCACAGCATTTTTGATGGGGAAGGGCTCCGATATAGATCCATCAGCCTGAACTGTGCCTTGCATGTTGATGGGAAGGGCTCCGATATAGATCCATCAGCCTGAACTGTGCCTTGCATGTTGATGGAAAGGGCTCCGATATAGATCCATCAGCCTGAACTGTGCCTTGCATGTTGATGGGAAGGGCTCCGATATAGATCCATCAGCCTGAACTGTGCCTGCATGTTGATGGGAAGGGCTCCGATATAGATCCATCAGCCTGAACTGTGCCTGCATGTTGATGGGAAGGGCTCCGATATAGATCCATCAGCCTGAACTGTGCCTTGATGTTGATGGGAAGGGCTCCGATATAGATCCATCAGCCTGAACTGTGCCTTGCATGTTGATGGAAAGGGCTCCGATATAGATCCATCAGCCTGAACTGTGCCTTGCATGTTGATGGGAAGGGCTCCGATATAGATCCATCAGCCTGAACTGTGCCTGCA
Organism: Escarpia spicata; assembly: GCA_963995525.1. Lineage (NCBI taxonomy): Eukaryota > Metazoa > Annelida > Polychaeta > Sabellida > Siboglinidae > Escarpia > Escarpia spicata. The sequence goes on from OZ023209.1 coordinate 2,951,885, forward strand.
TGTTGATGGGAAGGGCTCCGATATAGATCCATCAGCCTGAACTGTGCCTGCATGTTGATGGGAAGGGCTCCGATATAGATCCATCAGCCTGAACTGTGCCTTGCATGTTGATGGGAAGGGCTCCGATATAGATCCATCAGCCTGAACTGTGCCTGCATGTTGATGGGAAGGGCTCCGATATAGATCCATCAGCCTGAACTGTGCCTTGCATGTTGATGGGAAGGGCTCCGATATAGATCCATCAGCCTGAACTGTGCCTGCATGTTGATGGGAAGGGCTCCGATATAGATCCATCAGCCTGAACTGTGCCTTGCATGTTGATGGGAAGGGCTCCGATATAGATCCATCAGCCTGAACTGTGCCTTGCATGTTGATGGGAAGGGCTCCGATATAGATCCATCAGCCTGAACTGTGCCTTGCATGTTGATGGGGAGGGCTCCGATATAGATCCATCAGCCTGAACTGTGTCTTGCATGTTGATGGGAAGGGCTCCGATATAGATCCATCAGCCTGAACTGTGCCTTGCATGTTGATGGGAAGGGCTCCGATATTGATCCATCAGCCTGAACTGTGCCTTGCATGTTGATGGGAAGGGCTCCGATATAGATCCATCAGCCTGAACTGTGCCTTGCATGTTGATGGGAAGGGCTCTGATATAGATCCATCAGCCTGAACTGTGCCTTGCATGTTGATGGGAAGGGCTCCGATATAGATCCATCAGCCTGAACTGTGCCTTGCATGTTGATGGGAAGGGCTCCGATATAGATCCATCAGCCTGAACTGTGCCTGCATGTTGATGGGAAGGGCTCCGATATAGATCCATCAGCCTGAACTGTGCCTTGCATGTTGATGGGAAGGGCTCCGATATAGATCCATCAGCCTGAACTGTGCCTGCATGTTGTTGTGGAAGGCTTAGATAAGACTCGGTAGTACTGGTGGACACCCAATTTTCTTCAGGACTGTGAAGAGAGCTTCTCTGTTTGTCCTGGAGTCGAACGTGAACAGCCAGTGTCTTCTCTGTTGAAAGAATGATGCCGCTATTGGCAGGGCAATACAAAATGTTCCTGGTTTGCCCTTGCGACTTGATGTTAGGAGATTTACAGCAAAGACACTTCTCTCTACCCAATCTGTTGTACTCTGGACGAACAGCATGGCTGATGCGTCCAGCAACAGGTAGGTTGCAGGGGGTGCCGGAGTGTGCATAGGGAGTACACAAACCACCTGTGGATCCCAAACCAGATATGTCAGTGTTCACTCCCTTAGCCTGTAGCTCAAGAGCCTAACCACAAGGCAGTGGTTGCTAGTTGCCCATAGCTGGGACATTGGTTGGTAACAGTGGCAGAGTGCACGTGTCCACATGCTAGTGGGTCATGCACACAGCACCTCTGGGTCCCCATGCTGCTCCGAGATCCCCCATCTAGTTAGCCTGGTGCCTCACAGTGACCAGTATCCGTCAGTTACCTCTGGGAGGTTATAATGGGAGTCTTGTTTTAGGAGAGGCTACTGTACTGGCAGACAAGACTTATGCACTCGGCTTGTCTTTTTGCCGAGGCTAACCAGCGGTGGAAGCTGAAAGCAAGAAGTAACAAGCACGACTACCCACTAAAACTTGTACTGCAAGCAGCAGTAACTGATAAAACAACACAAGGTGTAACACACCAGTGGTAACACACCAGTAGTAACACAACAGGTGTAACTCACCAGGTGTAACATAACATATCAGTGGTAACACACCAGGTGCAACACACCAGGTGTAACATACCAATGGTAACACACCAGGTGTAACATACCAATGGTAACACACCAGGTGTAACACACCAGGTGTAACACACCAGTGGTAACACACCAGTGGTAACACATGGCTGCATACATGTCTACATATCTTCAACATAGTCACTTACACAAGCCACAATCAACTGATTCAACATAGTTACTTAAAACATGCATCTGAAAAGCATTCCTGATGAACTGGAATTTACAATAAAATTTTCAAACTCACCATTTCAATTTGTCGTTTGCCCCTGCTGAGAAGGTTGAACTTTTGAGGACTTCTCCCATTTCTTCTCGACAGAAACTGAAGTTGTTGATCGTCCACATATATGAGAACTTGACAACTTTCACCTGCAATTCAAACCACCAAGACACAACTGTAACGACTACTAATGTACAGTCAGCATTACACATAAACAACCAAGACACAACTGTAATGACTTCTAATGTACAGTCAGCTTTACACATAAATGACCAAAACATAACTGTAATGACTACTAATGTACAGTCAACATTACACATAAACGAACACGACACAACTGTAATGACTACTAATGTACAGTCGGCATTACACATAAATGGCCACAACACAACTGTAATGACTACTAATGTACAGTCAGCATTACACATAAATGAACAAGACACAACTGTAATGACTTCTAATGTACAGTCAGCATTACTACAGGTTGTTTATTCAATGCATGTTACAGTATCTGTGGATAAATAAATAGTCTTCATTTTACTAGTTGACCAGATTTCGTTCATATTTAAGCTTTGTTGTACAGACTCAGCACTGGTAATTGCCTTGTACAAAAAAATCACTAAAATTTGAAAACAATACTTCCTACTAACTTCTTTGATAATGAAAAATTTGAACTAGAATATAACGGTAATGAGGCCCATAGGTGACTTTTAAGGGGGGTATGATTGTAGACTCCCAAAGAATTTCCAACTGTATCCCCTCTTAACACCTCCAATGAGCCACCTTGAAGCTCCAAAATACCCCCAACAGCACCCCTTGAGACCTCCAACTGGACCCCCTTGAAGCTCCCCATAAATACCACCAACTGCACCCCTCCTGAGACCTCGAGCGGAACATTTTCTCTCAAAAATTGTCAGGACTATTGACATTTTGTGGTTAAAATTTTGTCTTGCGCTGCATGCCCGAGCAGGTGGCTATAGACAAATGGCTGCAGTCTTCACTGCATCCACTCTTGGCAACAGTTCAAACACACAGTCTGGACTTTCATTTTATTTATATTCATGTCTTCAATTGTTCTCAAATATCCATGTTTTATAAAGGTTAACCTTTTCGTGGATTATGTTAGCCCCACTTAGCTTGTCACTTGTGCTACAATAACACAACGGATTAGGTTACCCAACTTAGCCTGTCACCTGTGCTGCAATAACACAATGAATTATGTTACCCAACTTAGCCTGTCACCTGTGCTACAATAAAACAATGGCAATGCCCTTTGTGGAAAAACACACCACAGCTCTGCCACTTTGCACTTGATATGATGACATATTTATAACAATTACATGTGCACTGCAAGGCAAGTGCTAGGAGGTATGAAGGCATTGAGGAGTGTAGAAACACAATCTCAGCTGACAAAATCCCAGTATAAGATAGACACATTATAGGACAAAAAAGGATCATCAATTATAAAACAGGAACTTTAAAACAACAGGAAGAAAAGTGGTAATTTACAATTACTTCCTGCTAAGTTATTTTTTTTCTGACTGGGTATGAATCTCAAATAGCAAAGAAACCACATCATACACATCCTAGTTCCTACCCTATCCAAGTAACTCCCATTGACAAGGCACAATAAAGCAGCTTCATTTTACACACGAGGATGCAATTACCAAAGTATTTAAAATTATGAAAAATGCAGAGCTCTCAAAATATGAGGAAGAGACATCAATAGTAGCAGAATTCATGGATTGTTGGCCAGAATAGTGAACATATTATATCAAACATTTATGATCAAGTGAACAGATTTAATTTACAACAAAACATCTCATTTCTAATATGTTATAAAGTTGCATTGGTGATCTACAAAATTTTATAAAAACTGTACAAAGTCTAGTCAAATTATTTTCTGTTTGATGATGTGTTACGAAACGTGTGATTTTCTCTTAAATTCATTATCACATTCACCTTCCACTTACCATTTAATACAGATTAATATAATCACCCACTAAAATACAAGCACTGCAGCAAATTTTGAACACTTCCTCTTCCACCATTTCTGTTTAGATTCTGTGATCACAGAACACAGAAGCTATGGGGCCCATTTTGAATGCTAGAATAAAGAAATCATTCTAAGGAAAATTCATCATCATCAACATAATCCACTGTTAAATTGTCACCAAGGATATTATTTCGATGACACACCAATGGAAGTGTCTTGGTGTACAAGTTTTCAGACACAAGATCACTGTTAAGGCATGAAATTTATTTTAAAGATAAATACTGGGGTTATGGGAGCATAAGAATGTTAGTGATATGGTCCCCTAGTCAATAACCAATCAAAAGGCAGTGAGTGAGTAGGTGGCGAGTTTAATCTAGATGTTGTCATGACAGCCAGTTGTTACTTTGACATACCTGTGTGTAACACCAGTTCTCTGCGACCGGACTTGACATTTCTGGGGGCGGGGGCGTGGGCACCTGTGACACTGCCATAGTGGTGTCAACAGTAATGTTCTGCCCGGTGGTCGCCGTTGCGACAGGTCGAAGGTCACCCACAATGTACAGCGTGTATCTGTGACAGAAAAAGGCCCGTAAAATATGTAATAACAAAGTCTGGCCTAAACGTTGTTCATATGATATGCAATTTTAAGATAAAACGATGAAACATTTTATTATAATATTATATACAATCAAATAAATAAATGTATATCAAGCCAGCAATCTCGGTACAGAATCTAGGAGTGATCGTTGATAGTAACTTCAATTTCCGACAACACATATCTCAAACGTGTCGCTGCTGTTTTTATCATATTCGTGATCTTCGCTGTATTCGTCGGTATATGTCATTTTCTGTTGCTAAAACTATTGCAACATAGTTTGTTAGTAGCAGACTTGACTATTGCAATTCCCTCTTTTATAATATCGCTAGCAAGGATATCACAAAACTTCAGTGTGTCCAAATAATAATATAATTGCTTTATTCACAGACTCCATGCAACATACAAGTACATTATCATGGTTCTATAGTTGTGTTATAACAATAGTTACAATGTACAGAATGAAAAATCACCCGTCAACAAAATGTATGTACAGGGAATTGAACCAATATTTCCATATTCTTGACATGTATTTCACGTCACTATTAATAATGTTACAAATCAATATGTTTTTTGAGAACTGCAGTCGGCATATAAACCTATATGTCAGATTTCTAATAACAGCAGCACAGTTAGGTAAATTATTGTTAACAAACATTTCACTAGCACTACAGTATCTGTCATAACCTAACACCATTCGAAATATATTGTTGTAAGAGACATACAATTTCCTGATTGCATAGTTATGAAAATTCCACCATAGATGGGCAGTATACATAGGTGAGCAAAAAGTAGTAAACAATGTCTTCTTTACATCACTTGAACACATATGAAATTTTCTTATGATCATGTTGCCTTGTGCATACATACAACAAAATTGTCTAGCAAGAGTAGTTACAAGATCTTGTTTTTTCTCGCTCTGTACCATTTTTGAAGTCTTTGCATTGGCTTCCTGTACGATATCATATAATATTTAAGATATGTACCATTACATACCAGGCATCTTATTTGCATTCACTGTACTTACTCCTGTAAGAAAACCTATCCAGCTTCGATCATCTAGTTCTGACCTACTTTTTGTTCAAAGTCAACACTAACATTGGGCTTTTTCTGTTGTTGCACCAACTCTTTGGAATATGCTCCCTCTTAGTATTAGATCAGTTGAAAATATAACAAAATTCCATCATCATTTAAAAACTTATCTTTACAACCTTGCTTATCCACCATAGCTCCCTTGCACCTTGACCCATCTGTTGACTACTGGAATGCTGCTGATGGATTCAGAGATTGACCAATCCTTTTGTTTTGATGTGCCTCTGAGCTTGGTTTCCAAGGATTTAGGCGCAATACAAGTTATTTTATTATTATTAGTAATATTGTTCATGTTGTACATGCATGTATACACTTTCTTAAAAACAGTTTAGAATGGTAGTTTACGTCAGAATGCAACTTGTCATGTATAACTAATGACTAACTTGTCATGTATATGAGACCCGGGGTTAATACAGTCTGTATTTCACTTGTGGACAGTGAAATGGTTAATGACATCAATGACATACAGACAGTCGACAGTTCACTTGTTTTGTTGTTGAGCAGCAGTGTTTCCCCTGGGTAAAATGAGGTGCAAGGGGGTGGTTTGAACAAAACGAGCACATTCTGCATGAAGCGCACCATTGTGCATGCCCCCATAAGTTGTTTCAAGATTTATTGGCACTGGTCGAAATTAAATTACAATGATGGATTTAACAGTCAAGGTTGGCCTTGGAGATCTCTGTCATGGTATGACTATCAGATGCAGCAAAAAGGGGGTTCTTGCAAATTAGGGCATATACTCTTTTAATAGAATGAATACAGTGTATATTCCACTTTTAATAACACAATATTATATCACAATACATGACTTATGTGTGTTTGCTAAGTTCATGCAGTTATTATTTATACAAAACAGTTAATGTGTCAAAAGATGCTACAATTTAAATGTTGCACACACCTCGATAGAAAGCCCCCTTTCAGTGTGCTTTCCACCAAGCGTTGTGGCAGTGATTGGCTAACGCATTCACATCCGGTATCATAGCAAAGTTTATTTATGTGGAGGGTGTTGATAATTTTCTCAGCTTTTTCTACTAGCAATATCTTTAAAAAAAAAAAAGTTCATGTTGCCAAATATCCATAGATTAGTAAGTTAAAGTAACATTGCTAACTATCTAGTACTAGTAGGCAGGTGTAGTTCATAATGTTTGCTAGTAAAGTAAAAATTCACTATGACATGTTGATGTTCTCCCATCCCAGTTTAGCTGTGATCAGCTGTTTACTGGTTTAAGTGGTTATCTTATTGCATAAACTGATCAAGCGTCAGTATAAACACTGACCTCCAGTGATCAACTGTCACTAGAAAAAATAAAAATGATATAATTCTGTGTTGCCACAAAATTGAGCGAGACATGATGTTAGGACACGCAAAGTTATTTATTTTTAGTGCCACCCACGAGTAACCGATCGAGTCTAGTCGAGGATTGAATCTAGGCTAGACGCAATTAGACTGTGTAGACACGAGTCATGATTCAACCACAACCGCATGTTACACGCTTGAAATTAACACTATCGGTTAAATAAGAATACCAAGTCAGTAAAATGACACTAATCACAATCATTTTACGGGGATCTTAGGATTAATTTAGGGTCAACGACCCCGGACCAATAATGACGAAGAAGAGATCTACTGTTTCAGTGTTTGTCGGTGTAAACCGTTCGCCAATCAACAAAAACATTTTGGTAAACTTACCGTATCGTGCCAAAATTCAGTAATATATATCCGCCTGGTAATCGCGGCAATACGTATGGTGGGACAGTTGTCTGTAAATCAATAAAACTCGATATATTCTTTAAAATATCACCAGCTTTAGTAAACACTGCTTTTCCTATCGCCGCTGACCGAGTTTTCTACATCCGGGTTTCTGGCGGCAAACGTGACCTTGGCAGCATCCTTGAACTGTTCAGACAGTTGCAGTGTTTTATTTCGGTCTTCATGTGGTACTACGGATAGAGTTGTAACAACTATCGACGGGAATAATAATGTTACTAGAACGTAATAATAAATGACGGCAACATACAAATAAACCAGACGCAATAAGACCCAATAAGTTATACATATCTATACGTATAGTAGTTAAATCGTTTACACATACTTACGGATTTTCATAGTAACATTATATATCCCGAAATCCTGTTATATGGCTGGCAAAATGGGTAAATCTAAATTTGTGATATCCGCTGTGGTGTTTAACACAGGTGTGTGTGTGTGTGATGCGCCAAGAGCTGTAGGGCCTACTGCCTGTACTGTAGTGTGTGTAGAGTAGAGAGGGGCAAAGAGCACCCCAAGTAGCATATATATAGCGCATCCCCACCTAACCGATAACATATATGTTTCGGTGGTGACATCTACTGATTAATGGAATCACCATGCTGACAAACCATTTTGGCGGCAATCATATTAAGCGAAAACAGAATTCGACGTAATAAGTTACATAAATTTGCCTTTTCGTCCATATTAAATTATTGTAACAAATTGAACAGCTTAATTTAGCCGTACTCAGCGACTATATATGTGCGTTAAGTAACCAATTATGCGAAGTAGCTACATCCAATTAAGTGCGTTATCGTCTACTATAAAAGACGCAACGGATTCTTGCGGACGATAATGCCATAAAGGTCATTTTTTATTCTGATGATGCAACGAATGTGGGGCAAAGTACACTCCTCCCATGTGGTGCGCTTTGCCACGTTTAATAACGGTAATACACATTGCATATATCCACGACTATTTGTTGTTATTTAGAAGTTGTTCATGAACTATTAAAGAAGCGGATCGCAGGTTGTATGGTAGTTGTTTTAGCCAGGCGTTTTGTTGGTTGCCCCGTCCCGTATTATGCTACATGGAAAAACACAGAAAAAACAGTGCTATTACAAAAAGCAAGCAACACAAAAAATCGTCCCAATCGACGGCACCGGATCACAACAAACATGGCCGCAACCGCGGGAGATCCGAAAGCAAAGCTGGAAGAAATAACGAAGACGTAGAATCTCCGGTAAGGCAAGATGATGATGTAGTCGTGGGTACCAATAGCACGATCAGTACTAATGAACATGTCACAGACACAGATGACAATTGTGTAACTTGCGGGAAAGTTGTTACACAGGTGGACAACGGAGCCGAGTGTCAGTGGTGCAGCCGGTGGGAGATCAGTGTATGCGCAGGGCTAAACGCAACTGAATACAATATATTATCCGGATCGTCACCCAAAATAATGTTTTTCTGTACCAAATGCCAACCTAAAGTGAACATGACTTTGAGATTATTTAATGATGTGCGGGAAAAGCAGAACAAATTCGAGACGAGGCTGAAAGTAGTAGAACACAAGCTGGAAGTGGTAGAAGAAAATGTGGAAGCCAAGATGAACGTCACCTGCTGTGCACTAGAGGCGAGAGTAGATGAAAAGCTTTCTTAACTTGCATCTAGTGTTGAGGACAAAACCAAACCACTGAGTGAGTTGACCCAAAGCAGTATTGAGGCAGCAGCAGAAAACTACACGGGAGAAGAAAACGACAAAGCAAAAATGCGTCTCAATGTGATAGTTCACAACACACCAGAACCAACATCGGACGAAGGACAAGAACGGAAACAACACTGTAAGATACAACAAAACAGCATGTGATCGTCGCAGGAAGCCCTGTATTTCGTAAAGGTGTCACACGACAAGATTAGGTCAACAATATTATAGTCGAATAATATGACATCTCCCCCCAAAGATATCAACACATCTAGGATAGAGTTCCATAATAATCGTGAAGTCGAATCGCATGACGTATGACTAACTATTATAAAACACATGTAAACTACAAAATCAATACAAGGGTAGCTAGACAGCTTTCCCTGTAAGCGACAACAGATCATCGGCATTATTCTGGCCTACTGTGCACTTCAATTTTGACATGAATGGGCAAACTAAACTAAACGTCCATTCTGTCGGGCTTTCGCACTGCGCGCCCCGATCTCGTCACGTATCCAGGGCGACGCGGCGAACTAGGCACGTCTTCAGTCGCATCTTGAGGATGCTCATCGCCCGGAAGAGTCGGCGTCGTCTCGACGTCATCAGGCTCGTCTCGGTGGTCGTCTGTCGTCTCGGAAGTGCGTGGCGGTTCAGGTGGCACTTTGAGGAGGTGCTTCCTGTTCCGTCGGTACACGCCCCCGTCGCTTGTCTCGACGATGAAGGAACGCGGAGCATCAGCACGTGCGAGTACTGTGCCGTTTGCTGACCATCTACGTTCGTCGTCTCGTTTGAGGCGGACGGCGTCGCCCGGCTGAAGAGGTGGTAGCTGCTTCGCGCCGTGGTGACGGTCGTAGTGGTGTCCGTACACCCGCTTCGTCGCTTCGTCGTTGTTGAAGGCGGACTCGTAGTCCGGCCAGTTCGGTTGTAGTAACTCAGGCAGTATCGGTACGGTCGTTTTCATACGCCTGCCCATCATGAGTTCTGCAGGGCTGTACCCTGTTGCGGCAATAGGTGTCGCGCGGTACACCATCAACGCCTTCGTCGGATCGTCCTGCGCGAGCTGTTTCTTCGCGACCTGTACAGCCCTCTCCGCTTCCCCGTTCGACTGAGCGAAGTAGGGACTGTTGGTCACGTGGTTGATGAGCGCATCATTCGTAAACGCTGCGAACTCACGGGACTTGAACTGCGGTCCGTTGTCTGTAAATAGGATATCTGGATGGCCCCATCGTGCATTCACATCTTTTATCTTCGCAATCACGGCTGATGAAGATGTGTTGCTAAGATGTGAGACTTCGGTGTATCGACTGTAATAGTCGATCATGACGATGTAGGTTTTACCCCGGAAGTCGAACAAGTCTGCACCGACTTTCTGCCATGGACGGTCGGGCATCGGGGTGCTCTTGAGAGGCTCTCTCGACTGTGAGGATCTCTTCGTTTGACAGACAGCACAACGCGCTACCAGGCTCTCAATCGACTTCGACAAGCCCGGCCACCAAACTGTCTCGTTAGCTCGCACGCGACACTTCGTGATCCCTTGGTGACCACTGTGGATCTTCTCGAGGATCTCGCTGCGCAACGACTGCGGGACGACGATCCTGCGAGCACGCACGAGGATTCCCTTCACGACACTCAACTCTGACCGAACGTGGTACAGATCGCGCAAGCATTCGTCTGCCTGCGAGATGTGTCGTGGCCAACCCCCAGACGTGTACGCGATGACTCTCTGAAATGCGTCGTCGCTTTCCGTGGCGTCGCGAATGCGTCGCAGCATTGAGTCAAGCACGGGCACTGTCGATAGCATACCCTCGACGTACGACTGCACGGCATCCACAGAGTCCAGTCGCTGGTCGCACTGTAGAGGTTGTCGTGACAGAGTATCTGCGATCACCTGGTCTTTACCAGGCACATGCTCTGCGACGATGTTGAATCGCATCAGGCGAAGCAACAAGCGCTGACACCGAATCGGTGTCTGGTCGATATCACGAGAGTTGATCAACGGGATGAGAGGTTTGTGGTCAGTCAACAACTTGATCTTCTCCAACCCCATCAGATATCGGTCAAACTTTTCGCACGCCCACGTACACGCCAGACACTCTTTCTCAATGGCCGCATATCCCATCTCCGCTTTCGTCAACGTTCTGGAACAATACGCCACAGGCATCATCTGGTGGTCATGGACTTGCATCAGAACGGCACCGAGGCCGTATCCACTTGCGTCTGCACATATGACTGTGGGTAGTTTCACGTCGTAGAATGTGAGTACAGGAGTAGACGATATCATCTGTTTCAATTCAGCGAACGCCTTCTCATGCACGCTTCCCCACACCCACACGATGTCCTTGCAGAGGAGTTCGTTGAGTGGCTTCGTGAATCGGGCGAGGTCTTTCACGAAACGTCCAAGGTAGTTCACCATTCCGAGGAAACGACGAAGTTGATGTATGTTTTCGGGCGATTTCATCTCCTGGATGGCCTTCACCTTGTCTCTATGGACGCTGACTCCTTCTTTGCTGATCCAATGACCCAGAAACTCGAGCCCAGGTTGTCGCAAGGTACACTTGGCCTTGTTCAGCTTCAGTCCTGACTTCTCGATGATGTTGAACACCGTCTCGAGTCGTTGGTCGTGTTCTGCGATATTCTTCCCGCATACCAGAATGTCGTCCTGATACACCGACACACCGGGGACGTCGCGGAGAATGTCGCTCATTTCACGCTGGAATATCTCGCTCGCGCTACTTATTCCGAACGGTAGCCGTAGAAAACGGTATCGACCGAATGGCGTGATGAAGGTCGTCAGTATGCTGCTGTCGTCATGAAGACCCAACTGCCAGTAGCCGCACGAGGCGTCCAAAGACGAGAACACCTCGGCCCCAGCCAGGTTGTGGATGACGTCTTCAACGGTTGGCAACACATATCGCTCGCGACTGATGGCGACGTTGAGACGTTTCAAGTCAACACAGAGGCGAATGTTCCCTCCTGATTTCGGCACGACGACTATGGGACTGCACCACTCGGTAGGTTCTGTCACTTTGACGATTACCCCCAAGCGTTCCATTCGAGCGAGTTCTGCAGCCACCTTGTCGAGCATCGGCAGTGGCACGCGTCTAGACGTGCTGCAGCTGTACGGCTGTGCATCAGATTTCAGTTTGATGTGTACGCGCCGGGTCTTCAGCTCACCAAGCTCTCCAAACACGTCAAGGTCATAGAGGTCGGACGTGTGAACGTTGTCGAGCCGCGCTATCAAGCTTAGATGGACCGCCGCAGCTCTGCTGAGCAGGTTTTCCTTCAAACCTGGTATGACGTAACAGTGGACGTTCGTCACCTTTCGTTTTCGCAATATCTTCGCTATGAAGTGACCATCACAGGACAGTTTACCACCCGGTGAATCTAACGAAACGTTGGCCGACTTCAGCTTCGGTCGCTCGTGGAGTTGACGATAGGTTTCAGACGAAATGACGGTGACATCTGCGCCGCAGTCAATCTTGAAATCCACTACCGTGCCATTCATCTCCACTGATGTGTGCCAGGGTGGCTCGTCGTGTTCCTTGGACTCGACGGACCCAAGGAAGAACTCAGACGGCTCTACCCCGACTGCCGAAGTGATTTCGTGTACGTTTCTTCTCGTCGAACACCGTTTCGCGAAGTGACCCTTCTTGTGGCACAGTTTACAGTAGGCGTTCAGCGCCGGGCACTCTGATCGTGTGTGCTGATGGTAGCCACACGCGTCACATGTCTGGACGACTGACTTTGCATGCCTGTGAGGAGCGTTCCGTGGTGTAGACGGCTTGAATGGCGGTTTTCCACGTCTACCACCCGGACTCCGCTTCACCTCGTTGATGACGCCTGCTGCCGGTCTAGTTTCGATCGACTTGATTTGCTGTCTAGACGCCTCATCCGCCCGACACATTTCAACAGCACGCCCGAGAGTGAGGTCAGCTTCGCGCAGAAGCCGTCCTCTCACCGCATTATCGCGCAACCCTAGGACAATCCTGTCCCGGATTAGCTCATCTCGCAGTTCGCGGTAATCATACGTCGCTGCGAGATGTTTGAGTTCGGTGACGTACTGGTCGATAGACTCTCCTTCATGTTGTGTTCGAGTGTTGAGTTTATAGCGTTCGAAAGTCACATTTGTCTTAGGAATGCAATAACTTTCGAATTTCTCCTTCAACGGGTCGAGCTTATCCGCCTCTTCTTCGGTGAACTGGAAGGTGTTGTAGATCTCCAGTCCCTCTTCCCCGATCACATGAAGAAAGATTGCACACTTCACTGGGTCGTCTTTGACATCAACCCCGGACGCTCTTGCATAAAGCGTCCATCGCTGGATCCATCTTTTCCACGTTTCTGATACGTTGCCGGAAAAGGACATCGGCCCAGGGGGCGAAAGAGTCTCCATTATGTGTGCCTATCTTCTTCGCATTACGATCCCCGTTGCTAAGGTATACGTCAAAGCCACCTATTAACGCTCACGCGGAGAATCGTGTCTAAGTGCCCCGATATACGCATTTTGTTTGAAATCGCGCAAAGGGGACTTGCATAAACGTTCATGGTTTAATGTTCATCACAATTCATTCATGATCTACCGGTTTATGCGCGTGAATTCATCAAGATACGCTACCACCATGTAAGATACAACAAAACAGCATGTGATCGTCGCAGGAAGCCCTGTATTTCGTAAAGGTGTCACACGACAAGATTAGGTCAACAATATTATAGTCGAATAATATGACAAACACGACATGGATCACGTGAAGTCTATCTTCGAACAGTACCTGGGGGTGACGGTGGATATCAAGCGTGCAGTAAGGCTGGGCAAGAAAGGAACACGACCAAGGCTGCTGATGGTCCAGGTAGGAAACGACCAGGAAAAAGCATCCATCATGAAAAACTGTACTAAACTCCGGAGTGAAAACAACCCCAACAACATCAGGAAAGTGTTCATCACACCTGACATGACCCCAAAGGAGAGAGAGAAAGACAAGGCTCTCCGGGCAGAACTAACTGAAAAAAACACTGAATCTGGGGAAAACAGGTTGTGGCGCCGACGTCTACAAGGACAGATGTACCGGAAATGACAACCAAGGAGCATTTGTCGTTATCATCCGTAACGACGTGTTCTCGCCAAGTGATTCTATATTATCGATAATTATGTTTATTACGGTAGCATGTTACGCTACATTATATATGTGAATTACTACATGTGTTGTGTTCTTTTCTATTGATATTACATTGATCACAACAAACGACTTTTAGTGTTTTGCAAACAGTTTATTTATAAACACTCGAACACTAAATTGGTGACCCTGACGTGATTACAAAACATCATGGCCGAAGCGACGTTCACTAACGCTGTGAGCATAACAATTTCTCCCTTCTGGACGGAAAATCCGCGATTGTGGTTTGCACAAATTGAAGGACAATTTACGGCAATGCGCATAACACAACAAGAGACCAAGTTCGGTCACATCATCGGTGCGCTAGCTCCATCAATCGCAGCTGAAATAGAAGATGTGATTCTCGAACCGCCAGCTGAGAATCAATATGATGCTCTCAAAAACGCTCTCATTACACGCCTGGGTGTTACAGAAGAAGAAAGGATGGATCGGTTGTTAACTGGCGTCTCTCTGGGAGATCAAAAACCATCATCTTTACTTCGTCAAATGCAAAGACTGAGAGGCACTGGAGCCGCAGCGTTAAACGACATCGTTTTTCGTCGTCTATTCCTCACTCGTCTCCCAGATCACGTTCAAGTAGCTTTGGCCACGCGTGCCAACGTTCCACTGACTGAATTGGCAACACAAGCAGATGTCATGATGGCTGTGGGCAACCGAGTGAATTGTAACACCCTTGAAGCGGATACCTTTACGCAAAAGCCTTCACTGTCTTCTCTGTCTTCAGAAACACTCCTCGAAATCGACTCACTCAGAAGAGAAAATGCAAGACTGCGGAACCAAGTAGAGCAACAGAACGTACCTCGACATACCAGTGACAACCAACTGTGTTGGTTTCATGCTAAGTTCGGTACCAAAGCTCGTAAATGTCGATCGCCGTGTTCTTGGTCGGGAAAAGCCAACGCTGCCCACTAGTGGCGAATAGTGGATGCAGTCATGTTTCTCGCCTACTTTACCTCACCGATCATGCATCCAAAACGCGTTTTTTGATCGACACGGGTGCAGAGGTCAGCGTTTTTCCAGCAACAAGTCGCGAAAAACTCGAGAGTAAACAAGGTCAACCGTTGGTAGCAGCCAATGGTTCGAGAATTGCAGTCTATGGAGAACGAAACATCTCCCTTGACATTGGATTTCAACGTAACTACACCTGGAAATTCCAAATTGCAGACGTACGCATGGCGCTCATTGGTGCTGATTTTCTTCGCTCCAATGGAATCGTTGTAGACATGAAGAACAACCGTATAATAGAAGCTGCATCATTTGCACACGTGTCTCTTCAACCTACAGCACTACAACCTCTTCGATTGCATTTCCTCAAATCACCATCAGAATATGAAACCATTCTGACTGATTTCCCGTCTCTTACGCGAACAGACTTTGCCACAACACGCTCAAAGCTTCATGTATCGCACTCTATCGAAACCAAAGGTCGTCCTGTCTTCGCCAAGGCTCGTCGCCTGGCACCTGAAAAGTTGACGATTGCTAAACGCGAGTTCGAAACGATGTTAGACATGGGAGTGATTAGAAGATCGTCCAGTGCGTGGTCTTCTCCTCTACACATGGTCCCCAAGAAAGGAGTTGGACAATGGCGTCCATGTGGTGACTATCGCGCTCTTAACGACATCACAGTCCCTGACCGCTACCCGATCCCACATCTACAAGACTTTACAGCGAAACTGGCAGGAGCGAGAATATTCTCCAAAGTTGATCTCGTTCGCGCATATCATCAGATTCCAGTGGCGGCTGAGGATATCCAAAATACAGCGATAATCACACCATTCGGGTTGTTCGAATACGTACGAATGCCATATGGTCTGCGGAATGCTGCACAGACATTCCAAAGATTCATGGATGATGTATGTCGTGAATTAGACTTCGTCTTCGTGTATTTAGACGATATCCTGATAGCCAGCAGATCAGAGGTTGAACACAGAGAACATCTACGTCGCCTCTTTGAAACGTTAGCCGAGCATAACGTGGTTCTGAATCCGGCTAAGTGTGAATTTGGTGCGACAAGTCTGGAATTTCTGGGACATAACATTGACTCGTCAGGTGCCTTCCCCCTGCCAGATAGAGTTCTGACGGTGAGAGAATTCCCTAGACCGACCAACACGCGTTCACTTCGAGAATTTCTCGGTCTCGTCAACTTCTACCACCGCTTTATACCACGATGCGCGCAGATCTTGCACCCTCTTCATCGACTGTTGTCAGCAGACGCTACAGATGAAAAGAGGTCAACTGCTACAAAGAAGGACATCACATGGACAGAGGAATGTGAGACTGCTTTTGAGTCAAGCAAACGAGCGTTGGCCGATGCAACGATGCTCACTCATCCCCATCATGATGCACCAACCAGCATTACTTCTGATGCATCTGACGTTGCTGTGGGAGCGGTGCTTTCTCAACTGGTTCGTGGACAATGGCGACCCATTTCCTTCTTCTCAAGAAAGCTCAAACCACCAGAGACTCGCTACAGTACATTCGACCGTGAACTGTTGGCCGTGTATCTATCTCTTCGCCACTTCAGATACTTTGTAGAAGGGCGAGAGTTTCATGTCAACACAGATCATAAACCGTTGACTTACGCCATCAGCAACCCCTCTGACAAACATTCGCCTCGACAGACGCGCCACCTATCGTACATTGCTGAATTCACTACCGATCTCAGATATCTCAAAGGAGAAGACAACGTGGTTGCTGATACACTCTCAAGAGCTGAACTGTGTGATCAGAATAATGCCATTACATCGTCTGCAGTCGACTACGAAAGAATGGCACAGTTACAACGAGAAGACGACGAAATGCCGGCTTATCGTACGGCTATCACAGGGTTGCAACTCGTAGATCTGTCACTTCTCGATTCAACTGATACGCTGTTGTGTGATATCTCGCAAGGATATGCTCGACCTGTTGTGCCACGTGTCTTACGTCGAGACATTTTCGATCAGTTGCACAATCTTTCTCATCCTGGTGGCAAAGCAACCAAACGCCTGGTTTCTGCCAGATTCGTGTGACACGGTCTCAATCGAGAGGTTACGCAATGGGCGCGGAACTGCTGTTCATGTCAACAGTCGAAGATTCAGCGACACATCGCTTCTCCTGTTCACAAGATTGACATTCCCGATCGCCGTTTTGATGCCATTCATGTTGACATTGTAGGCCCACTTCCTCATTCGCAGGGATATAATTACCTGTTCACAGTGGTGGATCGCTTCACCCGTTGGCCCGAAGCTATACCAATGGTCAATGCAACTGCTGAATGTTGTGCTCGCGCTCTTCTCGACCAATGGATCTCACGATTCGGGGTTCCGTCGACAATCATTTCGGATAGAGGACGACAGTTTGAGTCCAATCTCTGGACGGAGCTAATGAAAATCATGGCATGCACTCGTGTTCGAACGACATCTTATCACCCGCAAGCCAACGGCATGGTCGAGAGATTCCATCGTCAACTCAAGTCATCACTGAAAAGTCGTCTCGAAGCAGCTGCTAACTGTTGGATCTTTGTGCTTCCGACAGTTCTACTCGGGATACGTGCTGCTGTGAAGGAAGATCTAGGATGTTCCTCGGCCGAACTAGTGTTTGGTATGCCACTGCGTTTACCTGGACAGTTCTTCGAACAACTACCCGCTGGACACGTAGACGATCCAGCCGCGTTCCTCCCACGTCTGCGCACTGCTATGCGAGATTTGCGACCTACCATTCCGGAACATCATGGTTCACACAGAACTGCTGTTCCCACTGCGTTGACATCAGCGACACACGTATTCGTTAGACATGATGCACATCGCACCCCTCTGCAGCGACCGTACGATGGCCCGTTTCTCATCCTTCAACGGAACGAGAAGTTCTTCGTCTTGGATTGCAACGGCCGACATGAAACTGTATCCATTGACCGACTGAAACCGGCGTTCCTAGACACTGACATTATAGGAGCTCTTCCACCACAGCTACCTACTATTAGAGGTGGCCGAGTTGTACGGTTACCAGTTCGATATCGACCTTGAACCCGTACTCAAGCTCTGGGGGGAGGTTCTGTGGCGCCGACGTCTACAAGGACAGATGTACCGGAAATGACAACCAAGGAGCATTTGTCGTTATCATCCGTAACGACGTGTTCTCGCCAAGTGATTCTATATTATCGATAATTATGTTTATTACGGTAGCATGTTACGCTACATTATATATGTGAATTACTACATGTGTTGTGTTCTTTTCTATTGATATTACATTGATCACAACAAACGACTTTTAGTGTTTTGCAAACAGTTTATTTATAAACACTCGAACACTAAAAGGTATATGATAAAAAACGGGAAAATAGTGCAGAGGAGGATACGCACTCAAGAAACCCCTCCAAGCCAGTGAGCCACCCAAACCTGACAACGAACAGTGTAAATAATCAAGCACAAGCACAATGTTTCATGTTTAAGTGTTATCAAGCAAATGCACAAAGTATAAAAACAAGTTCCACGAGTTCCAAGCACAAATTCAGAGTTGTGAACCGAAAATCATAGGAATCACGGAAACTTGGTGCAATCCAGTTATAGGTGACTGTGAGATAAACCTGGACGCCTACAATATGTTCAGAAATGACAGAAGGGAATCTATTGGTGGCGGGGTACTAATGTATATACCCAAAGACCTACCAGCTATGCCCTGCCAAGAAATGAACGACCTGGAAATAGAAGACTCAATGTGGGTGTCAGTTAAGCTAAACGACAAAGACCAGCTGTTAGCAGGAATTGTGTACAGGACACAGAAGTCAACTGACGAGAACAACAACAGAATAATAGACGCAATAAAACATTTGCAAGAAATGCATGGATACTCACACATTCTGTTGATGGGAGACTTCAATTTTCCAGAGACTAAATGGGAAGACCACATGGTGAGTGAGAGTGAATACTCCACAGCAGCCAAGTTTTTTGATGCAACGCATGACGTCTACCTGACTCAACACATTATCAAACCGACCAGACAGAGACCGGGCCATCAACCTTCTACACTTGATCTGGTGTTTTCGAATGAACAATATATGGTTGACAATGTCACTCATCTACCACCACTGGGGTGTAGCGACCGTGAGTCCTTACTGTGGACCTACATATGCTATGCAGAAGCACCAGCCAACAACAGACTAAGCGGATCGAGAAACTACCCCAAAGGCAACTATGAAGCAATCAATGAATCCCTGAGCAAGACTGACTGGGAGAACAAGTTTCAGGGAAACAGTGTAAACACTAATTGGGCTAAACTCAAGAAGAAGATCTCAAAGGCAGTGAGAGAAAATGTCCCTCTCAGGAAACCAAAACGCAAGATGGCTAACAAACCTCCATGGTGGAGTAAACAAATGCTAAGAACAGTGAAGAGAAAGTATGACTTATACAAACGCTACAAAAGTTCGGGGCTGGACAGAGACTATACTGCATATGTCAAACAGAGAAATGAGACAAACGCCAAAATTAGACAGGCACAGAAAGACTACGAGGAGAAACTAATCAACAATTTCAAGAAGGAACCAAAGAAATTCTACGGTTACCTGAGATCAAAACAGAAGATAAAGGTAACAGTAAGCCAGCTGGAGAAAGAAGACGGCAGAATAACAGAAAATGACCAGGAAAAAGCAAATGTACTGGGTGACTTTTTCAAGTCAGTGTTTGTAAATGAGGATAAGTCTGCCATCCCAGAATTTCATCAAAGAACAAACGAGTGTGTAGCCGACATCATATTTACAGAAGAGATTGTACGCAAGAAACTACAAAGTATCCAGGTCCAGACGGGTTGCACCCGTGGGTACTGAAAGAGTGCAGCAAAACCCTTGCTAAGCCGATGTACTGGATATTTCGTCAATCATTAGACACTGGTCTAATCCCTACATACTGGAAACAAGCCCTAGTCGCACCAATTTTCAAGAAGGGGTCTAAAGAGAAGGCAGGAAACTACCGTCCAATCAGCCTAACATCCATACCCTGCAAGATTCTGGAAGCACTGGTCAGAGAGAGCATGGCCAAATTTCTCAACGAACACAGCATGATCAACGATAACCAGCATGGGTTTCTGGAAGGCAAGTCCTGTTTGACCAACTTACTAGAAACCTTTGAGGAATGAACACGAACACTGGACGAAGGATACGGTCTTGACGTCATATACCTGGACTACAAGAAAGCGTTCGACACAGTTCCTCACTGCAGACTGGTAAAGAAGCCAGAAGCTTACGGCATCCGAGGCAACGTGGTTCGATGGCTGATACATTTCCTGACTAATAGAACTCAGCAAGTAGTAATCAACGGATCTAAGTCAGAGTGGGCCCCCGTCATCAGTGGAGTTCTCCAGGGATCTCTCATAGGACCGCTTCTTTTTATCCTCTACGTGAATGGCATCCCAAACCTGGTCCACTGCAGCATTACGATGTTTGCCGATGACACGAAGCTATACGCAACAATCCGTAACCAGGAAGACCAAGACCAACTGCAAACTGACATTGACACCCTCGAAGATTGGAGTAAAGAATGGTTGCTACAATTCAACCCCGAGAAATGCAAGTTAATGAAAGTGGGGAAATCGCCAAACAAAACGTACACTATGACACACAAGACTGGAGCCACAGTGAACCTCGAGATAACAAACGAAGAAAAGGACGTTGGGGTGTGGGTGACAACCAACCCAAAACCGACTGTGCAGTGCCAGAAAGCAGCAAAGAAAGCCATGCAAGCTCTTGGCATGGTAAAGAGAAGTTTTAAGCACATGACCAAAAAATCATTTTTGACACTCTACCGGGCATATGTCCGTCCACACCTCGAATTTTGTGTACAAGCATGGTGCCCATATCTGGCAAAGAACATTGACATCCTCGAAAAGGTACAGCGAAGAGCAACCAAGCTGGTTACCAGCATAGCAAAGCTCACATACGAACAACGATTACAACAACTGAAACTATACTCGTTGTATTACCGACGTCAGAGAGGCGACCGTATTGAAACGTACAAAATATTTAATGGAATCGATACAGTTGAAGCTCGTCACTTCTTCCAGGACATGGACAGTACACCAACACGAGTACACACGAGAAAGCTTTTCAAGCAAAGAACAAGACTGCTGGTCAGACAGAATTACTTCTCAGTTAGAGCCGTGGATCAGTGGAACAGGCTCCCACAACACGTGGTAGATGCCAAGACCGTCACACAGTTTAAGGCCAGACTCGACAAGCACTGGAATAGCCTAGGATATGGGCATCAACAAAGGCCAATGGCTTAAATCAGCCCATTAACCTGTAAGTGTAAGTGTATTACCCCACGTTGTTAAGTGCCGCAGTAACATACAGTGTTGTGCATTGATGATTACAACATGATATAACAATGTTATGTTACATTTACCGTTGGTGACTTACAAACATGGTTCGGGTATACAAACGCAAAACAGCAATGGCTTCCTATTCCGACCAGCGGCTACGAGATGCAATGGCGGCTGTAAAAGTAATCTCGGTTTCTTCTCTTTTCCTGCACATTTACATTTGCACTTCCTTCGGTAAAATTCAGTTGAAACAAATTATTATTGTGGCTCCTATGAGAGCGACTGTTATTGTCTTAATAGGAGTCACAGACCCCATCTAATTTGAAATTACACTGCATTTGCATAAAAATTATATGAACATATATGCCTATTCATGTTACGTTAATTTTTATTATACACATAATATTGTAATTGGGGTCTAAATAAAACTTTCTTGTTCTTGTTCTTCTTATTCTTATAAAAGGAAAACGAAGTATGAGAGGGGCAGTCGCAGATTACGGTATACAGAAACAATTCTGATGAGACATTGTCTGTGCGACGTAGCTCGACCTGGAATGTCCCAACTGGGACGAAAACGACCAGTCTTCAATCATGCATGCACTGGAGAATGACATCGTGACAACCATTCAATGCATGGAAAGAGAGATGTATGGTCTGTCTACTTGCTATGTATGTAGACTGGCATACATTGTGGCAGGAAAGATGGGGATAGAGAATCCGTTCAACAAGACAACTGCTAAAAGAGTGTACTGAAATCTGGGGAGTTCAGCGCACTCTCCATAATTTTATGGAACTGCGACGAAACAGGCTTGTGCACAGTTGCAAAACTCGGCAACGTCGTGTCGACGAAGGGAGTGCAAGATGTCGAGCGCAGAACGTGGTGCCAACATTACTGCTCTGTGTTGCATGAATGCTGCGGGAACATGCATACATACCACCTAGGTTCGTTTGTCCACGTAAGCGAATGATCGAATCCCTGATGAATGGTGCCCCCGATGGTTCGATTGCTGCAGTGAATTAACGCGGTTCGGGACACATCGATTCAGATCTCTTCATGAAGTTTCACCACTGCCGGATGCACACGGGAGAGCCCTCACATCCTCCTGCTGGACGGGCTTGTGAGCCACAAAACGATAGATGCGATAGAGTTGGGGAGTCTCAATGTGGGGACGATGGGGAAAAAACACTGGAAGTGGCCAACATGATGGAAAGGGGCGGATAGAAATGTTGTGCGTGCAAGAAACCAAGTGGAAGGGAGACCGAGCGAGGACACTGGCAGGAGGGTATAAGATGCTACATGCAGGAGGAAATGGAAGGAGTAATGGTGTAGGCATCATAGTAACGGAGGAGATCAGTAGAGATGTGGTGAGAGTGGAGAGTTAACTAAAGAGGGTCATTGATGCGTGACTGATGGTGAGTAAGCAGCTGGTGTGCATTATGTCAGTGTATGGACCTCAAACAGGAAGGGCAGAGTCAGAGAAAAGGGCCTTCAGGTAAGAGCTAGAGAGAGTAACGGGAATTGTGGAAGCGCATATGATGATGTGCGTAGTTGATGGTTTAAATGCACACGTGGGTGCAGCGGAGACAGGTGAAGAGGATTCGGTCGGGGGATTTGGATGGGTACAAAGAATCGAGAGGGCTGAGAATTAGTAGAGTTGGTGATGCAAAATGGGCTGGCGGTGGCTGGGTCATTTTTCCAAAAGAGCTAAAGCCATAAAGTATGTTATAGGAATAGCCACCATGAGAGAGAGAGAGCTGGACCTGCTGATAATGAGGGAACAGCAAATGTGGCAAGTAAAGGACTGTAAGGTCATCGCTGGTGAACACGTAACTGCGCAACACCAGCCACTCGTTTTCATTGTGCATATGCAGAAGAGGGGAGACTAAAAGTGTGGGGCGAAAGACCATTAAGTGGTGGACACAGCCAGAGCATACAGAGACAGAGTGACATCAGGGTGTGATAGACTGCGGCCAACAATAGGCACTGTGGAGGAAGAGTGGAAGCACTTTAAGGATGTTTTCATTGGATCAGCAGAGGAGCTATGTGGCAGAACATCTGGTAAGGGAGGCGCTTCCGCGAAGAGAAAAAAAAGAGATAGAAGGGATCAAGGGGAATGTAGGACACAGCAGCTGTAACAAAGAAGGCAGCCAGGAGATCTGTGGACACAGCAGCTGTATGTATCACAAAGAAGGCAGCCAGGAGATATGTGGACACAGCAGCTGTACGTATCACAAAGAAGGCAGCCAGGAGATCTGTGGACACAGCAGCTGTATGTATAACAAAGAAGGCAGCCAGGAGATATGTGGACACAGCAGCTGTACGTATAAAAAAGAAGGCAGCCAGGAGAGCTGTGGACACAGCAACTGTATGTATCACAAAGAAGGCAGTCAGGAGATCTGTGGACACAGCAGCTGTATGTATCACAAAGAAGGCAGCCAAGAGAGCTGTGGACACAGCAGCTGTATGTATAACAAAGAAGGCAGCCAGGAGAGCTGTGGACACAGCAGCTGTAACAAAGAAGGCAGCCAGGAGATCTGTGGACACAGCAGCTGTATGTATCACAAATAAGGCAGCCAGGAGATATGTGGACACAGCAGCTGTATGTATCACAAAGAAGGCAGCCAGGAGATCTGTGGACACAGCAGCTGTATGTATAACAAAGAAGGCAGCCAGGAGAGCTGTGGACACAGCAGCTGTATGTATAACAAAGAAGGCAGCCAGGAGATCTGTGGACAAAGCTAAGAGAGAAATGGAAAAGGAGCTATACAGAAAGAAGATGATCTATAAGATGGCCCGAGATAGGGATGAGGACAGTAAGGATGTACAAACTGGAACAGTAATTAAGGACAAGAATGGAAAGCTAGTTAAGGGCAGGAAAGATGTGCTTACAGGTCTGGGAAGAGTACTTCAAGGCACTGTTGAACCAACAAGAAAGCAGAGAACTGGTTATGTCATGAGCAGTAGAGGGAGAAGTAAATGTGAAGTTGATTGTGGACGAAAAGGTAGAGCGAGCAACGAAGAAGATGAAGAAAGGACGGGCGACAGGTATTGATGAAGTACGAGTGGAAATGGGTGGACAAGAAGCTTGTTGAATACCTGCACGATAGAGGGAAAGATTCTAGAGGAGTGGAGAACAGGGCTAATAATAATAATAATAATAAACTTTATTTAAACACCATCAAATCCGGGACTACTGACCCCCGTTCATGGGTGTTTACAAATTGGCAATCATATAAGAAGCATAAAAACACATTTAAGAGAATAAATAAGAAAATAAATAAAATTAGCAAACAATATCCTAGTATATACTGTATATATATATATATATATATAAACCTAAGTATAGTAAAATTACGGGTAAATGCAATGATAAAATAAACGATTAGCAAAAGTGCTGAACAGCTGAACCTACTGGAAAAAAGTTAATAAATAATAAATAAATAAATAAAATATAAAATAAATAAAAATAAAAGCCTAATTTACATTAAATAATTTGATTAGATACTAAAATGTGATTCTGAGATAAATAAGACTAAAAATGTATTAAAACTATATGGATGAATAATGCAAAGGTTAAATGATGTCTGATTATATTAATTTGAGAACAGAAATGTCTTCAATAATTTTCCAAACTGTCTAGTGTTCTCAATCGCGCGTAGTTCCAGAGGCAGAGAGTTTAACAAGATTTAACAAGATTGCCAACCAGAAAATTACTCTGGATGGCAGTTGGACAAGGAAGCCTTTTGGCTTATCGAGAGTCCAATACTTTTTATCTACATGTATCCCGCCTTTTTAAGGTGTGTGTCGATTTTATTTTTAAACATATTCACGCTACTAGCACCAACACAATCAGGAGATAATCTGTTCCATTCATTTACAGTCCTTTGTGAGAATGAGAACTTTCTTATATCTAATCTACACTGCTCCTTTACTAATGTAGCTTCATGTCCTCTGGTCCTTCTATCTTTCTTAACTGAGAAAAAAATGTTTCTATCAATATTTTCATAACCATTCAATATTTTAAACACTTCTATGTGATCTCCTCTCAATCTCCTGGTCTCTAGTGTTGTTAAACCACATTCTTTTAGGCGTATTTCGTAACTAAGATCCCTCAGATTTTGTATCATTTTAGTCGCTCTCCTCTGTACTCTTTCTAGCATATCTATGTCCTTCTTGCGATATGGCCTCCATGCTTGTATACAATATTCTAAATGAGGCCTCACTATTGTTTTGTACAGCGGTACTATGAATTCTTTTTTCTTATACGCTATATTTCGCCTAATTAATCCAAGGATTTGATTTCCCTTTGATGCTGCAATTCCGCACTGCTCTGAAACCTTCATATCAGCACTAATGGTTAACCCTAAGTCCTTTTCTTTTACAGTAGTACTTAGAACAGTACCCCCCATTTTATATTTTACCTCTTCATTCCCATGACCTGTGTGGAGGCATTTACATTTCCCAAAATTGAACAGCATTTGCCACTTTTCAGACCATTTGATCAACCTATCAAGATCATCTTGTAAATGCTGTCTGTCTCCATCACTTTTAATCCTTCTAAACACTTTTGTATCATCCGCAAATTTTAACACCTTGCTTGTTATATCATCGTCCAAATCGTTGATATATATTAAGAATAATATAGGTCCTAGTACTGATCCCTGTGGTACCCCACTCAATACCGATTTCCAGTTTGAAGCCTCCCCATCAACTACTACACGTTGTCTTCTGTCATTCAGCCATTTTTCTATCCAGTTTATTATACCATTTCCTATGCCATGGGCCTTTAGCTTAAGGAGTAATCTTTGATGTGGTACTTTGTCGAAAGCTTTTTGAAAATCTAAATAGTTGATATCTACTGGTGATCCCTCATCTACCCACCTAGTGATGTCTTCCAAAAAACATAACATATTTGTTAAGCATGACCTCGCTTTTAAAAACCCATGTTGAGATGGGTTTATCAAGTTATGTTTAACAAGAAAATCCACCACGTGATCTTTAATTAGTCTTTCTAATAATTTGCAAATCACTGATATTAAACTCACTGGTCTATAATTATCTGACTTGTTTCTCGAACCTTTTTTAAATAACGGTATAATGTTTGCCTCTTTCCATTCTAAAGGAACCACTCCCTCTTCTAATGACAAATTGAAAACTGTTGCAAGCGGTGCGCTAATTTGTTCTACAATTTCCAATAGTAGTTTGGGCGGAATCCCGTCCACTCCAGGTGATTTATTATCCTCCATAGCCCTTATTTTCTTAGCTACCATTTCCGAGGTTACAACTAACTGTCCTAAATAGTCTGAATCTGCCCCCTTGAACTTAGCCTCTGGTACTGGCAGTTAACTAATATCTTCCCTGGTAAACACTGAACTAAAATACTCATTCAGGTCTTCTGCCATTAAGAATCCCTCTGATATTGTATTTCCAGCACTATCTTCTAGAGGACCGACCTTATCCTGAACTTTCTGTTTGTCGGCCCAGCACATGCAAACGCCCGGCGACCATAACGTTCTAGGTTCACGCGGGGAACATCCAGAAGCAGACCACCGCCAGAGCGTAGGGTCCTGCGTGGTGCGTGACGATGTAGCAGTGACGCGAGATACACTGGCGTGCCTGTATACAGTGCCGTGTGTACAACCATGCGTAACTTGTACTCGATGCGCTTTCTCACTGGGAGCCAGTGTAGCTGTTGTAGGACCGCAGTGATAGATCGCCGGTCACCTTGTCGAAGTTGCATCACAACACGAGCGGTTGACCGTTGGACTCTCTCTAGACGGTGCAGCAGACGGTCAGGTATACCAAACAGCATCGCATTTCCATAATCAATTCTGGATGTCACAAGTGCACGGACAAGACTTTTGCAGACACTGGTCGTCATTGCCTCTCGTACACGAACAATTCTCGAGAGATGGTAGTAAGCACTTCGACATACATTTGCAACCTGCGTCGCCATCGATAAATCAGCATCGATTGCAACACCAAGGTCACGGACGATGGTCGATGTCGCTACATATTGTCCGCATATGTCGACATGATCAATGAGTATTGGTCTGCGCAAGCTCGATGAACGTATAACAATTGCTTCCGTTTTGCTCTCGTTGAGAACCATTCCGTCGTCATAGAACCATGTTTTAACTTCACTGATGCAAACCTCCATTCTGATGAGAGCATTTGTATGCTCAAACGCTGGAAAATCGACGTATAACTGCGTGTAATCGGCGTACAGATTGTGTTGTACGTCGTGTCGGTTGAATAAATTCGTTAGAGGCGCAATGTAGGCGTTGAAGAGCAAAGGCCCAAGAACCGACCCCTGTGGTACTCCGGATCTCATCACGGTACACTCAGACACTTCTTTCCCGACACGCACGACAGAGGTACGACCATAATATAGGTATGACGCCAACCACACGTGCGCTTCGCCGCATATGCCGTAGCCATACAGCTTCCGTAGTAAGATAGGCTGGCTGCTGTTAAATCGAGAAGCACAAGAAGTACTCCACGACAAGCATCAATCGCTTGCACCACATCACTGTGAATGCGTAAGAGTGCTGTCTCCGCACTGTGGCGTGGTCGGTAGGCACTCTGGTAGACGCTCAGTATGCCATTCTCGTCCAGGAAGCGTTGCAGTTGTCTTGAGACGAAGCGCTTCATTGTCTTCGCCACAAACGAAATGTTCGATATTGGGCGGAAGTTAGACAGCACATTGACATCAGCACCTCGTTTTTTCAGTACAGGCGTTACAATGGCGTGTTTCATCGACTGTGGGACTAAAGCAGTGGAGAGTGACGCATTAATTATGTGTGTAATAACTGGACACAGCGCGTTAATGTTCTGTTGTAGGAGTGACGTTGGCAGCGGGTCCAGTTCGCATGAATTGGTAGCAGATGCTAAAATTATGTTCTTCACGTCTGCCGGTGAAGCAGCTTCGAAACATACTCAATATGCAGCCACATTCGTCACTACGTCTTCAGTTGACGATTGAGTCATATTGCGGCACAACTCGTCGATCTTCTCGGAGAAACTCTTCTGGAATTAGTAGCTTGTGTAGCGTCCTCGGGTAGCTCGATCAAGTAGTGTGTTTGCGATCTGGTAGACACGTCGGATGTTGCCACCGGCACTTGTCATCTCAGTACGGTAGTAATGTGATCGTGCAGTCCTAAGTGATTTTCGGAACGCGTTGCGCAAACCGGTGTATATTTGACGATGTACAGTCAGTCCAGTTTGTCGCCAGTTATGCTCAGCACGACGTAATGCCCGCTTCTCGTCAGTTAGCTCGCTTGTATGCCACGGTGTCTTCGGCCTAGCCGTGATAGTTCGCGAGATTACTGGGGCGTGAGCGTTAACGATGCTACGTATGCATCCATCGTATCGAGTGAGGATAACTTCAGGATTTTGTTCAGGAACGTTAAGATGTGATGCCGCGAGATCTGAGTACTTGCGGTATTGGACGCGTCGCGTTCTGGTTTAGGTTGGCGTAATCTGCATTCAATCACACGGTGATCAGTGAGAAGAGTTTTTGGCTCAACTGTTGTGGCTATGACGTGAGATGTTCCCGACGTGATAACCAGGTCCAGGATGTTGCCGCGCTCATGTGTTGCGCTTTGCACATGTTGTACAAAGCCATGAGTCTCCCAGCAAATCAGCCAAGTTCGTTGCTTCGGCGCATGTGGAATCACCATATCGTGTGTTGAAATCACCACACACGACAGTCTCTGCAGGATGTGCCGTGGCGATGAGTAAAACCTTCCCAACGTCATCTAGGAAGGAGCGGAAGTTGGACGTTGGCGGTCGGTAGACAACGATCACGCGAATGGTGCAACCAATACGGATATTACGCAGAATAACGCAACAAGTCTCACTAGCATGAGTATCAATGTCAGCACGTGAAACTAGCTGCAATGTTTTTCGAAATAGTACTCCTACACCACCTCCACGACGGGCCCCACTGCGCGGCTGGTGAACGAACGTGAAATCCTCACCGCACAGTTCGGATTCGACAATCGTTTCGCCTTCTGCCAGCCAAGTTTCCGTTAAGGCGACGACGCTCAGTTCATGCTCATCGATGTAGTCGCGCACGAATAGCGCCTGTTTGCGATTGGGTTTTGCGTTAATCAGGGCGAACTTCGCACAAAGATGAGAGGAGCTTCGCGCAGTGGAAGAGCCATTACCCGAGCCCATCGAGGTCAGTGCGATCAAGTTGGCACTGTTAACACCAGTTTGTTTATAAACAGAATTGACCTGGCGGCACCATCTGCTGACCACGTTGGTTATTGGTCTGGACCATCGTCTTATCCCGGCTGTTGTGCCCCGCCTCGTTGGCCGCCGACACAAATGCAGTCTCTCAATTGTTTCCGTCCACGGTTGACTAGGCGGCTGCACGCATTTCCGTAGATTCACCAACAATGTTCTGGACAGTGACATGCTTCAGCAGACACTACCACAAGCAGGCAATGTTCTGGTACGGTGAGCGCAGCTTGGCAGCGCAGACATGTGTAGTTCAAACAGGTTGATAGTAGCAGCCACGCCCCAGAATAAAGGGCAGTTTTAAAAGTCACTTTAAAACGTGTGATTAAAGATATATATACAGTCACAGACCTTCCATGTGTACGTATTGTATGTTCACGACTTACAATACACAGCACGAAAATAATCCAGGATTTCAAAACGTTGCTAAATAGAGATTATAGACAGACCGGGAGCAGCCACACACCGCAGCGCTACAACCTCGCTTTTGCTTATGAGTTCCGGTATGGAAAAGAAAGGTAGACGTACATGACCCAGGAAAATACAGAGGCACCACGTTGCTGAACCACATGCTGAAGACGTTGGAGAGAATCATGGATGGAAGGAAAAGAACAATAGTGGAATGAGAACTCGGATAAGAACAACATGGCTTCAGAAGAGGAAGAGGTACAGCTGATGGGATGTTTGCGCTGAGACAGCTGATCAAAAAGAAGTTGGAGGGACAAGATAGTATGGCTGTGGGTTTTATATGCGAAATCTCAGGGGAAAGGTACTATGCACATGTGTGACATCAGCCTATCTGTATGGTCTAGAAACTATAGCCATCAACAGGAGAGAGTACAAGTGTGCGAAAACAACTGGGTCAGGAAAATTGCGGGGTAAAGAGAATAGATAAGCGAAGAGTGGAAGAGCTGAGGGAGGATGTTGGTGTGAAAGAAAGTTTCAAGAAGAAGTTAGTGAGAAGTCGGTTGAACTGGGCAGGACATGTGAAGCGAATGGGAGAAGAACGGATGGCAAAGAAAGCAGATGCCCGGAGAGTGGAGGGAAAGAGAAGACGAGGGCGACCGAGACTGAGTTGGGAGGATTGCGTGAAGAGAGACCTGGAGGGATGGAAAGGGGAATGGAGGAAAAGAGCAAAAGACCGAGGAGAATGGAGAAGGGTGGTAGAGAAAGTAGTGCAACAGCAATGAGGAGGAAGAGAAAGAAAAGAAAATGTCGACGTATCCAAGCCAGCCTCATCCCTGAAGACAGGGAACGACGAGGAGAACAACAATTTGCACCCGAGTGCTTCCACAAATGCAGAGCGCTTATACTGGCGTATCGATATGGTGTTTTAATTCTTGGATTGGGGCAGTGTGGGGCAAAGTACCCACCGCGGGGCAAAACGGAACCCCACCTATCTCGACAGACGTTACTTTTATTGACGCTTTTTAAAGTAAAATGACGCAGGACGTTGCCATACAATTTTGGTTAAATGCAATTTTCCTCTGAAACAGCACGACAAAAAGTTACACATATTTAATTTGATTGTTTACAAATATAATTATTGTAATAAAGGCAAAAGTACTTTAACTTTATAAATATGAAATAACTAATTGAATGTCACATATATTTGTCTATAACAGACATATTTTTTTTGTAATTTCGATGACACGTTGGATGCGGAGCAAAGCGTACCCCTTTGTAAGTCACGTGCACTGGGAGTGTTTTTTTAATAACTAATCCATTTAAAACTTCGCACACAATTTTCTACAACTATTTAGGGTATGAAATAATAACATTTTATTAGTACACAACTAGAAATGTTCTACTCACAGTATTTAGGTAATGGACCACCATTTATATGTTACTTGACTAATAACCATGCGTTGTTTTATTGTTATTTTATAATATTAACCCATTACATCTATCTAAATAGGGATATAGATCGATAGGGGGCTTAATGGCCCAATACATGTAGCCAATATTATCCGCTGTAACCGTACTCGACGGTGGCGTAGTAGCATACGCAATAAGAGGCTGTCTTTGTGAGTCTTGTCCGATTTATGTATGTTAATTATTACGTACGCCTCCGTTCAGCGTCAGGTGCATACACTTTGCAAAGGTACCACCTGGTGCGTGTGTGGCACTGTGTGCGTGCTTGCGTGCGTGTGTACGTGTGCGTACGTCGATGCGTGTGTGCGTGCGCGTGCGTGTGTGTGTGCGTGCGTGCGTATGTCTATATCCATGTATGTTCCACGCATGTGCTTATGTTGCTGTCGGTTTCGCATATGTGGCTGAAATTCTGAGTTTGTTTGAATTTCACCAGGAGACCCCAGTAGGATTGGATTTTGTTGGGTTCAGCATAATTAATTAATAATTAATTTTCATTTGTTTTCGATGTCACTCTAAAAATAATAGGCCTAATGCCGGCAACAAATGCGTAACTGGGTGAGCTATAGGCCTATGCAGTCATTTTTATTAGTGTTCACATTAACTATTGCAACTTATGCTAACTTGCATAAATGCAATTGCTAACCAGGCGATTGAGCTTCGTAGTACAGACTGTATGTGCATGTGCGCGCCTGTGCATGCGTGTTGCTTTGTACACG
This sequence comes from Escarpia spicata, assembly GCA_963995525.1. Taxonomy (NCBI): domain Eukaryota; kingdom Metazoa; phylum Annelida; class Polychaeta; order Sabellida; family Siboglinidae; genus Escarpia; species Escarpia spicata. The sequence continues at coordinate 2,984,292 of OZ023209.1, forward strand.
TGGATGTGGGTGTGTGGGTGCGGGCGTGCAGCAAACGTAGCTTTCAACGTTCTCTAGATGCGTGATGTTGATATATATTGGTGTGTCGTTTTCTAGCTCATGCACTTTTGTCTTCGAAATGTTCATATTCAGATCTTGTTTTTTACTTTCATCAGCTAGCTCCTGTAGCATTCTCTGTAGTTCTTGCGGTGTAGTTGCGCATATGTGTATGTCTTCGGCAAAGCGAAGATGACTGAGATAGTCTCTGTCTATCCTCAAGCCTCTGGTTTCCCAAGTCAGTCTTCGGTATATGCTTTCGAGTGTTGCCGTAAAAGGCTTGGGTGATCCAAACATCCTTTCGTACTCCTTTAGTGATGTTGATCTTGTTGCTTTCTTTGTGTAGGACTGTAGGTGGACTGTCACCGAGCTGTTGGTGTAGATGTCTTTCAGGGAGTTCGATGTACACGTCTTTTATACCATGTTCTTGAAGCGAGGTCAGTATCGCTCGGACGTAATGGACGGATGTAATCGAGTGCCCATAACCGGCATCACGTTACGCACGCCGATCGATCATGCAACTGGGAACGTTTTACGTAACATTAGCACAGGGGCATCCCAATCTTGGGCCATGCCGACATTAGCCAAGTGTAACTGTCACATAATTCGTTCTTTATTACTGACAAATTACAATACATCACTGAATTACACCCACGTCGTCCTGACTCTCACTGTAGTGTCTCACGACAGGATGTCCGCAAGAAATTACGCAACAGAAACGAAAACACGACAATCCTTCCCCACAGTTTCGAGTTAGGGGGTGTACGTGCTCGGCGGATGGCGATCACGTGTGCTACGACGAAGCACTGGCGACGCAACATCGGGAGCAGCAAGTCGCGGCGGAGAACCGAGTTTCAGTGGAGAAGCGAGATGACGACCGTCTTCGGCTGTCGACGACTGTTCGAGTCGGACTTCTCTTTTCGGCGTCTCGCGTCTCGGTAACTGTGGTGGAGTAGCAGCTCGCGTAGTTAGTGGAAAACGGATCTGGTCGACTGGTGGTTGCGCCCGCGTGGGCAAGACTTTAACCCTGTGACGCATCTGGTCGACGTGACGACGATGAACCCCGTCAGCACACTGGACGGTGAACATGCGAGTGCCCAGAGAAGACGTTATTCGACCGGGAATCCACTTGATCTTGCAATTCACGCTGTAGTTGCGAATGAAGATGTGGTCTCCGATCGCGAACGTGGTCGAGTGTAGTGGTTTCACCGGCTGCTTCTTCTCGGCGTGAGGTAAAGACGGCTGGAGCAGAGATAGCGGCGTTCGAAACTGGCGACCCAGCATCAACTCCGCAGGAGTTCTTCCGGTAGTGCAGTGAGGAGTGCTGCGATACTCTCTCAGAAAGTCTCTAGCGGCTTGGTCTTTTCCCAGACCTTCCTTCCCCACAGAACGCTGCATCGCTCTCTTAAACACGCCAACAAGGCGCTCCGCCTCTCCATTTGAAGGCGGATGGAATGGCGCGGAGGTCATGTGTAGGATGCCATTCGATCGGCACCAGTCTGCGAATTCTTTTGACGCAAACTGAGGACCGTTGTCCGATACGAGGGTCTTTGGTAGGCCCCAGCTGGTGAACAGCGCATCAAGAGCCGTGATGGTTGTCTCGGTCGTTGGGTAATTCGCAAGTCGAATAACGCTGGGCCACTTGGAATATGCGTCCATTGCCAGCAGCCACATGCTTCCCAAAAATGGCCCTGCGAAATCGATATGCACTCTATCCCAAGGGTTGTCGGGTATAGGCCAGGGCGAGAGATTTGCTGGTGGCGCCGGTGCAGTGACTGCGCAAGTGTTGCACGATTTGCAGCATTCTTCGATGGCCCTCTCTATTCTCGGCCACCAGACGTAGAGTCTGGCCATTGCTTTCATTCTAATCATGCCACGGTGTGATTTGTGTAGCAAGTCGATCATTTTCCCTTGCAGTTTCTGCGGTACAACAACGCGGCAGTCTCGTAATAGTACGCCTTGTACCTCGCAGATCTCTGCTTGCGCATTTATGAATGGTTGCAAATTGTCCGACTGTCCTCGTCTTGAAGATGTAACCCAGCCATCGCGTACGCAACTTAGCACCTCAGACAAGACAGTGTCTTTCTTTGTGTAGTCAGCAACGATTCTGGGCGAGATCGGGAAATCTTCTACAGCCTGTAGCATAATCTCATCTACTTCCGTGGTGATTTGGCTGACGGCCTCATCGTGGTCAAATGCGAGATCTGGACCGACAGGGAGTCGAGAAAGAGCATCAGCATTGCAGTGCTTTGCGGAAGAGCGATAGCGAATGTCATAGTCATGACCCATCAACAGCAATGCCCAGCGCTGCAGGCGCTGTAGCGACATCACTGGAAGCGACTTATCTGGTCCAAAGATCGTCAGCAGTGGCTTGTGGTCGGTTAGAATGGTGAAGTGACGACCACTGAGATACTGGTAGAATTTTCGTACGCCGTATATAATCGACAACGCTTCTTTTTCCACTTGCGCGTAGCCTTTCTCTGCCTTACTGAGCGTCTTAGAGGCGAACGCGATAGGCTCTTCACTACCATCAGGCAGTGTGTGCGAGATTACGGCTCCGATGCCGTACGGTGACGCATCAGTGGCTAGTACGATCGGTTTGACTGGATCGAAATGCACGAGCCGTGTCTTCTCTGCGAGCATTTGTTTCAGCTGCTCGAACGCGGTAGCGCACTCAGCCGACCAGTGCCAAGGAGTGTCCTTGCACCGCAGCTTGTTTAGTGGAGAGCAGACAGACGCAAACGCTGGAATGAACTTGCCATAGTAGTTCATTTTTCCAATGAAACTCTCAAGTTGTTTGACGTCTTCTGGAGGTGGATACTGGACGATCGCCTCAACTCTGTCATCAGATGCTCGCAAGCCATCTTTTGAGATGATGTGGCCCAGGTAGGATACCTCTTTTTTGAAGAACGCACACTTGCTGAGTTGCAACTTGAGTCCGTAGTCATCCAGTGCAGAGAGGACACGTCTCAAGTTTGACAGATGTTCTTCGGTCGTCCGTCCTGTGACGATGATGTCGTCCAAGTATGCAGCGACTCCTGGGATACCTGCAACCACATTGTCAACCAACTTTTGAAAAATGGCTGGCGCAGGAGAAGGACCGAAGCAGAGTCTGTTGTACTGGTACAATCCCTTGTGTGTGTTGATGACGAGCAATTTCTTTGACTCGTCATCCAGCTCGACCTGTAAATATGCATCTCGCATATCCAGCTTGCTGAAGTGAGTACCCCCTTGCAACTTTGCGAACAGTTCTTCAATTCTGGGAATTGGGTGTTGCTGTACATGTAGACACGGATTGACTGTTGCTCTGTAGTCTCCGCAAATTCTCACGTTGCCATTTGGCTTTTGTACTACAACGATGGGGGTAGCCCAGTCCGAGTAATCAACCTTTGTGATGATGTTTAGTTCTTGCAGACGTTTCAGTTCTTTCTCAACTGCGTCGAGGCGCGCGAAAGGAACGGGTCTGGCTTTCAAGAACCTCGGCTGCACGCCTTCTCTCAGTTGCAGATGCCCTTTTGTTTTGTTGCACCGACCCAAGCCAGGACTGAAGATGTCCGGGTGATCAGCAATGACTTTCTTGACTTCAAGGTCGTCTGCTTCTACAGCGTGCACGTCAGTTGTTGATAGTGTCGTAGTGCTCACTGTCGGGTAGAGCAGCGAGTTGACGTCGACTTGGAATGCCTGTATCCAATTCAGCCCAAACAACGAGACACCGCTGTCGACGATGATTAGCGGTAGTTGCAGGACTGTCGACCCGTACTGAACGTCAACAGTACATTCACCTCTCACGCTGATCTGACGTTGGCCGTAGGCGCAGAGTCTGACTCTTGATCTGCAGAGTCGGGGGGAACCGATTTTCTTCCAGAATTCTTCTCCAACGAGCGCAATTGGAGCCCCCGTATCGACCTCAAACTCGGTTTTATGACCATTAATTAGCAGCGCCAGATGCGGCTTATTGACAAGGTCATGTGCGAACAAGGTCATGATAGTCATTGAAGCAGTGTTGCAATCAATGGCGTTGCTTGTCTTGCTCGAGCGTTCGGAGCGGCAGACTGATTTTATGTGGCCTACTTTTCCACACTTGTGGCACTCGGCTTTCTTGAAAGGACATGCAGCTCTCAGATGTGTTGTGGAGCCACACCCAATGCATCGTTGTATATGTCGCCGATTGTGTCGAGAATCGGGCGCATGAAATTTCTCGTACTTGTGGGTGCCCATCTTGGCTCGTCGCGGAGGACGCACTTTCTCCACAGCCAGGACTTCCTGTGCATGCCCTGGTGTAGGCCCATGTGCAGGCCCCTTCACGATGGCATCACTAGCAGATAATGCCACGTATGAATTTGCTGTCTTTAGCACACTCTCAAGAGTTGGCGACGACTCCCTGAGACAAGCCCGGCGGACCTCGTCGTGCGGAGTGTTCAACACAATCATGTCGCGAATGAGCCGGTCAAGTGCTGTGCCGAAATCGCAGTCACGCCCAATGCTGCGCAGATCTGCCACCCAATCTGAATACGACTGACCAGGTTTCATTTTGCATTGATAAAACTGGTATGAGGCAGCCAGCTCGTGCAATGACTCTTTATAATGTTCATCGAGCCTCTTGACTACCTGGTCAAACGTGGCAGCAGCTAATTCAGATGTGCTAAAGAGTTTGTTGACAAGTTGGTACGTGTTTGCCCCTATCCAGGACAGAAAATATGCCTTTTTCTTGTCTGGGTCAACAACAGCATGCGCGATCATATGCTGCGTAAGCCTCTGCATGTAGGTCTCCCATTTCTCACGACTGAGTTCATAGCTTTGGAACGATGGCACACTGCTCGTAGAGACTGTTTGTGCGTTTGTGGTAGTGGACGGAGCTGAAAACATGGCCTGTTGCATGGCAGCAGCCAGTAAGTTTCGTAGATCATCAGGACTCAATGATATTGCCATTTTGACAGCTGTCACAGTTTGCAGCTGAACGTGCCGAAGGCGAAGGCGAATGTCAACAATGCTAACATGCACTCGTTACCGTTCTTTGCGATGTCAACGAGTTTACGTGGGCGATAGTTAGCAGTGCGAAGGCCACTACGTCACGATATCCCACTCTGACACCATTTTGTCACATAATTCGTTCTTTATTACTGACAAATTACAATACATCACTGAATTACACCCACGTCGTCCTGACTCTCACTGTAGTGTCTCACGACAGGATGTCCGCAAGAAATTACGCAACAGAAACGAAAACACGACAGTAACGATATCCAGTATTAGCCCGAGTTGGAAATGCTACCTATGCTGGACCCATCGTTGTGTCAGTACAGCATGCCGGTACGTGCCCAGCACTGTACAAATACACTATGCAAGCACTGGGCCATTACTGTTCCAGTATTTGATCAGTACAGTATGCTACTATATCGACCCAATGTACAGTCTCTGTGCAAGAGTCAAGACAGTATTGGACCAGTACCGTGTTTACTGTATTGGACCAGTGAGCCGTTAGTTAATGGACCTTTTCAGTAACTGGGGCTCTCAAAATCCCAATCTATAGGCATATCCCCTGTTGATATATCCAACTGCTCCCTCCTCCACACACTCCAAACTACAACTTATATAGTTTATTCAAGCGGAACTATTTTACTTCAGCAGCCTACGAGCCTGGCGAATCTAAAATAACGTGGTGTATCCGTGATGTATGCCTGCCAATTTTTTTGGAATTCCGGGAGATTTATCAGCAGTTCAGCACGCTTCCCATGTCGCGCTGTCTCGTCGCGCTGTCTCTTGGATCTTGACATCGAAAGATGGGCTGGGGTGTGCTGTTGGAAATGTTAAGCTAAAGTCCGGGAGATTTGCCGGTATTCCAGTAGACCGGGAGATACACCCAAAATCAAGGGGAATTCCGGGAGAGTTAGCACATATATGGTGATATTTGGTACATTTTGGAATTTCCACGAAATTAATCAGAGAGGAGGTTTTGATCGAGTCTACATAACAAATTGGTAGGCTCCATTTGGCAGTACTTTTATACATGTTACTTTGTATACTTTATTTATACCGGTAGACCTACATGTTTTATTTATACGGACATAACATATTTGATCCCATGTAGGCACACAATTCGTTGATTTTTCATAACATCACTTTAGCTTGTACATTATACAGGCATACATATATGTATGTCAAGAGAGTTGATCATACAAATATACTATTTTACAATCTGCGTATTCTTAAAGTACCAGATTTAGTGAAATTAAAAACTGTTGTAGCAATGTTTAAGGCATTTCACTATTTGTTACGAATGAATGTACAACAGTTGTTCAGAATATATGAATCAGTTTATTCAACCAGTTTAATCATTCCTCTGTGGAGTTATTCCTCGACTGCTGGGGTTTCTACAATAATCCTGAAAAAGAAGAAGAAGAACACATAAATGTAAGTTTATACAAAACTATGCACGTACCAGTCTGAAGAATATGTGTAGTTCTTTTAAAGGGGTAAAACTTTGGAATTCCCTGGACATAGAAATGTTCAGCAGTTCAAAAAGCAGCTCACATAAAATATTTAATAGCTATGTGTTAGAGTCGTAACATGTTCTTGCCGATTACGTAACATCAACAAGACAAATTAAATGACCGTTCAGCTAAATGCAAACACATTGCTTAGTGTTGTTCAAGAAATGTTCCGGTAGTTTAGTTTTTGTTATCTAACCTAATATGATTATGCATGAAAATGGTGTTGTTGCACTTTGAATTGTTGTTCTTGCATGCACTTTCGTTCTAAATATATATATTCATTCATTATGTTCAACATAAACTCTTAGAAAATACATACAAAGCCAAAGGCATGTACACCTATTTAGGTATTGATATACCGTAGAATGTAATCATATATATATATATAGCTTATTCAATCGGTGTCGGTGATTCCTATTAAGACACAATTGGCGCTATCATAGGAGCCACTCTCTTTAGTACGTAATTATTTATAATTTATGGTCCTTTTTTACAAGGTGTCTATCTCGTGTATGTTTATTGGGAGTGCTAGTTTGATGTGAGAATGTAAGTTTGGTTGTATGCTGATCGTCTGAAACGAGCATCAAATGTATTGTATTTATTGTACATGCAGCAGTGCTGCCGACTGCCAGCGACTGGTACAAACAGGGCTTCACTGTCGCCACCTACTGAGTAGTTATGCAATACGATTACCCGGTAGTTGAAAATGGCGGCGAAAAAGAAGGCAGTTGTCAGTAAAGATGACTTAAGAAGGTTGATGAAGCAACAAAGAAACTCAGTCCAGTCAAGTGCAAAGAAAATAGACTCACCGTTGGCAAAATATCCTTTTCCGGAAATGTATGCGTCAGACAAGTGGACACGCAGGTTGTACGAATTGTACCGCATCATTTATCGCTCAAGCTGTCAGCGTCACACTCACAGGCAAACATAGACACATTAGGGCTTGTCGACGATCAAACCCTTTACTTTAGTAGAAACATGCCGTTTTTATTAAAACAATCTTAAGAATTTGTTGCGAAATACATCCTTATTGTAACGTCCTACAACTTATTTAGTTCGTGTTATGCAAACATTTTTTTTTAGTCAAACTAGGAGATCTTGTCATGTCAGCTTGAACTTGAAGGCGCACAGCTGGCCTGGACCAATCCACTATTGATAAACGGGGGTGTGAGGTTGTGAATGGCTTTGGGGAATGGTGTGAATGAATGGGGGTCTACTAGTTAACATGGCTTTGATTAACCATTGATGAAAAATAGGAAATGTTGAACATTGGTAATATTTAGAGACGATTTAAGGTATGAACAGCTTGCGGAAACTCTGGCAAACTACACCTGTGGTATTTAGTAATGTATAAACGTAATATTAATGCAAATTAGGTTGTGAATGGCTTTGGGGAATGGTGTGAATGAATGGGGGTCTACTAGTTGACATGGCCTTGATTAAACATTGATGTTTCAGTGCCATTTGGAGTTGGAATCAAAGTCGGCCAGGCTATGAAGACTTGTAAAATATGTGAATAAAATGTTTTTTGGGTTGTTCTGGCCCAGTTGCTGGTAGGCAGCCCACTGGTCGCTGTGGATGATTTTAAATTTTCTAAACATCACCAGAAAGATAAGACGTCTAATTTAATTTGTTTATTTTTTATTATTATTTCACATATTTTATAAGTTACAAGCCTGACCGACTTCGAGTTCAACTCCAAATTCCTACGGCAACGGCAATTTTTATTATTATTTCACATATTTGATAAGTTACAAGTCTTCAGAGCCTGACCGACTTCGAGTCCAACTCCAAATTCCAACGGCACTGAAACATCAATGTTTAATCAGAGCCAAATTCCAACATCAAAGCCATGTCAACTAGTAGACCCCATCCATTCACACCATTCCCCAAAGCCATTCACAACCTCACAACCCCGTTTATCAATAGTGGATTGGTCCAGGCCAGCTGTGCGCCTTCAAGCTGACATGATCCGGAGACTCAACTGTCACTTTGAAGTTTGAGTAAAGACTAAATGTCTAAAGTAAAGGGAATCCATGCCACCTAATCCATCACATCCATTAAAATTTAAAGAGACCCAGTTTGTTTTTCTACCCAGAATTAGCGGGGATAGTAATTTGTAACAGAAAATATCTGCTGTGTTGAACGTGGGAAAGTTGAACATCAAAGGATAAATATATATAATATAACACACACCTTTTTAGCGTAGCATTTCTTTAATATGATCACATGGACTTTATCAAATGCACTTACCCATATTTTAAGTAATTGTTATTATTATTTTAAAATTATTTATTACATTTTAATTCACTTATTTATTTTATATTGTTTAATACTTATCATATAATTTTTAATTGTTTGTACATGGAGGTATAATAATTATGCAATGAATGTTTTAATTATTATTTTATGGTATACATTTTAGAATTATTTTTGTTTCTATCTATAATACAATTCTAAATAGTTACGTGTACATGCATGTGCCTGAGAGCAATCTGTACATGCAAACGCCTGAGGGCAATCTGATTGATTCGGGCGCTATACAAATAAATTGTATTATACAGCAGCTAACTCAGCCCGACTCGGCCGTATTGCCAGTAATACTTGTTTTGAAACTGGACGTTTTGTTTACTACTTGAACATGTTTCTGTGGTCATACCCTCAAATTGCGACCATTGTTATGTGCTTACTAACACAATCTGGCAGGGAGTATAGTGTACTAACATAGTTAGTATAATCTTAAGAACATTATAATATTATTAACTAGCTAAGTTACCTGGTGTTGCCCGGAACAAAAAGGCAGTCATATGTACCAGACACCCCAAAACCATCCAAAATGTTTCCAGCCTACCCGCATTAAATGATTACCAGTGGTAAGTGGTAACTGGTCACTGGCCTAGTTGTTAGGACAACCTTTTGCCAGAAATCTCAATCGCTCACCCGTCTAACTGACGTAACCAGCAACAGCGGATGCTGAGTTGAAATTTCAGCGTGATACATACAAAAGTAAAGAAGATGTGGGTGCACAAACAAACAGAATGAACTGTTTTATAATATAGATATGTCGTATTCCTAGTTATCTAATATTACTTTTGACACTCACTTTTTATAATACACTAACTTGATGGGCGATAATCTTGAAGCTAAATGATAAAATGACACATAGCTCCATCTGTAGGAAATATATGAAATGCGAAAGAGGGTGTTACTTGTAAGCATGTGCGGACGTGACCAACGACAGGTAGACCAGGTACATGTTAAGCGCTGATGATTTTCAAATGTCAACAACTTAAAACTATAAAAAATGTCTCAGTGACATATTTGTAGATGGCATAATTATCTTTACGATGATATAGAAAAAATGTGTGGCTCCACGTACAGCCTTTTGAAATATTGAAACCCCCCCAAGTTCTTCACCCCCTGGACGAATTTCAAAAATGTCTCAATCTACGAACCATCTCAATGGGCCCAGAATATCACATGCAAAATTTCAGTCTGATACACACAAAACTGACGGAGATGTGAGGGCACAAACAAACAGAGAACGAACTGTTTTATAATATAGATTAATAAATGAAAAGCTACGAACAGACTGCCTGTTTTTAATGAACATTAGCATGATGATTGAATGAATGTTGTTCTTAACACTATCCAAATACAACAGTCTTGGTCAGCTGACATGTGTCCTGTGCAACTGCCCAGTCAAGAGTGACCTCATGTGGACGGCACACATACAAGGTCGCACTCACAGAGAGGTCAGTAGTGTGTCCACTGTGGACAAGTCAAAGGAGTGACCGATGTCTGGCAACGGTGCCAAGTAAAGGACCAGCCAGCGTTATTTGAACAAATGTCACTATTGTAATAGATAAATGACAAAAGCAAAACATAATTATTTTACAAATATGGTATCCAATAATTCAGAAAATTCTTGTCAGTTATGGAGTTATATAAATAAACTTCTTCACAGACAGCCTGCTCCATCACTACCGAAACATGATTCACTAAAATCTTTGTGTGATATGTTTTCTGAATATTTTAAGGATGAAATTACCCTTATTCTTCATTTCCGAACCAATCTTTGAATCATGCTAATGTTGAAATATAAAAAAATTAAATTCTCTTCTTTCTTCTTTCACACTTGCAACAAGTTGATGAAGTGAAACATAAGTTAGGGAATTTTTTCACACGATTTGCATATGTAAACCCCCTCCTCAAAAATAATAATAAGATAACTTCTAAATCCTTGAAAACCAAGCTCAGAGGTGCATCAGAACAAAAGGATTGGTCAATCTCAAAATCCATAAGCAGTATTCCAGTTGTCAACAGATGGGTCAAGGCGCTAGGGAGCTACGGTGGATAAACAAGGTTATAAAGATAAGTTTTTAAATGACGACAGAATTTTTAATATTTTTAACTGATCTAACTCTAAGAGGGAGCATATTCCAAAGAGTTGCTGCAGCAACAGAAAAAGCCCTATTTCCAATGGTAGTGTTCACTCTAGGAACAAAAAGTAGGTCAGAACTAGATGATCAAAGCTGGACAGGTTTTCTTACAGGAGTAAGCAATGAATGCAACTAAGATGGTTGCTTACTGGACAGTGTCTGGTATGTAATGGTACAGATCTTAAATATTATATGATATCGTACAGGAAGCCAATGCAAAGACTTCAAAAGTGTTAAAGAGCGAGAAAAATCTTGTAACTACTCTTGCTAGACAATTTTGGACATGCTGAAGTTTTGTGATATCCTTGCTAGCGATATTATAAAGGAGGGAATTGCAATAGTCAAGTCTGCTGCTAGCAAGCGCTGTTGCAATAGTTTTAGCAACAGAAAATAACATATACTGGCGAATACAGCGAAGATCACGAATATGATCAAAATAGCAGCGACATGTTTGAGATATGTGTTGTCGGAAATTGAAGTTACTATCAAAGATCACTCCTGGATTCCGCACTGAGGTTGCTGGCGTGATATACTGATTCAAAATATGCGTAGGGAAAAAAACATCCAGTTTACTATGCTGCATAGGAGTACCAATAATGATCAATTCAGTTTTATTTGCATTTAATTTCAATTTGCTGTCAGTCATCCAGTGGAAGATATCTTGAAGGCAATCACTAAGTTTGTTAAGGGAGCGATTTGTATCCGGGGTAGCCAACGAAATGTAGATCTGAGTATCATCAGCATAAAGATGATGATCCAAGTTGCCTTTGTATGACAGAGCTTAGTGGCGTGGTGTAAAGAGTAAAAAGCAAAGGCCCAAGAACAGAACCCTGGGGAACACCAAATAAAGCCGGCAGTGCAGCTGAAAAGCAGTTCCCAATCTTTATAGTTTGGTATCTATCAGTAAGATATGAAGAAAACCAGCCTAGAGCTGTGCCAGATATGCCGTACCACTTTAATAGGCGTTCAGTGAGAATGTTGTGATCAGTCGTGTCAAAAACAGCAGAGAGATCTAGTAAGATAAGTGCAGTCACTTTACCATTATTAATGTTCAAGTTAATGTCATTATGAACCTTTAAGAGGGCAGTCTCTGTTGAATGAAACTGCCTATATGCTGATTGTGACATATTAGTTAAGACATTTGTGTTAATGTGAGACCTTAGACGACTTGCTACAACCTTTTCTAGTATTTTGGAAGTAAAGCTGAGGTTAGAAATAAGTCTATAACTGTTTCGATCTTGTTTAGGCAGAGATGACTTCTTAAGAAGTGGTGTGACATGGGCGTATTTGAAATCATCAGGAAAACAGCCAGAGCAAAGTGATGCGTTTATAATATCTGTTATAGGTCCAATTAGTGTATCGAGACATGCTTTTAGCAGTATTGTTGGAAATGGATCAAGTGCACAAGATTTATGTGGGGAGGACATAATTATTTTCCTAACTTCATCAACTGTTGCAGGTTCAAATGATACAAGTTGAGAAATTACTTGTGGAAAGTCCACACTGACATTACTTAAACTATGACTTGGGAAAGCAGAACAACTAATACTGATTTTATTCTTAAAATGACTAGAGAACGAATCACATAGAGACTTAATTGACACATGATCAGGTAGCGATGGAGTAGGCCGTCTGTGTAGAATGTTATTGATGCAGTTCCATAACTGACGCAGATTATCAGACTTATTTATGACCATATTTGTATAATAATCTGATTTAGCTTTGGCCATTTGTCTGTTACGGAGGTGACATTGCTTAGAATAGTGCGACCTTTCCAAAGGCGAGCGTGATTTGCGCCATACACGCTCTAAATAACGACAATGCCTTTTAGATAATATAATTTCGGAAGTCATCCATGGAGCCGGTGGCCTTTCTGACACACATTTGGATTTTATAGGTGCATATTTGTTAAGTAATGCATTGAGTACTTGACAGTACTGTTTATATATGTCAGATAGATGTTCTTTTGGATCTCTTCCTAAAGATAACTTCAAGAATTATAGACCAGTTTCTAATCTCAGTTTCATTTCAAAGATACTTGAGAAAGTTGTAGGAAAACGCTTTGGATTTCACATTAAATCAAATGCTTTGTCTGATGAATTACAATCTGCATACAAACAGCTTCACAACACCACTGAGCTCAGTTATTAATACTGCGTTCCAATCAACTTGTGTGTACCGTGAATACAACTTGGTGAACTGGAAAGTTCACGATCTCCTCGAGTTTACCACTTGTAAATTTATGCAACTGGGTCAAGTAGGGGGTTACAATGTCGTATTCACGGTATACGCGAGGTGGTTGGAACGCAGCATAACAGTCATAATCTAAACCATCATCTTGCAGATGATACGCAGATTTACATTTTTTTATTGTCTAAATGACATTTTTGTTTGAATGACTGAGCATAGATTTAAGTTAAATGCTGATAACACAGAGTTTCTTATTATTGGTACACTTGTCACTGCTGTTATTATCATATTCGTGATTTACGACGTATTTGCCTCTTTCTGTTGCAAAAAAACAATTGCAACTGCCCTTGTTACTAGTAGGCTTGACTGTTGTAATTCCCTTTTTTACAATATTGCCCTTAAGGATATCACTCGGTTACAACGTGTTGTTAGAATTGCTTAGCTAAGGTTGTGACTCGGTCTCTGTGGTTTTCTCACTCAGTGCCTCTTCTGACGTCTTTACACCGGCTTCCTTTACGATATCGTATTATTTTAAAGATCTTTACCATTACCTACCGGGCACTTTCATGTAAGCAACCAGCATATTTATATTCATTGCTTACTCCTGTAAAAAGCCTATCCAGCTTCGATCATCTAGTACTGATTTACTTTTTGTTCTTAGAATTAATACTGGTACTAATATTGGAACTAGGGCATTTTCTGTTGCTGCACCAACTCTGGAATATGCTCCCTCTTAGTGCTAGATCAGTTGAAAAATATTATACAATTTCGCCGTCATTTAAAAACTTATCTTTATAACCTTGCGTATCCACCTTTGCTCTCTGGCGTATCGATCCATCTGTTGACAACTTTAATATGGCTTATGGATTCTGATACTAACTAACCCTTTTGTCTTGATGCGCCTCTGAGCTTGGTTTCCGAGGATTTAGGCACAAAAGAAGTTACCTTATTATTACTACTATTAGTATTAACAACTGCTTAAGATGAATGACTAAATCCCTGTTTTGGCCTGCACTGTTTTATGTACTAATGAACGTAAGGAACATTGATTATAAGGAACAGTTTGACCAAGTGTTCCTTATCATGAGAATCTGCTGTGTAATTACTATTCATTGTCTATTTAGTCGTATGTTTTGACAGTTTCTCTTGTTATCTTCTCTTTCTGGTGTTTCCACATGTTCCGGTGACACGTATTTGCCAGTTGATATTAAAGTAGTAATGCAGTGAATGTTGTGTTCAGAATGTTGCCAAACTGAAAGTGCAGAAACAAGAAGTGTTCACAAAACCGGCAGCACCACCACCACCAAACGCCTTGAAACGCAAACAGCAGTCAAATCCTCCAGACGCAGTGATGCAGAAAGTACGGAAAGGTAAATGCTTTTTATAAGTTGCAAGCAAATTGTAGAAATGCTGGGATCTAGAATACATGCTTTGCTTGGCATACATGCTCGCTGCCTCATACCCAGACATACACATTTACACTCAAGATATATGCCAAATTATAATGCTTGTAACTCAAGATATTGATAGTAGATGTTTTAACCAGATTTTGCAGCAAACCTGTAGACACCTGACTAATGCTTTGAGTTTCTTGGCGAAACAAGACACAAAAAACGAAATATCACATTGTAGTTCATGATACAGTGCTGCAAGTGGACAACTATGTACAAGTTTTGTACTATTTATGGCACCATGTTACACCAATCCTGGTGTCACTGCGGTCAGAATCGACCAAGTTACATTTTACATGTGTATTTGGTTTTGTTAAATGTGATGTTGAAGAGCTTCAGAGTGGATGTAGTTTACCATTGGGTTATAATTCAATGTCGGTCACACTTGTGTTTTTCCTGGTAGCTAGTTGTCATAATCTGATCATTTTATTACTGACATAATCACGATTTAAACTTTTTTAATGAAAGCTGGTATATTTTAAGTTGCGCCAACTGATAATAATTTGTTTAATCAATATATGACAAATGTTTATAATGTTGTTTAGATCATTTGTGTCATGTGATGGTGTTTGTTGTTAGGTCACACAGACGACGCGGTACCAACAGCCAGGTAATACCAGCAGCATTCCACAAGTCAAGTATTAATAGCACGCTTCTAGACGCATTTTTTAAAACTTGCTTGTAATATCTAATGTGTTGTTCTGGTTATATATGAATACAAATAATTTATTTCAGGCAAAAGAAACATAATATATTATATACAATTGGTACATATAAACAGTTGTAAAAATATATAGCTTTTTAAAGTATTTATATATATATTCATTAAGTGTGATGTATGTGAAATATTACATATCATTATATTGTAGCTACTGTATATATGCTATTGAAAAGAGTGTTTCTAAGAAAATTTGTGTTTAAATAAAGTTCCTTATTATTTATTATACACTATTGTTGGTGTACCTAATCTCACGCTACAAATATATCTAGTAAAACATTTTTGTTTGGGATTGTCTAGAATTTATTAAATTCAAGCAGACATGTGATGTGATGTCTTTTGCAACTATGGAGTGTTTTACTGTGGGGAGATTCACTATGCAAATGTATATCATATATAACGTAAGAGCGTGTGTTGTTTGTCATTGCGTCATGGCCTCACAGTGAGGGGGGGAGTCCAGAACCTCCAACACCAAACACAGCCTTGCCAACAGGTACGTCTACTATAGTGTCACTTGGCCCTTTATGTTTGTGTTACTATGCTGTGCTCTGTGTCACTATGCCGCGTGTCTCTATGCCATAGATCTGTGTCACTATGCTTCTGTGTCACTATGGCATCTATGTCACTTTGCCAGCTGTGTTACTATACCCATGTCTCACCATGTCCTCTCTGTCACCGTGTTCTCTATGTTTGGTCACTAAGCTCTGTGTCTCACCATGTCCTCTCTGTCACCATGTCCTCTATGTTTGGTCACTATGCTCTGTGTCTCACCATGTCCTCTATGTTTGGTCACTAAGCTCTGTGTCTCACCATGTCCTCTCTGTCACCATGTCCTCTATGTTTGGTCGCTATGCTTTGTGTCTCACCATGTCCTCTCTGTCACCGTATCCTCTATGTTTGGTCGCTATGCTCTGTGTCTCACCATGTCCTCTCTGTCACCGTGTCCTCTATGTTTGATCGCTATGCTCTGTGTCTCACCGTGTCCTCTCTGTCACCGTGTCCTCTATGTTTGGTCACTAAGCTCTGTGTCTCACCATGTCCTCTCTGTCACCATGTCCTCTATGTTTGGTCATTATGCTCTGTGTCTCACCATGTCCTCTATGTTTGGTCACTAAGCTCTATGTCTCACCATGTCCTCTGTCACTGTGTCCTCTATGTTTGGTCGCTATGCTCTGTGTCTCACCACGTCCTCTCTGTCACCGTGTCCTCTATGTTTGGTCGCTATGCTCTGTGTCTCACCATGTCCTCTCTGTCACCGTGTCCTCTATGTTTGGTCGCTAAGCTCTGTGTCTCACCATGTCCTCTCTGTCACCGTGTCCTCTATGTTTGGTCGCTATGCTCTGTGTCTCACCATGTCCTCTCTGTCACCGTGTCCTCTATGTTTGGTCGCTATCCTCTGTGTCTCACCATGTCCTCTCTGTCACCGTGTCCTCTATGTTTGGTCGCTATGCTCTGTGTCTCACCATGTCCTCTCTGTCACCGTGTCCTCTATGTTTGGTCACTATGCTCTGTGTTTCACCATGTCCTCTCTGTCACTGTGTCCTCTGTGTTTGGTCACTATGCTCTGTGTCTCACCATGTCCTCTCTGTCACCGTGTCCTCTATGTTTGGTCACTATGCTCTGTGTCTCACCATGTCCTCTCTGTCACCGTGTCCTCTATGTTTGGTCACTATGCTCTGTGTCTCACCATGTCCTCTCTGTCACCGTGTACTCTATGTTTGGTCACTATGCTCTGTGACTCACCAAGCCCTCTCTGTCACCATGTCCTTTCTGTCACCATGTCCTCTGTTTGGTCACTATGCAGTCTGTCTCTGGGTTGCAGTGTCCCTATACCCTCCCCTAGTGTTTGTGCCTATTTGTTTCAGACTTCTTTGATGCCGGCCTGCCTGCGGGTGTTGTTGCCATGGAGACAGAGACAATGAGTGGAACCATAGACCAGGAGACAGAACCAATCACACCCGATGAATCAAAGCCAATGGCAGAGAAGTTGCCTGAAGGGTTTTTCGATGATCCCGTAAAAGATGCAAAGGTTGTTTATTTAAATTAATCCTATTTATTTATCAAGTTCACTTGTTAATAAAATGATGGAACATGAATGTGAATCAGTCAGACGAGTCAAAAGTCATGTTTGTTGACATACACATGTTTGTAATTAAAGTTAATTTTTACTAAACCCAGAAGATTACATGGATTAATAGCCAAGCAGTGACTGGTGGAAGTAAACAGTATTAAACTGCACTTAATGATACGCACACACAGAAACACACACACGCATGCACACACACGTACAGTTTGAGCAAACTTAGACATTGTTTACAGTTACCTGTCTGAATCTTTCTGTTAACTGAACGGAGCGTTCAACACCTTCAGCATCAGCGTAATGTGCTGCACTCTCGGCAGTCATGTGACATTGTTGGTGATTGTCACATGACAGCAGTTCTAAGAATATCGTAGGACAGTTTTAGCCAATGATCCTGTTGATCGCTGGATGTCTCTGTCGAATCTCAATGGCTTCATTGTTGTTTTGCTGTTTGCGTTGCAGGCTCTATGTTGTGTAGTTGTGTGTGAATTCATCTATCCACTACGTCACATGTTGCCTAGCAACAAACTCTGTCAATCCATCAAATAATGGCTGCCGAAGATGTGGTGCGTTCGTGCATTCCGTCATATATTTTGTTGAAATTCTGGCCGCAAAGATTTTTATGACAAAAACATATTGCAAAGTTTTTAAAGTGACAACTGTGGGAATGTTTGCTTTATGAGATGTCATGCCACAATAGTAATGTAATTCATGTATAACCACTTTCAACACTGGTGGCAAAGGTAAAGCTTGACGGAGGTCACCTGCAAAAATGTGATTGTGACACTGGATACATCAATTGTGACGTAGGTAAACCATGACATACTGGATACATCAATTGTGACGTAGATAAACCATGACATACTGGATACATCAATTGTGACGTAGGTAAACCATGACATACTGGATACATCAATTGTGACGTAGATAAACCATGACATACTGGATACATCAATTGTGACGTAGGTAAACCATGACGTACTGGATACATAAATTGTGACGTAGGTAAACCATGACATACTGGATACATCAGTTGTGACGTAGGTAAATCATGACATACTGGATACATCAATTGTGACGTAGGTAAACCATGACGTACTGGATACATCAATTGTGACGTAGATAAACCATGACATACTGGATACATCAATTGTGACGTAGGTAAACCATGACGTACTGGATACATCAATTGTGACGTAGGTAAACCATGACATACTGGATACATCAGTTGTGATGTAGGTAAACCATGACATACTAGATACATCAATTGTGACGTAGATAAACCATGACGTACTGGATACATCAATTGTGACGTAGATAAACCATGACATACTGGATACATCAATTGTGACGTAGGTAAACCATGACGTACTGGATACATCAATTGTGACGTAGGTAAACCATGACATACTGGATACATCAATTGTGACGTAGATAAACCATGACATACTGGATACATCAGTTGTGACGTAGGTAAACCATGACATACTGGATACATCAGTTGTGACGTAGGTAAACCATGACATACTGGATACATCAATTGTGACGTAGGTAAACCATGACATACTGGATACATCAATTGTGACGTAGGTAAACCATGACGTACTGGATACATCAATTGTGACGTAGATAAACCATGACATACTGGATACATCAGTTGTGACGTAGGTAAACCATGACGTACTGGATATATTAATTGTGACGTAGGTAAACCATGACGTACTGGATACATCAGTTGTGACGTAGGTAAACCATGACATACTGGATACATCAGTTGTGACGTAGGTAAACCATGACGTACTGGATACATCAATTGTGACGTAGATAAACCATGACATACTGGATACATCAGTTGTGACGTAGGTAAACCATGACGTACTGGATATATCAATTGTGACGTAGGTAAACTATGACGTACTGGATACATCAATTGTGACGTAGGTAAACCATGACGTACTGGATACATCAGTTGTGACGTAGGTAAACCATGACGTACTGGATACATCAGTTGTGACGTAGGTAAACCATGACGTACTGGATACATCAATTGTGACGTAGGTAAACCATGACGTACTGGATACATCAATTGTGACGTAGGTAAACCATGACGTACTGGATACATCAATTGTGACGTAGGTAAACCATGACGTACTGGATACATCAGTTGTGACGTAGGTAAACCATGACGTACTGGATACATCAGTTGTGACGTAGGTAAACCATGACATACTGGATGCATCAATTGAGCTGAGAGCGAGTGTCATAAGGAATGTGTATAAGGGATTTGTCACTGAGGTTGTTGTCTGTAGGCCCGCGAGGTCGAGTACAGGAACAAGATGGACGATGAGTGGGAACTCTTCCAGCGCGTCATGAAAGATGAAAATACGGTAAGAAACACTCATCAACTACCCTCTACTAAGTTTCATTGCATGACAATTAGGGGTGGGTTTTGCTATCTCAATAGTTTTGCAATAGCAGTGTTGCTATGTGATAGTTTCATAACTGTGGTGATAGTGTTGATAGTGTCGTGTTAGTTTTGTGGAATAGTAATACCCAGGAAACACAGACCCAACTTCCAACCCATAGTTTAATTAATATGTTAACATTCTGAGCAGTTGTATTGTTGGTTGACGACAGGTGTGAGAGAATATTGTAGTAAGACTGAAGTGAGATAATGTGTTGTTGGTTGATGACAGGTGTGAGATGATATTGTAGTAAGACTGAAGTGAGATAATGTGTTGTTGGTTGATGACAGGTGTGAGAGGATATTGTAGTAAGACTGAAGTGAGATAATGTGTTGTTGGTTGATGACAGGTGTGAGATGATATTGTAGTAAGACTGAAGTGAGATAATGTGTTGTTGGTTGATGACAGGTGTCAGAAGCCATTGAAGAGGAGGAGGAGGAACATAAGACAACAGAGAGGAACATTGATGAGATTGATGAACAAATGTGAGTCTTCTCTCATTGTAGGTTGCAAGTAACATTGTAAGTACAGGGGAACCTCCCTATTAAGGTCACCCTTGGCACTAGGCAAAAGTGACCTGTATAACGAGGTGATCATATACTGCTTTTCCTGTACGTTATTGTGTATGGACATCATTTGGGACTGCTGTGGCTGTATTACTGAGGTGACTGTAAAGTGAGGTTTGACTGTAATCTTACCAGTCATGTACTGTACACGTGTATGCACAACTTACTAAGAAAGACGGACTGAGAGGGAGAGGTATAGAGAGAGAGAGAGGGGAGGTTAGAAGCTAAGTTCTATGGGAGAGGGAAACACATGGTACAAGCTTAGTGGTCTTTGATTTAGTAGACGTACGATGTGAGGATGCAGAATGGCTGTGGATTGCAGTGGCGCAGTGGCACAGTGGCTAGAATGTTGGACTCTTCTGTCGAGAGAACCCGTGTTCGAATCCTGTGCTGCCGTCACTCTACATTGCTCCAGTTCACTCGGCTGTATGAATGAGTACCTGGCCATAGACAGCGTTCGAAAGAAGCACTTGTCCGGTTGTCCAGGACATGTGATTTGTTATCCGAACAAGTAGGATGATCTGCATGGTTGTCCCTTGGACAAGTGAAAATTTACAGTAAATAGTGACGTGTGCAAAATTATAACTTTGTAATTTGTGGAAATTCTAGTGAAATACGGTTCGCCAGCGATCATGCATATTGCAATTTCATTAGTGTGTTGGCATCTTTCCTTCGCCATCCTGTGTTGCATATCAGTTTTCTGCGAAGCATAGTGTGTCCGTTAACTGGGTCATCTGCACTGATCTAGCTCTGTTCTCGGAGGAAAAGCTGGTTCAGTTTTACCGACTGTCAACTTGGTTCCATGCTGGGATCACATTCATGATTTGATGTACTTAATAAATAGTATTTTCAAGTATCATTACCTTTTATTAGAATAAGAATAATTATGTAGTAGGCCAGTTAACCTTCGGGGCCGGTGACATGTGCGTCACGGCGACCTATGATGGTGGTCTAGGCACCACAGCAACGTTACAATGTCATTCAATCTATACATTATAACTATAAGATGGTCCCTTGTAAATTTAATTTTGGTACATTTAAAATTGTTTAAATATTACTGACATAATAAATATATTATTTATACTGATCTAATAAGACTAGCAAAAATGTTAATTTATTTGCTGGTGATCAAATGAAATTTATCTTCAGACTGTAAAATACAGAATTTTGCACATACTGAAGTACGTATAGGTTGATTAAAACAATATCACATTAGTTTTGTCGATGTGACAAAATCGTGCTTCCTGGCTTTGCATTGGTTGTACTCCGGGTGGAGGGTGGAGGGGGGGGATTTTCAATGACAAACTGACACAAACATCTGACAGTGCATTTTATTTGTTGGTAGCAGTTTCTTGCAACATTATGAAAAATTGCACGGGAAATATTCCTAACTGTTGTCTCATTCCTATCATAATCGTTGTAATATTTACATTGCTGGTATAAGTGCACATTTCCACTTCCTCAGCATCTCTAGATATATTTGTTGAAACATCATACGATACATTTCCTTTTAATATTTTGATAAAAAACATTGTTAATCATTTAATGGCCTGGAAAATATTTGCAATTAAACAAGTATTTAAAAAACCATATTTGAGATCAGATTGTGCCAAACAGCAGGAAGATTGTTTAAAATTAAGTCATTTCTTTACGTTTTTTTCAAGGCTTCAATTCACTGTGACAATTACTCGGACAGTTTGGTGGACAAGTGAAAATGTTGACTTATTTCTATCACTGATAGACATAGGTTGATATTTATGTACGAGTAGTCTTTGTGCATTAATTGCAGTGTGGCTGAATGCTTTCCAGAGAAGTTGAGATGGTGTTCTATTGAACAGGTCTGCCAGGGAGTAAAGTGTAAAGCAATTTGAGCAGTCCTGAGGACTGGATACTGCGCTATATAAGAACCTACCTTTTGACTGTGTTGTCTGTTTGCAGCCACCTGTGGTCGCAGGTCGACAAGCTGCAGAAGGCGAAGGAACAGCTGATGTTGCGGGAGGCTCCGCAAGTGGAGGATCAGGAGCAGGAAGATGAGGAAGTAGATGAGGACCAGGAGTTTGATGAGTTCTTGGACTGGCGCAGCAAGAAGGCGTGGAAGTAGAATCTCATCTCACAACCTGGTCCCATTCTACTACATGATGGCCCTACTACACAAGACGGTCATGCCACAAGTATCATGACTCAATTAAAGGTCATGTCAGGAATACCATGACTTGGTCACGGGTCATGTCATGAGTACCATGACTAGGTCAAGCATCATGCTGTTAGGGTCATGACTGGGTCATAGGTCTCATGTGATAAGTATAAATATGTCATGCCACCAGTGTCATGACTTGGTCAAAGGTCATGCTACAAATATAATGACTGGGTCAAAGATCTTGCCAGTTGTCATGACTGGGTTAGAGGTGAATGTGGCGCCACCTAGAGATTGACCGTGTCTGAAATGTTGGTCAGTGACTACAACCAAAAAATGCTGAAGCATCAACATTTGACATTGCTACAGAACTATAAGTAGAGCCATCAGTGCCAGTGGTGTTGTGGTCAGTGTACAGTTGCACAGACTGGCAATTGTGTTCATTGACAGACAACCATGGACATTTTGAGTGCTTCCCACTGCTTAATACCCTGTTAACACCTGGTATATTGGAGTTACTGTGATGCTGGATTAGTTCAGTCCTTCCTCTGTTTGTGTTACTACACCTACTACTGGGTTGACTTGCAACGGGCAGTACAGGTTATTCCCATTAAACAGGGACAGCCGCTATGAACACAATACAGGGTAGACAGTAATGTATATGTACATATTATAATGTTCCACACATGCTGGTAGTACACGCGATATGTTGTGGAATATTAAAACAGTGCAGATTCTGACAACTTTTATTGTACATGTCACCAACATTTTTATTTAAAATATCAACATCAGAATATTTAGTTTTGCCATTCCAACAGACGGGTGTTGACAGGTTACAGTGAAAACTTGAAAGTGCAAAGTTCTTCATAAAACAAATGTTTGCAGATGATAATTTTGTACTGTTGTGTTTCCAGAATGCGGATATGTCTGGCGTTTTAGTTGGCCTACGTTGATTGTAGTGTGGATAATTTGTGTGAATGATGTCACAGAGTTTGGTATGCTCACAGAGGTGATAAAACACAAGCCATGTACAAATGTAAAGGTAGTGAAACTATCAATATATTGTTGACAGTTGACACAGATGTTCAATTCATTGCCACTCTGTGGCTGCGTGCTGAACTGTACGTCATCTGTATAGATGACAGCTAATTTAATGATGTGTTTAATAAAAGAACTATATTTGTTTTACATTACATTGTTTGTTGAATACTGCCAATCATCCGTCTTATATTAGATATATATATAAGCCTAAGGGCAGTCTAGGTAGACTGCTCTATTATGAGAGATAGGATATACAACCTCTGAGAAAATGTCTCTCAAAATCACCCAAAAAAAATTTTTTGGTGCAAATAAATATTGATATCATTATATGTCTGGGTAGTGGGTATACTACGTATATTAAAGGTTCGACTTTTTAAATAAAAGATATTGTTCCTTATTGTATAGGGGTGAGGGTCTGGTACAGTATTGTAACACTTGTTCTGTTCTTTCTCCAGTGTTTCATGTCTACAGTCCCTGTCTCCATCTCCTCCAATCTTATTGTATAGGGGTGAGGGTCTGGTACAGTATTGTAACACTTGTTCTGTTCTTTCTCCAGTGTTTCCTGTCTACAGCCCCTGTCTCCATCTCCTCCAACCTTATTGTATTGGGGTGAGGGTCTGGTACAGTAATGTAACACTTGTTCTGTTCTTTCTCCAGTGTTTCCTGTCCACAGTCCCTGTCTCCATCTCCTCCAACCTTATTGTATAGGGGTGAGGGTCTGGTACAGTAATGTAACACTTGTTCTGTTCTTTCTCCAGTGTTTCCTGTCCACAGTCCCTGTCTCCATCTCCTCCAGTCTTATTGTATAGGGGTGAGGGTCTGGTACAGTATTGTAACACTTGTTCTGTTCTTTCTCCAGTGTTTCCTGTCTACAGCCCCTGTCTCCTTCTCCTCCAGTCTTATTGTATAGGGGTGAGGGTCTGGTAAAGTATTGTAACACTTGTTCTGTTCTTTTTCCAGTGTTTCCTGTCTACAGCCCCTGTCTCCATCTCCTCTAATCTTATTGTATAGGGATGAGGGTCTGGTACAGTATTGTAGCACTTGTTCTGTTCTTTCTCCAGTGTTTCCTGTCTACAGCCCCTGTCTCCATCTCCTCCAACCTTATTGTATAGGGGTGAGGGTCTGGTACAGTAATGTAACGCTTATTCTGTTCTTTCTCCAGTGTTTCCTGCCTACAGCCCCTGTCTTCATCTCCTCCAACCTTATTGTATAGGGGTGAGGGTCTGGTACAATAATGTAACGCTTATTCTGTTCATTCTCCAGTGTTTCCTGCCTACAGCCCCTGTCTCCATCTCCTCCAACCTTATTGTATAGGGGTGAGGGTCTGGTACAGTAATGTAACGCTTATTCTGTTCATTCTCCAGTGTTTCCTGCCTACAGCCCCTGTCTCCATCTCCTCCAACGTTATTGTATAGGGGTGAGGGTCTGGTACAGTATTGTAACACTTGTTCTGTTCTTTCTCCAGTGTTTCCTGTCTACAGCCCCTGTCTCCATCTCCTCCAATCTTATTGTATAGGGGTGAGGGTCTGGTACAGTAATGTAACGCTTGTTCTGTTCTTTCTCCAGTGTTTCCTGTCCACAGTCCCTGTCTCCATCTCCTCCAGTCTTATTGTATAGAGGTGAGCTTCGGTACAGTAATGTAACACTTGTTCTGTTCTTTCTCCAGTGTTTCCTGTCCACAGTCCCTGTCTCCATCTCCTCCAACCTTATTGTATAGGGGTTAGGGTCTGGTACAGTAATGTAACACTTGTTCTGTTCTTTCTCCAGTGTTTCCTGTCTACAGCCCCTGTCTCCATCTACTCCAGTCTTATTGTATAGGGGTGAGGGTCTGGTACAGTAATGTAATGCTTATTCTGTTCATTCTCCAGTGTTTCCTGCCTACAGCCCCTGTCTCCATCTCCTCCAATCTTATTGTATAGGGGTGAGGGTCTGGTACAGTAATGTAACGCTTGTTCTGTTCTTTCTCCAGTGTTTCCTGTCTACAGCCCCTGTCTCCATCTCCTCCAATCTTATTGTATAGGGGTGAGGGTCTGGTACAGTAATGTAACACTTATTCTGTTCATTCTCCAGTGTTTCCAGCCTACATCCCCTGTCTCCATCTCCTCCAGTCTTATTGTATAGGGGTGTGGGTCTGGTATAGTAATGTAACACTTATTATGTTCTTTCTCCAGTGTTTCCTGTCTACAGTCCCTGTCTCCATCTCCTCCAATCTTATTGTATATGGGTGAGGGTCTGGTACAGTATTGTAACACTTGTTCTGTTCTTTCTCCAGTGTTTCATGTCTACAGCCCCTGTCTCCATCTCCTCCAATCTTATTGTATAGGGGTGAGGGTCTGGTACAGTATTGTAACACTTGTTCTGTTCTTTCTCCAGTGTTTCCTGTCTACAGCCCCTGTCTCCTTCTCCTCCAGTCTTATTGTATAGGGGTGAGGGTCTGGTAAAGTATTGTAACACTTGTTCTGTTCTTTCTCCAGTGTTTCCTGTCTACAGTCCCTGTCTCCATCTCCTCCAATCTTATTGTATAGGGGTGAGGGTCTGGTACAGTATTATAACACTTGTTCTGTTCTTTCTCCAGTGTTTCCTGTCCACAGTCCCTGTCTCCATCTCCTCCAGTCTTATTGTATAGGGGTGAGGGTCTGGTACAGTATTGTAACACTTGTTCTGTTCTTTCTCCAGTGTTTCATGTCTACAGCCCCTGTCTCCATCTCCTCCAATCTTATTGTATAGGGGTGAGGGTCTGGTACAGTATTGTAACACTTGTTCTGTTCTTTCTCCAGTGTTTCCTGTCTACAGCCCCTGTCTCCTTCTCCTCCAGTCTTATTGTATAGGGGTGAGGGTCTGGTAAAGTATTGTAACACTTGTTCTGTTCTTTTTCCAGTGTTTCATGTCTACAGCCCCTGTCTCCATCTCCTCTAATCTTATTGTATAGGGATGAGGGTCTGGTACAGTATTGTAACACTTGTTCTGTTCTTTCTCCAGTGTTTCCTGTCTACATCTCCAGTCTTCTCAAATCTCTCTTCATATGTACGTACAGTCTTTTCACCTCTCATGTGGTCTTTTCCTGAGTTCTGGATATTTTCTACCTGGCTCTCATCACTAGTTTTGGCTGCATGTTTCCATCAAAATTCAGTCACAACATCAAAATTAA
Organism: Escarpia spicata; assembly: GCA_963995525.1. NCBI lineage: Eukaryota > Metazoa > Annelida > Polychaeta > Sabellida > Siboglinidae > Escarpia > Escarpia spicata. The sequence continues at coordinate 3,011,054 of OZ023209.1, forward strand.
TTTGAACGAGGAACTAAAGAAATGGATTTCCTAGTTTCCTGGTTGTTTCCAGCACTCGCCAACGTTCTATTAACTGACAAGTCTGTATATATTGTGGTTACAATGTTATGATCTAATGAGGTCTCATTCAACTAAATATATAGCCAGCCTTTTTGAGAACATTATCGCCGAGTTTACCTTTCTATGCTGGCACTGAGGGTGGTCACTGCCAGGGTGCTTGTCGTCCTCAGTTGTTCTTTTACGTCCCAAATTGAAACTCATTATAAATTATTGTGTCAAAGGAACATCAGTTCAGTATCCACACTATAACAGATTATTACAAGCACAGCACGACCACAAAAAGATCTACTTCCAACTGATCCTGATAAAACTTGACATCCTACGGCTACGTCATAAGATAAGTCCCAATTTCCTGTTATACAGTTTAAATATGAAATAATTCATTGTTCTAATTTAGAATGTGTGCAATATAATTATGCATGTTCCTGTCCATCTATATACAATGTAGTTCCAATTAGTATGCAAGTCCCCGTTTAATGACCACGCGTAACCACGTTATACCACAAAATAAGAGATACTTAATAATGCAATGTTTACAAACAACTACAGTGATCTAAATATAGGTACGCCGCGTTGCTCTCGTAACGGTGACGTACCCCGACTTTGGTCACATTCGCAATGGAGCCTGTTGTTTATATTTCGTGCGCTGTCCTGGTTATCATATTGCTCGTTTTTGTTACGCTCCTGCGGAAATCTTCATCCAGTCGTAAGTTTGAGGCCCAGCGTATTGTTTATGTGAAAGTAAACTACATGCGCAAGCTTTGCAATTACACAGCATATGTTAGCCATTGCCGGGCGATAATAGGGCACAGATCAATCTGTCAACGCCGACGGGTGTAGTTAGACAGATCAGATTGTACTGTCCAACACACGGTATTCTATCTAGAATATGACACCATCGTGTAGCTTCTACTTTAGGACAAATGGGGATTATATTCCCTTTTCACTGAAATTCAACGTATGATATGTACGTAAAAGGCATATATGTTAATAATCATAATGTTATGGCCTGATATGCCTATGCCATGGCTAGCCTATGAGTATGATTACACATGTTATGACCGCATAAATAAAATAATCGTGAGATACAAGACATTTCCACAGTACATATGCCGCGTTCCAATCACCTCGTGTATACTGTGAATAATCCTTCGTAACCCCTACTTGACCCAGTTGCATAAAGTTTTACAAGTGGTAAGCTGGAGAAGATCGTGAACTGTCCAGTTCGCCAAGTTGTGTTTACGATATAACGAGCCCATGCCACGGGAACGCAGCAATAAAACCCATAAATTACTGCCAACTTTTGAGTTTAAAAATATTTTAGAATTTGTGAAATTTTTTTAATGCAAGCAAGCACCTTACAACAGGAGGTCTGTACCACCAAGACACAAGTGATGTGTATCAACACCACACCAACTCCACCTGTTATCATTAATGGTGAACCACTTAAGTTTGTACAGGACAACGTACCTGGGTAGTCTCCTCAGTAGAGACAATGGAGCCCAGAAAGACATCAAAGCAAGATCAGGGAAAGCCCACTGCCCTTTTGTCAAACTTCAGGCCATTTGGAAGTCAAAGCAGTATAGCTTGAACACAAAGATAAGGCTCTATAACAGTAGTGTGAAGTCTATCTTACTTTATGGCTCAGAGTGCTGGCGAGTGGTAACAGGGGACATGGCAAAGATCAATGCCTTCCACAATGGATGTCTGAGAAAGATCCGCCGGATATTCTGGCCTAATAGAATATCCAGTGTGGAACTTTATAAGAAGACCAGCTGCAATAGAGTGGTCCTAGAGATCAAACGCCGACTCTTGCGATGGCTTGGACACATCCTTAGAATAGGTCAAGACTGCATTCCTAAAGTCGCCCTGAGATGGACACCACCTGGGAAGAGAAAGCCTGGACTCCCAAAGAGCACCTGGCGTAGGACAGTGATGGCAGAACTGGCTGAGGTGAAGCTTTCGTGGGGCGAGACACAGTCCATTGCAAAAGACCGAACCCGGTGGAGAGATATTATCGAAACCTTATCAGGGATGAAGAAGATAAGTAAGAAGTGAAACTGTGAAAGATGCTCTGGCTTTGTAGTGCATTCATTCTAAGCCTCTCCTAGACCCAGAATGTGTTATTTATATGGGGGAGTGGGACATAGTTGTACAAAAAAACTTCTTTTGTAACATTCACCTTTACGGTATGTTACTTTGTGTTACAGCGGCTGTGGGAAGTGCAGCAGAGACTGATGCATCATCTGTAAGAGATGTCACTTTGTGTCACCTCTAAGAGAGAAGATATGTCTCTTGGTGTTACAGGGTCTACTGGCAGTGCAGCAGAGAATGAGCCGAAGGTGCCAAGGAGGGCGGTGGCAGTGGAGAGTGGGCCAGGGGGGCGACGGAGGGGTGCCAGACAGAGGCTACATGCTGCCATGGCAACAAACGACTCGGGTAGATCTTTGTGTGAAACTACATCTCGGTTCATGTAACAGTCACTGCTGTACATAAAGAACACGTTCATTATTGTATTTGTTTGTTTCATTAAAAGTTGCATTTGCCTGCTGAATGTTTTTCACGGAAACTACAACAAAATTAACATATCATTAGATGTCACAAGTTCTAGTTCTAGTTAAAGGGGCCCTGTATAGATTGCGCTATTCCACGGCAGAAGTATTTTGTTGGCCGATGCTTGGCATCTGCGGCTGTTTATAGAACAGTGTGGTGCAGGCGATATGTTTGCCATCGTTAGTTCTTGGGAACACAAGACAAGCGTGTGCTGAGTCTAGTGACTGTGTTGTTGATAAGGATTTATTTATGACATATACTGTTGCAAACTAACGATACTAAATAAATAAATCACTGTTCTATAAATAGCTGCAGCGGCCAAGCGTCGGCCGACAATATACTTCTGCCATGGAATAGCGCAATCTATGCAGTGCCCCTTTAAGTCCTTTCTCTCTCTCTCTCTCTCTCTCTCTCTCTATATATATATATATATATATACATACCTATATATATATATATGTAGTATTTAATGAATTATTGTAGTTTTAGTACTGTTTTATCGACACCTTATCATTTCGAGATAAGGTAAGGTTGTTACTCTTGCAGTATTTTAATTTCTAGATTATGTTGTTTGTTGGCTGCTAATTAAGGAATTATTTTCTACAGCACTTTGTTGTATAACCAAAAAAATGTAGACATAGTGCCGGACCACTAGTCTGTACCGTCAACTGTGTCACTGCTTAACAACTGTATTCAGCTCAGTCTTATCCCTCTGTGTGAATATCACTGTCATGATGACAACTTTAGAGAAGTGGGGCAGTGGCTAGAGCATTGGACTCAATCAAAGGAACCCAGGTTTGAATCCTGTTCTGCCATGTTGAATTTGGGGCAAGTTCATTCACTCTACATTGCTCTAGTTCACTCAGCTCAGCTCTGGCTAACAGTGGCTATAGACTAGTGAATATTTATGGACAAATAGCCTTTGAGCATTAATTGCAGCATGGCTGAATGCTTCCCAGAGAAGTTGAGATGGAGTTTGATTGAACAGGTCTGCCAGGGAGTAAAGTGTAAAGTGCTTTGACCAGTCCTAAGGACTGGATACTGTGCTATATAAGAACTTACCTTTTTAAGACTCCCGTGAATATTTGTTTTAGATGAAGAGGAGCCCGAGCTATTTGATGTGCTAGCCCAGCCAGAGGGGAAGGTAGGCGCTAAGAAGATGCGTAAGTTGGAGGCAAAGGCAGAAAAGAAGGCTCAACGGGAGGTAAGTCGAGAGATGGAAAATTGCACACATTTAGTTGCTTAACATCCTGCATGATCATCCACCTTGAATTGTATCTTGAATTTGATGTACAAACACGTGTGACAAATTGTGGCTTCCCATAGTAGATCATGTGCATAAAGTAGTCCCAGAGATAGAGGTGAAGTAGTCCCAGGGATAGAGTTATGGAGGCAACAGATGAGGTGTGTGCATCAAAGTCAGGTATCTGCAGCACCAAGGATGACAACTGGAACAGAGGCTCAAACATCAGCCACATTTACTAGTTAGTCATTAGCAGATAATACTGTGTGTGTGCGTGTGTGCGTCCGTGCATGCGTGTGTTGTGCGGTGTGTGTAAGATTGAGAGGGAGTGTTTGTTTATCTGCATACATGCAGGTGTGAGGCTGTGTGCATGTGTGCACTAGTGTGTGTACGTATGTCTGTCTCTGTGTCGGTGCGTGTCCGTGCCTATCTGTGTAATGCCATGCGTGCGTGTCCATGCCTATCTGTGTAATGCCATGTGTGCGTGTCTGTGCACTGCACATGCATACATGTGTTGGGCCCTACTGAGCCTCTCCCTGTTGCAGGCTGTGTTGGAGGAGCGGGAAGAGAGAAAGAAAAGAGAAGCTAAGAGGGAGACTCAGAGGAAGAAGGAGGAAGCAAGAGAGACTGCGGTACAGACTGTCAAGGTAATTGACAAAGACAAGACAAGAATTCTCCACACAGAGACATGACAACCACGTCATTCCGTCAGTCTCAGAGGGTGGTGTACACGTATAGGGCTACTTCTGCATCTATTCATCAATTATATATAAAAAAAAAAATACTGATGTATAGTAAATTTATGTGGACATTTATGTGCATGTGTGCAATTAAAAAAAGTGTACTGTTCTTTTATGAATTGTGCCATGCACAATATAAATAAAGTGGAGCGCAGTGGTGCAGTAGCTAGAGCAGCGGACTCAACCGAGAGAATCCTGGTTCGAATCCTGTGTTGCTGTGTCCAACCCTACGAGTACCTGGCTATAGACAGTGGTGGATATTTGTGTATGATTAGTTTGCGCATTGATTGCAGCATGGCTGAATGCTTCCCAGAGAAGTCGAGATGGAGTTTGATTGAACAGGTCTGCCAGGGAGTAAAGTGTAAAGTGCTTTGACCAGTCCTAATGACTGGATACTGTGCTGTATAAGAACTTACCTTTTTAAGACTCCCATGAATATTTGTTTTAGATGAAGAGGAGCCCGAGCTATAGTTGATGTCACTACTGAGTAGTGAAGATGTCAGTTGATGTCACCACTGAGCAGTGAAGGCATCAGTTGATGTCACCACTGAGCAGTGAAAACGTCAGTTGATGTCACCACTGAGTAGTGAAGACGTCGGTTGATGTCACCACAGAGCAGTGAAGACATCGTTTGATGTCACCACTGAGCAGTGAAGATGTCGGTTGATGTCACCACTGAGCAGTGAAGACGTCAGTTGATGTCACCACTGAGCAGTGAAGACGTCAGTTGATATCACCACTGAGCAGTGAAGATGTCAGTTGATGTCACCACTGAGCAGTGAAGACGTCAGTTGATGTCACCACTGAGCAGTGAAGATGTCGGTTGATGTCACCACTCAGCAGTGAAGACGTCAGTTGATGTCAGCACTGAGCAGTGAAGATGTCAAGTGTTGTGTTTGCAGGATGAGGAGGAGCGAGTGAGGAAGGAAGAGGAAGAGAAGAGAGAGTACGAGGAGTACCTCAAGCTGAAGGAGACCTTCAGTGTAGAGGAGGAGGGCACACACGAGGAGGAGCTGTCTGCTGATGTATGTCTCCTGTCACTTCTGTCTTGCGTCAGTTTTGTGTGTTGTGTCACTTCTGTGTCTTGTATCACTTCATTGTCCTGTGTAATTTGTGTCACTTCTGTGTATTGTGTAACTTCTGTGACTTGTCACTTCTCTGTCTTGTTCTACTTCCATGTACTGTCATGTGTCACTTCTGTGTCTTGCGTCACTTGTCTGTCTTGTATCACTTTGGTGTCTTGTGTCACTTGTCTTATCACCTCCGTGTATTGAGACTTATTTTAACCAAACAAGATCAATTTATCAACTTCATGTCCAATGTATGTGGTCATATTTTTGACAACAGACCAAGATATGGCAGCATAATGCTAAATGCTCTCTGCTTGATGAGTAGACAGCTGGTGAGAACAAACCAAGATATGGCAGCATAATGTAAACTGCTTCCTACTTGATGAGTAGACAGCTGGTGAGAACAGACCAAGATATGGCAGCATAATGTAAACTACTTCCTACTTGATGAGTAGACAGCTGGTGAGAACAGACCGAGATATGGCAGCATAATGTAAACTGCTTCCTACTTGATGAGTAGACAGCTGGTGAGAATAGACCAAGATATGGCAGCATAATGTAAACTGCTTCCTACTTGATGAGTAGACAGCTGGTGAGAACAGACCAAGATATGGCAGCATAATGTAAACTGCTTCCTACTTGATGAGTAGACAGCTGGTGAGAACAGACCAAGATATGGCAGCATAATGTAAACTGCTTCCTACTTGATGAGTAGACAGCTGGTGAGAACAGACCAAGATATGGCAGCATAATGTAAACTGCTCTCTACTTGATGAGTAGACAGCTGGTGAGGACAAACCAAGATATGGCAGCATAATGTAAACTGCTTCCTACTTGATGAGTAGACAGCTGGTGAGAACAGACCAAGATATGGCAGCATAATGTAAACTGCTCTCTACTTGATGAGTAGACAGCTGGTGAGAACAAACCAAGATATGGCAGCATAATGCTAACTGCTTCCAACTTGATGAGTAGACAGCTGGTGAGAACAGACCAAGATATGGCAGCATAATGCTAACTGCTCTCTACTTGATGAGTAGACAGCTGGTGAGAACAGACCAAGATATGACAGCATAATGTAAACTGCTTCCTACTTGATGAGTAGACTGCTGGTGAGAACAGACCAAGATATGGCAGCATAATGCTAACTGCTCTCTACTTGATGAGTAGAAAGCTGGTGAGAACAAACCAAGATATGACAGCATAAGGCAAACTGCTTCCTACTTGATGAGTAGACAGTTGGTGAGAACAGACCAAGATATGGCAGCATAATGTAAACTGCTTCCTACTTGATGAGTAGACAGCTGGTGAGAACAAACCAAGATATGGCAGCATAATGTAAACTGCTTCCTACTTGATGAGTAGACAGTTGGTGAGAACAAACCAAGATATGACAGCATAATGTAAACTGCTTCCTACTTGATGAGTAGACAGCTGGTGAGAACAGACCAAGATATGGCAGCATAATGTAAACTGCTTCCTACTTGATGAGTAGACAGCTGGTGAGAACAGACCAAGATATGGCAGCATAATGTAAACTGCTTCCTACTTGATGAGTAGACAGCTGGTGAGAACAGACCAAGATATGACAGCATAATGTAAACTGCTCTCTACTTGATGAGTAGACAACTGGTGAGAACAAACCAAGATATGACAGCATAATGCAAACTGCTTCCTACTTGATGAGTAGACAGCTGGTGAGAACAGACCAAGATATGGCAGCATAATGTAAACTGCTTCCTACTTGATGAGTAGACAGCTGGTGAGAACAGACCAAGAAATGGCAGCATAATGCAAACTGCTTCCTACTTGATGAGTAGACTGCTGGTGATAACAGACCAAGATATGACAGCATAATGCTAACTGCTTCCTACTTGATAAGTAGACAGCTGGTGAGAACAGACCAAGATATGGCAGCATAATGTAAACTGCTTCCTACTTGATCAGTAGACAGCTGGTGAGAACAGACCAAGATATGGCAGCATAATGTAAACTGCTCTCTACTTGATGAGTAGACAGCTATTGAGAACAAACCAAGATATGGCAGCATAATGTAAACTGCTCTCTACTTGATGAGTAGACAGCTATTGAGAACAAACCAAGATATGGCAGCATAATGCAAACTGCTTCCTACTTGATGAGTAGACAGCTGGTGAGAACAGACCAAGATATGGCAGCATAATGTAAACTGCTCTTTACTTGATGAGTAGACAGCTGGTGAGAACAAACCAAGATATGACAGCATAATGCAAACTGCTTCCTACTTGATGAGTAGACAGCTGGTGAGAACAGACCAAGATATGACAGCATGATGCTAATTGCTTCCTACTTGATGAGTAGACAGCTGGTGAGAACAAACCAAGATATGACAGCATAATGCAAACTGCTTCCTACTTGATGAGTAGACAGCTGGTGAGAACAGACCAAGATATGGCAGCATAATGTAAACTGCTTCCTACTTGATGAGTAGACAGCTGGTGAGAACAAACCAAGATATGGCAGCATAATGTAAACTGCTTCCTACTTGATGAGTAGACAGCTGGTGAGAACAGACCAAGATATGGCAGCATAATGTAAACTGCTCTCTACTTGATGAGTAGACAGCTGGTGAGAACAGACCAAGATATGGCAGCATAATATAAACTGCTTCCTACTTGATGAGTAGACTGCTGGTGATAACAGACCAAGAAATGGCAGCACAATGCAAACTGCTTCCTACTTGATGAGTAGACAGCTGGTGAGAACAGACCAAGATATGGCAGCATAATGCAAACTGCTTCCTACTTGATGAGTAGACTGCTGGTGATAACAGACCAAGATATGACAGCATAATGCTAACTGCTTCCTACTTGATAAGTAGACAGCTGGTGAGAACAGACCAAGATATGGCAGCATAATGTAAACTGCTTCCTACTTGATGAGTAGACAGCTGGTGAGAACAGACCAAGATATGGCAGCATAATGTAAACTGCTCTCTACTTGATGAGTAGACAGCTGGTGAGGACAAACCAAGATATGGCAGCATAATGTAAACTGCTTCCTACTTGATGAGTAGACAGCTGGTGAGAACAGACCAAGATATGGCAGCATAATGTAAACTGCTCTCTACTTGATGAGTAGACAGCTGGTGAGAACAAACCAAGATATGGCAGCATAATGCTAACTGCTTCCAACTTGATGAGTAGACAGCTGGTGAGAACAGACCAAGATATGGCAGCATAATGCTAACTGCTCTCTACTTGATGAGTAGACAGCTGGTGAGAACAGACCAAGATATGACAGCATAATGTAAACTGCTTCCTACTTGATGAGTAGACTGCTGGTGAGAACAGACCAAGATATGGCAGCATAATGCTAACTGCTCTCTACTTGATGAGTAGAAAGCTGGTGAGAACAAACCAAGATATGACAGCATAAGGCAAACTGCTTCCTACTTGATGAGTAGACAGTTGGTGAGAACAGACCAAGATATGGCAGCATAATGTAAACTGCTTCCTACTTGATGAGTAGACAGCTGGTGAGAACAAACCAAGATATGGCAGCATAATGTAAACTGCTTCCTACTTGATGAGTAGACAGTTGGTGAGAACAAACCAAGATATGACAGCATAATGTAAACTGCTTCCTACTTGATGAGTAGACAGCTGGTGAGAACAGACCAAGATATGGCAGCATAATGTAAACTGCTTCCTACTTGATGAGTAGACAGCTGGTGAGAACAGACCAAGATATGGCAGCATAATGTAAACTGCTTCCTACTTGATGAGTAGACAGCTGGTGAGAACAGACCAAGATATGACAGCATAATGTAAACTGCTCTCTACTTGATGAGTAGACAACTGGTGAGAACAAACCAAGATATGACAGCATAATGCAAACTGCTTCCTACTTGATGAGTAGACAGCTGGTGAGAACAGACCAAGATATGGCAGCATAATGTAAACTGCTTCCTACTTGATGAGTAGACAGCTGGTGAGAACAGACCAAGAAATGGCAGCATAATGCAAACTGCTTTCTACTTGATGAGTAGACAGCTGGTGAGAACAGACCAAGATATGGCAGCATAATGTAAACTGCTTCCTACTTGATGAGTAAACAGCTGGTGAGAACAGACCAAGATATGACAGCATGATGCTAATTGCTTCCTACTTGATGAGTAGACAGCTATTGAGTACAAACCAAGATATGGCAGCATAATGCTAACTGCTTCCTACTTGATGAGTAGACAGCTGGTGAGAACAGACCAAGATATGGCAGCATAATGCTAACTGCTTCCTACTTGATGAGTAGACAGCTGGTGAGAACAGACCAAGATATGACAGCATAATGCAAACTGCTTCCTACTTGATAAGTAGACAGCTGGTGAGATCAGACCAAGAAATGGCAGCATAATGCAAACTGCTTCCTACTTGATGAGTAGACAGCTGGTGAGAACAGACCAAGATATGGCAGCATAATGCTAACTGCTTCCACTTGATGAGTAGACTGCTGGTGAGAACAGACCAAGAAATGGCAGCATAATGCTAACTGCTTCCTACTTGATGAGTAGACTGCTGGTGAGAACAGACCAAGAAATGGCAGCATAATGTAAACTGCTTCCTACTTGATGAGTAGACAGCTGGTGAGAGCAGACCAAGAAGTGGCAGCATAATGCTAACTGCTTCCTACTTGATGAGTAGACTGCTGGTGAGAACAGACCAAGAAATGGCAGCATAATGCTAACTGCTTCCACTTGATGAGTAGACAGCTGGTGAGAACAGACCAAGATATGGCAGCATAATGTAAACTGCTTCCTACTTGATGAGTAGACAGCTGGTGAGAGCAGTAGTTATTAGTCCACAGTACTTACATTCACTGCTTCATTCGTTGAAATATCATATTCGTTCTTCAATCATTATATGCAGCAGTGTGAGGTTATGACCATGGACAGTGCAGCCATGTGAGGTTATGACCATGGACAGTGCAGCTATGTGAGGTTATGACCATGGACAGTGCAGCAATGTGAGGTTATGACCATGGACAGTGCAGCAATGTGAGGTTATGACCATTGACAGTGCAGCAGTGTGAGGTTATGACCATGGACAGTGCAGCAATGTGAGGTTATGACCATGGACAGTGCAGCAGTGTGATGTTATGACCATGGACAGAGCAGCAATGTGAGGTAATGACCATGGACAGTACAGCAGTGTGAGGTTATGACCATGTACAGTGCAGCAGTGTGAGGTTATGACCATGGACAGTGCAGCAATGTGAGGTTATGACCATGGACAGTGCAGCCATGTGAGGTTATGACCATGGACAGTGCAGCTATGTGAGGTTATGACCATGGACAGTGCAGCAATGTGAGGTTATGACCATGGACAGTGCAGCAATGTGAGGTTATGACCATTGACAGTGCAGCAGTGTGAGGTTATGACCATGGACAGTGCAGCAATGTGAGGTTATGACCATGGACAGTGCAGCAGTGTGATGTTATGACCATGGACAGAGCAGCAATGTGAGGTTATGACCATGGACAGTACAGCAGTGTGAGGTTATGACCATGTACAGTGCAGCAGTGTGAGGTTATGACCATGGACAGTGCAGCAATGTGAGGTTATGACCATGGACAGTGCAGCAATGTGAGGTTATGACCATGGACAGTGCAGCAGTGTGATGTTATGACCATGGACAGTGGAGCAATGTGAGGTTATGACCATGGACAGTGCAGCAATGTGATGTTGTGACCATGGACAGTGCAGCAGTGTGAGGTTATGACCATGGACAGTTCAGCAATGTGAGGTTATGACCATGGACAGTGCAGCAATGTGATGTTATGACCATGGACAGTGCAGCAATATGAGGTTATGACCATGGACAGTGCAGCAGAGTTTGTGTGCTGAAACTATTGTTAGCAACTGTTGGTGATCACTTGTATGTATGTTTACAGAGCCAGTCCTTGCTGACAGAGTTCATCGACTATATCAAGGTAAGACTCTGTATATGTCGCCTGTGTTTGCTGTGTGTGTGTGTGTGTTGACTTGGTGAGTGGATCAATGTATGTGTATCAGTTAATGCAGGACATGTTCTTGTAAAATATATAGCTGCCAACCTTTTTATTCCGGGAGATTCAACAGTGGGTCAACATGTTTCCCGAGTCGAGCTGTCTCGGATCTTGACATCGGAAGAGGGGGGTGCTATTGGGAGATTTCTCGCTGGAAATTCAGCAGTTCAGTATGTCTTCCACGGTGTTGCACTGTCTCAACGCCCAGGGGTGTAGTTTTCAGCGAAAATCAGGTAGATTTTTACATGTATTCCGGGAGACTGGAAGATAACTCCAAATCCAGTAGGAAATTCCGGGAGAGTTGGTAGGTATACACTGTATGTAAGATCCTGTTTGAGTACCCAGTCTGCATGTTGTCCATTATATCCTGGATGTTATTTACATGCCTAGCCCGGTCTCTTATTGTGTCCTACCAGGTATACACTGTATGTAAGATTCTGTTTGAGTACCCAGTCTGCATGTTGTCCATTATATCCTGGATGTTATTTACATGCCTAGCCCGGTCTCTTATTGTGTCCTACCAGGTATACACTGTATGTAAGATCCTGTTTGAGTACCCAGTCTGCATGTTGTCCATTATATCCTGGATGTTATTTACATGCCTAGCCCGGTCTCTTATTGTGTCCTACCAGGTATACAATGTATGTAAGATTCTGTTTAGAGTACCCAGTCTGCATGTTGTCCATTATATCCTGGATGTTGTTTACATGTCTAGCCCGGTCTCTTATTGTGTCCTACCAGGTATACACTGTATGTAAGATTCTGTTTGAGTACCCAGTCTGCATGTTGTCCATTATATCCTGGATGTTATTTACATGCCTAGCCCGGTCTCTTATTGTGTCCTACCAGGTATACACTGTATATAAGATTCTGTTTGAGTACCCAGTCTGCATGTTGTCCATTATATCCTGGATGTTGTTTACATGTCTAGCCCGGTCTCTTATTGTGTCCTACCAGGTATACAATGTATGTAAGATTCTGTTTAGAGTACCCAGTCTGCATGTTGTCCATTATATCCTGGATGTTATTTACATGCCGAGCCCAGTCTCTTATTGTGTCCTACCAGGTATACACTGTATGTAAGATTCGGTTCGAGTACCCAGCCTGCATGTTGTCCATTATATCCTGGATGTTGTTTACATGCCGAGCCCGGTCTCTTATTGTGTCCTACCAGGTATACACTGTATGTAAGATTCTGTTTGAGTACCCAGTCTGCATGTTGTCCATTATATCCTGGATGTTGTTTTCATGCCTAGCCCGGTCTCTTATTGTGTCCTACCAGTTATACAATATAAGATTCTGTTTGAGTACCCAGTCTGCATGTTGTCCATTATATCCTGGATGTTGTTTACATGCCTAGCCCGGTCTCTTATTGTGTCCTACCAGGTATACACTGTATGTAAGATTCTGTTTGAGTACCCAGTCTGCATGTTGTCCATTATATCCTGGATGTTATTTACATGCCTAGCCCGGTCTCTTATTGTGTCCTACCAGGTATACAATGTATGTAAGATTCTGTTTGAGTACCCAGTCTGCATGTTGTCCATTATATCCTGGATGTTGTTTACATGCCGAGCCCGGTCTCTTATTGTGTGCTACCAGTTATACAATGTATGTAAGATTCTGTTTGAGTACCCAGTCTGCATGTTGTCCATTATATCCTGGATGTTATTTACATGCCGAGCCCGGTCTCTTATTGTGTCCTACCAGTTATACAATGTATGTAAGATTCTGTTTGAGTACCCAGTCTGCATGTTGTCCATTATATCCTGGATGTTGTTTACATGCCGAGCCCGGTCTCTTATTGTGTCCTACCAGGTATACAATGTATGTAAGATTCTGTTTGAGTACCCAGTCTGCATTTTGTCCATTATATCCTGGATGTTGTTTACATGTCTAGCCCGGTCTCTTATTGTGTCCTACCAGGTATACACTGTATGTAAGATTCTGTTTGAGTACCCAGCCTGCATGTTGTCCATTATATCCTGGATGTTGTTTACATGCCTAGCCCGGTCTCTTATTGTGTCCTACCAGGTATACAATGTATGTAAGATTCTGTTTGAGTACCCAGTCTGCATGTTGTCCATTATATCCTGGATGTTGTTTACATGCCTAGCCCGGTCTCTTATTGTGTCCTACCAGTTATACAATGTATGTAAGATTCTGTTTGAGTACCCAGTCTGCATGTTGTCCATTATATCCTGGATGTTGTTTACATGCCGAGCCCGGTCTCTTATTGTGTCCTACCAGTTATACAATGTATGTAAGATTCTGTTTGAGTACCCAGTCTGCATGTTGTCCATTATATCCTGGATGTTGTTTACATGCCTAGCCCGGTCTCTTATTGTGTCCTACCAGGTATACAATGTATGTAAGATTCTGTTTGAGTACCCAGCCTGCATGTTGTCCATTATATCCTGGATGTTGTTTACATGCCTAGCCCGGTCTCTTATTGTGTCCTACCAGGTATACAATGTATGTAAGATTCTGTTTGAGTACCCAGTCTGCATGTTGTCCATTATATCCTGGATGTTGTTTACATGCCTAGCCCGGTCTCTTATTGTGTCCTACCAGGTATACAATGTATGTAAGATACTGTTTGAGTACCCAGCCTGCATGTTGTCCATTATATCCTGGATGTTGTTTACATGCCGAGCCCGGTCTCTTATTGTGTCCTACCAGTTATACAATATAAGATTCTGTTTGAGTACCCAGTCTGCATGTTGTCCATTATATCCTGGATGTTGTTTACATGCCTAGCCCGGTCTCTTATTGTGTCCTACCAGGTATACAATGTATGTAAGATTCTGTTTAGAGTACCCAGCCTGCATGTTGTCCATTATATCCTGGATGTTGTTTACATGCCTAGCCCGGTCTCTTATTGTGTCCTACCAGGTATAAAATGTATGTAAGATTCTGTTTGAGTACCCAGTCTGCATGTTGTCCATTATATCCTGGATGTTATTTACATGTCTAGCCCGGTCTCTTATTGTGTCCTACCAGGTATACAATGTATGTAAGATTCTGTTTGAGTACCCAGTCTGCATGTTGTCCATTATATCCTGGATGTTGTTTACATGCCTAGCCCGGTCTCTTATTGTGTCCTACCAGTTATACAATGTATGTAAGATTCTGTTTGAGTACCCAGTCTGCATGTTGTCCATTATATCCTGGATGTTGTTTACATGCCTAGCCCGGTCTCTTATTGTGTCCTACCAGGTATACAATGTATGTAAGATTCTGTTTGAGTACCCAGCCTGCATGTTGTCCATTATATCCTGGATGTTGTTTACATGCCTAGCCCGGTCTCTTATTGTGTCCTACCAGGTATACAATGTATGTAAGATTCTGTTTGAGTACCCAGTCTGCATGTTGTCCATTATATCCTGGATGTTGTTTACATGCCTAGCCCGGTCTCTTATTGTGTCCTACCAGGTATACAATGTATGTAAGATTCTGTTTGAGTACCCAGTCTGCATGTTGTCCATTATATCCTGGATGTTGTTTACATGCCGAGCCCGGTCTCTTATTGTGTCCTACCAGGTATACAATGTATGTAAGATACTGTTTGAGTACCCAGTCTGCATGTTGTCCATTATATCCTGGATGTTGTTTACATGCCTAGCCCGGTCTCTTATTGTGTCCTACCAGGTATACAATGTATGTAAGATACTGTTTGAGTACCCAGCCTGCATGTTGTCCATTATATCCTGGATGTTGTTTACATGCCTAGCCCGGTCTATTATTGTGTCCTACCAGGTATACAATGTATGTAAGATTCTGTTTGAGTACCCAGTCTGCATGTTGTCCATTATATCCTGGATGTTATTTACATGCCGAGCCCGGTCTCTTATTGTGTCCTACCAGTTATACAATGTATGTAAGATTCTGTTTGAGTACCCAGTCTGCATGTTGTCCATTATATCCTGGATGTTGTTTACATGCCGAGCCCGGTCTCTTATTGTGTCCTACCAGGTATACAATGTATGTAAGATTCTGTTTGAGTACCCAGTCTGCATGTTGTCCATTATATCCTGGATGTTGTTTACATGTCTAGCCCGGTCTCTTATTGTGTCCTACCAGTTATACAATGTATGTAAGATTCTGTTTAGAGTACCCAGTCTGCATGTTGTCCATTATATCCTGGATGTTGTTTACATGCCGAGCCCGGTCTCTTATTGTGTCCTACCAGGTATACAATGTATGTAAGATTCTGTTTGAGTACCCAGCCTGTATGTTGTCCATTATATCCTGGATGTTGTTTACATGTCTAGCCCGGTCTCTTATTGTGTCCTACCAGTTATACAATATAAGATTCTGTTTGAGTACCCAGTCTGCATGTTGTCCATTATATCCTGGATGTTGTTTACATGTCTAGCCCGGTCTCTTATTGTGTCCTACCAGTTATACAATGTATGTAAGATTCTGTTTAGAGTACCCAGTCTGCATGTTGTCCATTATATCCTGGATGTTGTTTACATGCCGAGCCCGGTCTCTTATTGTGTCCTACCAGGTATACAATGTATGTAAGATTCTGTTTGAGTACCCAGCCTGCATGTTGTCCATTATATCCTGGATGTTGTTTACATGCCTAGCCCGGTCTCTTATTGTGTCCTACCAGGTATACAATGTATGTAAGATTCTGTTTGAGTACCCAGCCTGCATGTTGTCCATTATATCCTGGATGTTGTTTACATGTCTAGCCCGGTCTCTTATTGTGTCCTACCAGTTAAACAATATAAGATTCTGTTTGAGTACCCAGTCTGCATGTTGTCCATTATATCCTGGATGTTATTTACATGCTGAGCCCGGTCTCTTATTGTGTCCTACCAGTTATACAATATAAGATTCTGTTTGAGTACCCAGTCTGCATGTTGTCCATTATATCCTGGATGTTGTTTACATGCCGAGCCCGGTCTCTTATTGTGTCCTACCAGGTATACAATGTATGTAAGATTCTGTTTGAGTACCCAGTCTGCATGTTGTCCATTATATCCTGGATGTTGTTTACATGTCTAGCCCGGTCTCTTATTGTGTCCTACCAGGTATACACTGTATGTAAGATTCTGTTTGAGTACCCAGCCTGCATGTTGTCCATTATATCCTGGATGTTGTTTACATGTCTAGCCCGGTCTCTTATTGTGTCCTACCAGTTATACAATATAAGATTCTGTTTGAGTACCCAGTCTGCATGTTGTCCATTATATCCTGGATGTTGTTTACATGTCTAGCCCGGTCTCTTATTGTGTCCTACCAGGTATACAATGTATGTAAGATTCTGTTTGAGTACCCAGCCTGCATGTTGTCCATTATATCCTGGATGTTGTTTACATGCCGAGCCCGGTCTCTTATTGTGTCCTACCAGGTATACAATGTATGTAAGATTCTGTTTGAGTACCCAGTCTGCATGTTGTCCATTATATCCTGGATGTTGTTTACATGTCTAGCCCGGTCTCTTATTGTGTCCTACCAGGTATACAATGTATGTAAGATTCTGTTTGAGTACCCAGTCTGCATGTTGTCCATTATATCCTGGATGTTGTTTACATGCCGAGCCCGGTCTCTTATTGTGTCCTACCAGGTATACAATGTATGTAAGATTCTGTTTGAGTACCCAGCCTGCATGTTGTCCATTATATCCTGGATGTTGTTTACATGTCTAGCCCGGTCTCTTATTGTGTCCTACCAGTTATACAATATAAGATTCTGTTTGAGTACCCAGTCTGCATGTTGTCCATTATATCCTGGATGTTGTTTACATGCCGAGCCCGGTCTCTTATTGTGTCCTACCAGGTATACACTGTATGTAAGATTCTGTTTAGAGTACCCAGTCTGCATGTTGTCCATTATATCCTGGATGTTGTTTTCATGCCTAGCCCGGTCTCTTATTGTGTCCTACCAGGTATACAATGTATGTAAGATTCTGTTTAGAGTACCCAGTCTGCATGTTGTCCATTATATCCTGGATGTTGTTTACATGCCGAGCCCGGTCTCTTATTGTGTGCTACCAGTTATACAATGTATGTAAGATTCTGTTTAGAGTACCCAGTCTGCATGTTGTCCATTATATCCTGGATGTTGTTTACATGCCTAGCCCGGTCTCTTATTGTGTCCTACCAGGTATACAATGTATGTAAGATTCTGTTTGAGTACCCAGTCTGCATGTTGTCCATTATATCCTGGATGTTGTTTACATGTCTAGCCCGGTCTCTTATTGTGTCCTACCAGGTATACAATGTATGTAAGATACTGTTTGAGTACCCAGCCTGCATGTTGTCCATTATATCCTGGATGTTGTTTACATGTCTAGCCCGGTCTCTTATTGTGTCCTACCAGGTATACACTGTATGTAAGATTCTGTTTAGAGTACCCAGTCTGCATGTTGTCCATTATATCCTGGATGTTGTTTACATGCCGAGCCCGGTCTCTTATTGTGTCCTACCAGGTATACAATGTATGTAAGATTCTGTTTGAGTACCCAGCCTGCATGTTGTCCATTATATCCTGGATGTTGTTTACATGCCTAGCCCGGTCTCTTATTGTGTCCTACCAGGTATACAATGTATGTAAGATTCTGTTTGAGTACCCAGTCTGCATGTTGTCCATTATATCCTGGATGTTGTTTACATGTCTAGCCCGGTCTCTTATTGTGTCCTACCAGTTATACAATATAAGATTCTGTTTGAGTACCCAGTCTGCATGTTGTCCATTATATCCTGGATGTTGTTTACATGTCTAGCCCGGTCTCTTATTGTGTCCTACCAGTTATACAATATAAGATTCTGTTTGAGTACCCAGCCTGCATGTTGTCCATTATATCCTGGATGTTATTTACATGTCTAGCCCGGTCTCTTATTGTGTCCTACCAGGTATACAATGTATGTAAGATTCTGTTTGAGTACCCAGTCTGCATGTTGTCCATTATATCCTGGATGTTGTTTACATGTCTAGCCCGGTCTCTTATTGTGTCCTACCAGTTATACAATATAAGATTCTGTTTGAGTACCCAGTCTGCATGTTGTCCATTATATCCTGGATGTTGTTTACATGCCGAGCCCGGTCTCTTATTGTGTCCTACCAGGTATACAATGTATGTAAGATTCTGTTTGAGTACCCAGTCTGCATGTTGTCCATTATATCCTGGATGTTGTTTACATGTCTAGCCCGGTCTCTTATTGTGTCCTACCAGTTATACAATATAAGATTCTGTTTGAGTACCCAGTCTGCATGTTGTCCATTATATCCTGGATGTTGTTTACATGTCTAGCCCGGTCTCTTATTGTGTCCTACCAGGTATACAATGTATGTAAGATTCTGTTTGAGTACCCAGTCTGCATGTTGTCCATTATATCCTGGATGTTGTTTACATGCCGAGCCCGGTCTCTTATTGTGTCCTACCAGGTATACAATGTATGTAAGATTCTGTTTGAGTACCCAGCCTGCATGTTGTCCATTATATCCTGGATGTTGTTTACATGTCTAGCCCGGTCTCTTATTGTGTCCTACCAGTTATACAATATAAGATTCTGTTTGAGTACCCAGTCTGCATGTTGTCCATTATATCCTGGATGTTGTTTACATGCCGAGCCCGGTCTCTTATTGTGTCCTACCAGGTATACACTGTATGTAAGATTCTGTTTAGAGTACCCAGTCTGCATGTTGTCCATTATATCCTGGATGTTGTTTTCATGCCTAGCCCGGTCTCTTATTGTGTCCTACCAGGTATACAATGTATGTAAGATTCTGTTTAGAGTACCCAGTCTGCATGTTGTCCATTATATCCTGGATGTTGTTTACATGCCGAGCCCGGTCTCTTATTGTGTCCTACCAGTTATACAATGTATGTAAGATTCTGTTTAGAGTACCCAGTCTGCATGTTGTCCATTATATCCTGGATGTTGTTTACATGTCTAGCCCGGTCTCTTATTGTGTCCTACCAGGTATACAATGTATGTAAGATACTGTTTGAGTACCCAGCCTGCATGTTGTCCATTATATCCTGGATGTTGTTTACATGTCTAGCCCGGTCTCTTATTGTGTCCTACCAGGTATACACTGTATGTAAGATTCTGTTTAGAGTACCCAGTCTGCATGTTGTCCATTATATCCTGGATGTTGTTTACATGCCGAGCCCGGTCTCTTATTGTGTCCTACCAGGTATACAATGTATGTAAGATTCTGTTTGAGTACCCAGCCTGCATGTTGTCCATTATATCCTGGATGTTGTTTACATGCCGAGCCCGGTCTCTTATTGTGTCCTACCAGGTATACAATGTATGTAAGATTCTGTTTGAGTACCCAGCCTGCATGTTGTCCATTATATCCTGGATGTTGTTTACATGCCGAGCCCGGTCTCTTATTGTGTCCTACCAGGTATACAATGTATGTAAGATTCTGTTTGAGTACCCAGTCTGCATGTTGTCCATTATATCCTGGATGTTGTTTACATGCCGAGCCCGGTCTCTTATTGTGTCCTACCAGGTATACAATGTATGTAAGATTCTGTTTGAGTACCCAGCCTGCATGTTGTCCATTATATCCTGGATGTTGTTTACATGCCTAGCCCGGTCTCTTATTGTGTCCTACCAGGTATACAATGTATGTAAGATTCTGTTTGAGTACCCAGTCTGCATGTTGTCCATTATATCCTGGATGTTGTTTACATGTCTAGCCCGGTCTCTTATTGTGTCCTACCAGTTATACAATATAAGATTCTGTTTGAGTACCCAGTCTGCATGTTGTCCATTATATCCTGGATGTTGTTTACATGTCTAGCCCGGTCTCTTATTGTGTCCTACCAGTTATACAATATAAGATTCTGTTTGAGTACCCAGCCTGCATGTTGTCCATTATATCCTGGATGTTATTTACATGTCTAGCCCGGTCTCTTATTGTGTCCTACCAGGTATACAATGTATGTAAGATTCTGTTTGAGTACCCAGTCTGCATGTTGTCCATTATATCCTGGATGTTGTTTACATGTCTAGCCCGGTCTCTTATTGTGTCCTACCAGTTATACAATATAAGATTCTGTTTGAGTACCCAGTCTGCATGTTGTCCATTATATCCTGGATGTTGTTTACATGCCTAGCCCGGTCTTTTAGTGTCCTACAATGTTCATCAGACATTTTTCTCTGCAACATTCTTACTTTTGTTTTCAGCAAATGAAAGTTGTGATGCTAGAAGATCTTGCTGCACACTTCAAACTTAAAACCCAGGTAAGTTTCCAGTAAGACAGAAAACAGCTAGCCCAAAGATACAGACAGAAAACAGCTAGCCCAAAGATTCAGACAGAAAACGGCTAGCCCAAAGATTCAGACAGAAAACAGCTAGTCCAAAGATACAGACAGAAAACAGCTAGCCCAAAGATAGACAAAAAACAGCTAACCCAAAGATACAGACAGAAAACAGCTAGCCCAAATATTCAGACAGAAAACAGCTAGCCCAAAGATTCAGACAGAAAACAGCTAGCCCAAAGATACAGACAGAAAACAGCTAGCCCAAAGATACAGACAGAAAACAGCTAGCCCAAAGATCCAGACAGAAAACAGCTAGCCCAAAGATCCAGACAGAAAACAGCTAGTCCAAAGATACAGACAGAAAACAGCTAGCCCAAAGATACAGACAGAAAACAGCTAGCCCAAAGATCCAGACAGAAAACAGCTAGCCCAAAGATCCAGACAGAAAACAGCTAGCCCAAAGATCCAGACAGAAAACAGCTAGTCCAAAGATCCAGACAGAAAACAGCTAGCCCAAAGATACAGACAGAAAACAGCTAGCCCAAAGATACAGACAGAAAACAGCTAGCCCAAAGATTCAGACAGAAAACAGCTAGCCCAAAGATACAGACAGAAAACAGCTAGCCCAAAGATCCAGACAGAAAACAGCTAGCCCAAAGATCCAGACAGAAAACAGCTAGTCCAAAGATACAGACAGAAAACAGCTAGCCCAAAGATACAGACAGAAAACAGCTAGCCCAAAGATACAGACAGAAAACAGCTAGCCCAAAGATCCAGACAGAAAACAGCTAGCCCAAAGATCCAGACAAAAAACAGCTAGCCCAGAGTGACCAAAACAAAGCATCTACACCAGACACAGCCAGAAACCAGTTACTCCAGTGAATGGCCTCAAAACTAGCCCACCTAGCATCAATTAGAGATTTGTATTTTCTTTTTAAATTGTGATTATTCAGACCATAAGATCCGTAAAATGTTCTTGCCTTGCGTTGTAATACAGCTAGTCTTGTTGTTTGTTTCAGGATGTGATCGACAGAGTGCAGAGTCTCATGGAGGACGAAAGACTAAGCGGGGTAATGGACGACAGGGGTAAGTTCATCTACATTACCCAGGATGAGTACAACGCAGTGGCAAAGTTCATCCGTCAACGGGGCCGCGTATCTCTCAGAGCACTCGCAGAGTCAAGTAACCAGCTCATCAATCTTAACCCTGACATCCAGACGACACTGCACAGCAAACTGAGTGAGAGTCAAGTAACCAGCTGATCAGTTTTAGCCTTGACAACTAGAAGACGATGAACAATGTCACATTGCATCACCGTGAGATATGTCACGTGACATCACTGTGGGCGGATACATGTCACATAACATAATTGTAAAGATACATCACTATGAAGATACATGTCACATGGTATCACATGACATCACTATGAAGATACGTCACATGGTATCACATGACATGTCACTGTGAAGATACATGTCACATGGTGTCACTGTAATGATTGAAAGCATGCATGATATACTGTTCAACAGTACATGTAATAATGTGTTTGTAACAAAATTAAGTAATAAGACAATGTGCGTTTGTAATAAAATCTATGATTTAATTCAGTAACAATTTCATTATTCATGCTATGCAAATCTATGTCAAATATAAGAAATTAACTAAGAATTTTGTATTAAAATAATTGGTATAACTTATGTAACGAAACTAACTCAATGCTTTGTGTAGTCTCTAGTAATATCCTATATTACATGCTAATTTCTCTAGAAGCAAATACTGTTCTTAAAACCCATCATGTCAACTAAACCTAAAATGTGTACATAGTGATTAAAGTGTCTGCAAATGTGACTATACATACACCGTTGTTACTATTGTTTTTTATATACAATCATTTCGTCGCAATACATGCAGTGTTGTTGTTTTGTACAAATACGTACATTTCATGACAACATACATGAAAATACTGCTAGTGTTAATTCACGCACTGAATGTACAAAATATTTCATCAGTATCGTTCAGTAAATGTGCAAACTGCTGTGGGAATTTTTTTTTTACAACGACATTTCCATAATATTGTCGTAAACACAAATGTCTTAAAGATACAACTTGACAGAAAATTGTTATGAAAAACATACAAAAAGATTTTCAGTTCCCACACAGCTTCATATATATGCATACCATCATATATGTGTGTGTATACAATAGTTCACCAGTTCATTTGGTGAGTTCTTGAGATTGAAATATCTTTGAAAACAAATCTACTTTGTTGACATAGTTTTCCTTAAGGACACATTTCTCGTGAAATGTCATATTTTAATTAAGTGTCATCTAAAAAAACTACTTGTCCTGTCTTGACCAAATTTGCAGTGTATTAAGTCTAAAAAAGAAGGTCAGATATTAAATAATAATCAATTTGCATAAGAGTAAATACCAGATAATTCTTGGAAATTCTGATGGGGTGATTTTGTGGAGTCCCATGGAAAGTTGAATTCATAAATGTAACTTTGGTAAAAAAGAGTAAGGGTTACCATGGTTTTTGTTACACAAATTGGTTATTAGTTAATACCTGGCATTATTTTCAAACAGACTTAATGCACTGCTTATTTGGTCAAGATAGGACAAGTAGCTTTTAATATAGGGCAGTTAATTAAAATATGACACTTCACAAAGCATGTGACCCCTTAAGTTTTTATTAGTAACATGTGTCTATAAATGTGTATTCTTTTTTATGTATATACATATATATATATTTATAATTATGTATATTATATATTTATACATAAATATTTATTTACAAACTGACAAATGAAATGGTGACAAAATACGTTCATATACCAACAGCAATTTCAATGCCCTGAAATGCCTTGAACATAGTAACATTTATATAGATTTAGGCAGTTCTAAGACCAACTGAAACAGATCTTTGTTTGAAAAATCATTTTACGATGTTCTTTTAAATCGGTCTATATAGTTTAGAAACAAGACTAAGTGTTCCAATGCGAGTACCACTCTCAGTACAACATGGCTAACTGACAGTTGCAATAATGGCATAGAGTTGAGGACACTCGGACCCCCTCGGAGCTCGACTGTGTGAGAAATAACAGTCTTTTTAAATGTGTTTACAGCTGAACATAACCATGAAACACAATTCAACTTTTTCTCTTAAAAAAGATGTAATAGTTAATATATTAATAAAGATGCTATGATAACAGTTGCTGATCACAAACAAGGCGAGTCAGCCATGCACCTGTATGACAGGTCTTGTAGTTTAATACATACAGCCAATACCTGAATCATTAAGTGTCACTGTAGCCATTTCCACACTCTGTATTGAGGCATCATGTCACTTTGATGCAGTTCAATGCTGTCTAAGACACCCACTACTGCAAGAGGACCATCCAAGATGTATTCAGCCTGTTGGTCTGTCAGACACCCACTAATGCGAGAACCATCCTAGGTGTATTCAGCTTGTTGGTCTGTCAGACACCCACTATTGCAAGACGACCATCCTAGATGTATTCAGCCTGTTGATCTGTCAGACACCCACTAATGCGAGAACCATCCTAGATGTATTCAGTCTGTTGGACACCCACTAATGCGAGAGGACCATCCTAGATGTATTCAGCCTGTTGGTTTGTCAGAGTGAGTTGTAGCCCTGTGAGTACGCCATCTGGTGGAGCGCTGGGTGTTTCTCGCTGTAGTGTTGCTGGAGGTTCTTCGGCGAGACGAAGCCTTCCCCACAGTGCTCACACTCATTCTGGGCCTTCATCACATGGATCTGGGACTTGGTGTGGCGGTTCAGGTCCGACTGCGTGACACCCTTGTAGTTGCACAGGCGGCAGTGGAACTCCCGGATACCTGCAAAACAGTGCATGTATTACAGCGCACAGCACATACAGTACACCTTGTAGCACATGGCACATACAGTACAGCACACAGTGCAGCACATACCATATAGTTCATAGCACACACTACAGCACACATAACATATGGTACAGCACACAGAACATATGATACAGAACACAGCACATATGGTACAGCACACAGAACATACGGTACAACACACATAACATACGGTACAGCACACAGAACATATGATACAGAACACAGCACATGTGGTACAGCACACAGAACATACGGTACAACACACAGAACATACGGTACAGCACACAGAACATACGGTACTGCACACAGAACATATGGTACAACACACAGAACATACGGTACAGCACACGGCACATACGGTAAAGCACACAGAACATACGGTACAACACAGAGAACATACGGTACAGCACACAGCACATACAGTACAACACACGGCACATACGGTACAGCACACAGAACATACGGTACAGCACACGGCACATATGGTACAACACACAGAACATACGGTACAACACAGAGAACATACGGTACAGCACACAGAACATACGGTAAAGCACACAGAACATACGGTACAACACAGAGAACATATGGTACAGCACACAGCACATACGGTACAGCACACGGCACAGCACACAGCACATACGGTACAGCACACACGGTACAGCACACACACACCATATCAAATAACACTACATATTGGTCGTAGCACACACATTACACCTTCGTCATAGCACATAGTGTGTCAATCGCACTCTTGTATGACAGCATAAGGACATGACACTCTGCCACTGCACAATGACTTCCCTTTTATAAGCACACAGCACACACTATAATGCCAACCTCAAAACTAATCATGATTGAATACATCAATGAATGCAGCATCCACCTTGGAACCACTGATATTGTAAATGTTTCCTTCCTGATGCCTCTGTCCTGCCGATATACCCAGTGAGTGTCTCTTACCTTGGTGGTGCATCATGTGCACCTTGAGCTGACTGTTGGATCTACCCAGTGAGTGTCTCTTACCTTGGTGGTGCATCATGTGCACCTTGAGCTGACTGTTGGATCTACCCAGTGAGTGTCTCTTACCTTGGTGGTGCATCATGTGCACCTTGAGCTGACTGTTGGATCTACCCAGTGAGTGTCTCTTAACTTGGTGGCGCATCATGTGCACCTTGTGCTGACCGTTGGATCAAACCCAGTGTCTCTTACTTTGGTGGCGCATCATGTGCACCTTGAGCTGACTGTTGGATCTACCCAGTGAGTGTCTCTTAACTTGGTGGCGCATCATGTGCACCTTGAGCTGACTGTTGGATCTACCCAGTGAGTGTCTCTTACCTTGGTGGCGCATCATGTGCACCTTGAGCTGACTGCTGGATCTACCCAGTGAGTGTCTCTTACCTTGGTGGCGCATCATGTGCACCTTGTGCTGACTGCTGGATCTACCCAGTGAGTGTCTCTTACCTTGGTGGCGCATCATGTGGACCTTGAGCTGACTGTTGGATCTACCCAGTGAGTGTCTCTTACCTTGGTGGCGCATCATGTGTACCTTGAGCTGACTGTTGGATCTACCCAGTGAGTGTCTCTTACCTTGGTGGCGCATCATGTGCACCTTGAGCTGACTGTTGGTACGGGCGAAGTAGTCACAGAAGCGACACTTGTAGGGACGGATATCTGCAGCAACAGGGAGCACTCAGTGTCAGGGCTGGGGCAAATACTTTGAACTAAGTACAATTCCAAGTACAACTACTTATCAAATACAATTCCAAGGACATTAGATCAAGTACCAAGTCCTTCAAAAAAACCTTGTATCAAGTGGTACTGTACAATACAAGTACTTTGAAACCAACTTGTCAAGTACAAATCAAACTACAAGTACATTAGGATCTAGTACAAATCGAAGTACATCTTACTTATCATGATCAATACTAATCTTATTCAGTTGCCAAATATTAACATTATTCTGGGGAATATGTATGTAATATTAATTGCACATATAATCAGAAAGATCATCCAATGTTGTGCAAAACACAGGCAGAACAGTACAGAAGTATTATTTTATATTCTAAAGAATTATGTACTTGAGATGTACGTGATATAGTAGCAAGTACAATTGACCAAGTACAAGATGTTTTCATTAAAAAATCCAAGTGCAATTACTGAAAACATGTACATGTATTTAAAGCTAAAGTTATAATACTGATTCTTCTTCTATGTGCAATGTTGAAGGTGTTGGAGTGCTGATTAAAAAAACATATAGAAAAATATTGATGTGTAAATGTGTAAGATATGATTTAATATCTATGTGTAAATGTGTATATGTGTAAAGTATGATACAATATCTATGTGTAAATGTGTAAGGTAGTTGTCTCACCTTTGTACTCACCCTCGTGAAAGTCCATGTGTCTGTTGATGTCAGACAGCGTCGTGAAGTCTTTGTTGCAGTAGGTGCAGCGGTAGACAGTGCGACCATCTGGGAGCAGGGTCGGCTTACACACCTCCTCCCGCCGCAGGGGCGACATCACAACATTCAACCTGCAGCACACATGGGTGACATCACAACATTCAACCTGCAGCACACAGGGCTGACATCACTACACAGGGCTGACATCACTACATTCAACATGCACCACAGAGGGCTGACATCACTACATTCAACCTGCAGCACACATGGGTGACATCACAACATTCAACCTGCAGCACACATGGGTGACATCACTACATTCAACATGCACCACACAGGGCTGACATTACTACACAGGGCTGACGTCACTACATTCAACATGCACCACAGAGGGCTGACATCACTACATTCAGGCTGACATCACTACATTCAACCTGCAGCACACATGGGTGACATCACAACATTCAACCTGCAGCACACAGGGGTGACATCACTACATTCAACCTGCAGCAGATATGGGTGACATGACAACATTCAACCTGCAGCACACAGGGTGACATCATTACATTCAACCTGTAGCACTCATGGCTGACATCACTACATTCAACCTGTAGCACACAGGGTGACATGACAACATTAAACCTGCAGCACACAGGGTGACATGACAACATTCAACCTGCAGCACACATCGGTGACATCATTACATTCAACCTGCAGCACACAGGGCTGACATCACAACATTCAACCTGCAGCACACAGGGCTGACATCACTACATTCACCCTGCAGCACACAGGGCTGACATCACAACATTCAACCTGCAGCACACAGGGTGACATAATTACATTCAACCTGTAGCACTCATGGCTGACATCACTACATTCAACCTGTAGCACACAGGGTGACATGACAACATTCAACCTGCAGCACACATGGGTGACATCATTACATTCAACCTGCAGCACTCATGGGTGACATCACTACAGTCAACCAGTAGCACACAGGGTGACATCACAACATTCAACATACAGCACACAGGGGTGACATCACAACATTCAACCTACAGCAGATATGGGTGACATAACTACATTCAACCTGCAGCACACATGGGCTACATCACAACATTCAACTTGCAGCACAGGGCTGGCATCACAACATTCAACCTGCAGCACACATGGGTGACATCACAACATTCAACCTGCAGCACACAGGGTGACATCATTACATTCAACCTGCAGCTCACATGGGTGACATGACAACATTCAACCTGCAGCACACATGGGTGACATGACAACATTCAACCTGCAGCACACATGGGTTACATGACAACATTCAACCTGCAGCACACAGGGTGACATCATTACATTCAACCTGTAGCACTCATGGGTGACATCACTACATTCAACCTGCAGCACTCATGGGTGACATCACTACATTCAACCTGTAGCACACAGGGTGACAAGACAACATTCAACCTGCAGCACACATGGGTGACATAATTACATTCAACCTACAACACATGCCGCCACCTGTATCTCATATGAAGAACAAGAAACAAGTTGAAAATAATTGCTATTTTATGTTGTACTACGAAGGTGACAAACCAACTAAAACAGGATTTGTATGACCACCATGGGCTTAGCCAGAGATCCATCTGCCCATCTTCAAGACTGACACATGACTGGCCAAGATAGGTAATTACAACTGATAACACGGATGGAATTTAGAGAGGGCCAGCTGGCCACTAGATTAATTAATAGTTCCAAGTCTAGGGTCCACATTAATGACTATCATTGGCATAACTGGTAGTAAAACATATCAAATGGATCAGCATTAATTAAATAAATCGTTCAAATGACACTGGCTTGTCATTAATAAAATTAAATTAGCCAATCATGGCTGTGATTGATGTGGATGACTTCCATGCAAGCTGTTCGCATGCCAAAAGGCACACTTTTTATTAATTCAAGAATGGCAACACATTATTTCTGGCTAAGGGCCTGAAGTGGAGACATTACAACATTCAATCTGTAACCTGACTTAGTGACCGGCCCACACTTACAACTAGTCCCGACTGAGTGATTGGCCCACACTTACAACTAGTCCCGACTGAGTGATTGGCCCACACTTACAACTAGTCCCGACCGAGTGATTGGCCCACACTTACAACTAGTCCCGACTGAGTGATTGGCCCCATTTACAACTAGTCCCGACTGAGTGATTGACCCACACTTACTGTAATTTTCCATGTAAAATGTTTTTTTCCTTCATATTTTACTTAAAAGTCAGGATGCTAGTGCTAAAGAAAATTTTCTCTGACTGTATATTAGCCAGAAATGTGTGGTCTGTGTAATGTAGCTTTTTAGGCAAAGCATAGAAAACGTCACCACTCATTTTATATAATTTATCACGCACTGTAAGCATCGTAGATGCGCATTTCATAAAAGATAGTTTTGTGGGTATCGCAGTTTGGCGTTTACATCATGGCAGAAACACAGTCCGGACAGTCTGCTAGGGGTTCCATGTAGTTCTACAAACACCTGCTTGGGGGGGGTCATTCGTAGTCGAACAAGTATCCACCAGGTGGATGAATGACTGTGTAGATACGACTTATGAGGTGACATCGTTGTGTGCAATGAGCTGGTGGCAATGCTCTAACTTGCATAAGGGACACTTTTATGATTCTGGTATGGATTCAAGGATCATCACACAAACGAACTTTGATAACATTACAGTACTTAATCCTGAGCCGTGCTTCAAGCAAACTGTCAGAAGCGGGGAAATGAGGGGTTGATGCCAAAAATTGGGATGCGTATTATACATGGTAATATAAGAATTCTATCAGAATTTTGCAAAGTCGGGGTGCGTATTTCACATGAGGGCATATTATACATGGGAGCATATTATACATGGAGGCATAGTATACATGGGGGCATTTTATACATGAGGGGTGTATTATACACAGAAACTTATGGTACAACTACAGTGAATGTAGCAAGGAGAAAGCTGCTGACATGAGCCATACCTGGAATGAGTCCTTGAGAGAGAAGTCCCTCTGGAGTGTCCTCTGCCCAGCCAGCCTCCCATCTCATCATCATCACCGTCAAAGTCATCAAAGTTGAGGCCAAACTGTGAGGGGCTCATGTTATCAAGGGGTGGGGGTGTTGAATCGGCCTTCAGGGGGTCGCTGCGAGGTGGCAGCACTGATGATATGGAGCCAGCTTTGGCCGACACGGAGAATGCAGACATTGGTTGGCCGACATAGTCCATGACACCACTAGAGGTGACTGCTGGACTGGTCAGTCCTACTGCAGGCTGACCACCAGACCCTGGTGACCAGCTATCCACTGTCTTGGTGTCGACACTGATGGGTGACTCCTCTGGTGACGCCGGCCCGCGCGTTGGAGCGAACGACTTGCGCTTGGACGACTTCATCTGGGAGTTTGCTAGGATCGACTTGACAGGGGCGGACATGATCTCATCGCTGGATGACATGGATGGATTCACATCAGGACTGCTCTCTTTGTTGCTGTTGCCGTCCTCCATCATCCAAGGCAGGGCCGTGTCATTGACCCTCGAATGTGATGTACTGACGTCATCTAGTGGAACGTCAGATGGTATAACCACTGTGACGTCATCCCCAAGACTCTCCTTCTTGCGGATTTCGGATGCAAGGTGACTGACCCCTGGGGGTTGCTGGGTGGGTCCACCAGGGGGCACAAAACTTGATTCTTCACCCCACTCCCCACTCACGTCTGCTGGGGTGGTGAATGGATGTGAATACAACGCTTCACTAGTGCTGGCATCAGACACGGTTGGCGGCACATCGGCACAGGCGATCATCTCGGGTGTGACGTACGCGAGTCGCTGGTTGATACGTGACAATCCAGAACCAGACATCTTCCTACGCACGCGCTTGATCATCTGCGACGGGTTTAGATCGTTGTGGAAGCGCATCATGTGTTGGCGGAGATTCCGCGACTCACTAAAGCCTTTGCCACAGTGTCGACAGCAGCATGGCTTGAAACCTGTGTGAACCCTCTCATGGCGCTGGAGACAGAAGTAGCGGTCAAACGTCTTCCAGCAGTACCTACATGCATACAAACCACCGGAAGTTGCATCATGACACAGGTATTTGTTGCCTGAGATGTCCTTCTGGTTTTCACTGTGGTCAGAGGTAGCCATAGGGGTGTCAGTGACCTCGGAGGGTTGTAGGTCACTACCCCCACTGAGGGCCGGAGACACCATGGACAGTAGGCCCTGACCGCTGGGGGCTGTAGCCGTGTGGGGGGAGTCCGTCGCCTCACCAGGGGACTCTGCGTTGCTCACCCCGTGACTACGCAGGTGCTGCAAGAGCTGCATCTTGAACTGGAACTGAGAGTCGCACAGCGTGCATTGGAAGAGGAGCAGCTGGCGCTCGAAATGCATAGACAGGTGGCACTGCAGTCGACTCAGCAGACGGAACATTCGGCCGCACATGTGACACTTGAACAGTGACATCTGACAGCCGGCGGTCGTGTCGACGCCATCAAGACGCGTCACTAAAACAGTCTCGTTCTTGATGCTCAGGCGATGCTTCAACCCGGGGAACACGGATGGATACTCGATCACGTTGTCGTCACCACTGCCACCTGGCGGCAATGAACCGTCGTCGTAGCAGCCGGTGCTTCTGAAGTTTGGCGGGGAGGTATTCTGCGTGATGTCACTGTCACGGTGGGAACTGCTGCTACTGCTACCGCTGCTGCCTTGCTGCTGCGTGCTGCTGCCTCGACCATCAGCGTCACCATCAGCAGGAGCACCGCTCCGAGCCAAGAGCTGCTCCTCCTCGCAGCTGCTTGCATTGCACTCTATCTTAACTGCAAGCCTGCATGTCTTTGATTCCTTGTCATTGACAACTTCACCCGAGTGGTGTTTGTCCACTGATGCCATCTGGTGTGTGTCATGTGAGACCTGCTCGTGTACGGCAAGACTTGTTGCAGAGGTGAACATCTCCGCACACACCTGACAATAAGACACACTGCAAGTGTAGTTGACAAACACACCTGACAACAAGACACACAGCAAGGGTAGTTGACAAACACACCTGACAACAAGACATAGCAAGTGTAATTGACAAATACACCTGACAACAATACACAGCAAGTGTAGTTGACAAACACACCTGACAACAAGACAGCAAGTGTAGTTGACAAACACACCTGACAACAAGACACAGCAAGTGTAGTTGACAAACACACCTGACAACAAGACACAGCAAGTGTAGTTGACAAACACATCTGGCCTCTGTATTTAAGCAAAATATTTACTGAAAAGATACGTTGTTCTGAAATGCCTGCGCTGGCTGGGCTGGTCACTGCTAAAGTAAATGCCGGTGCAGGGTTAGGCGTTGACTGTTTTCAAACGTCAATGACATAAAAACTAATTAAAATGTCTGCATAGATCCATTGACATATTTGTAGATGGCATTATTATCTTTATAGTGACATAAGAAAAGCACTAAATTCCACGTACAACATTTTGAAATACCGAACCTCCAAGGTCCCCACCTGGATGAATTTCGAAAAAGTCTAAATTTACGAACCATCCCAATGGGTCTGCT
Source organism: Escarpia spicata (assembly GCA_963995525.1). Classification (NCBI taxonomy): domain Eukaryota; kingdom Metazoa; phylum Annelida; class Polychaeta; order Sabellida; family Siboglinidae; genus Escarpia; species Escarpia spicata. The sequence goes on from OZ023209.1 coordinate 3,043,888, forward strand.
AGATCAAAATTTCAGCCCCATACATGCAAAATTAATGGAGTCATGTGTCCAGAGAATAAGAGAATAACTTGATTTATAATAATTATAGATTCTACTTGTTGTCTGTGTGTGTAAATATGATAATTTATTACAATTCCAAAAATAAACACTATCTCCCATACCTAACTTATCAAAATGTAACACATACATATTACACATGTACCCATACCTTACAAGTGTAGTATTTCTCTGGCTCTCCATTCTCATCGTGATGGTTGCTACGTGCCGAGTCGGTTATGTGGTGGTTGCTAGGTGACGTGTGTTGCTTGGCAGCAAGGCGTGAACTTCTGCGAGCAACGACTGCCGTTTGTCGTGATCGCTTCGCCATCAACCCCAATGGGTCAAGGTCATCCCCCGCATCTCTTGCATTGCTTGTCTCATTGTCATGGTGACTGCCGGTGTCATCATAGGCCCGTTTACGTGACGTCACACCGTCATCACCACACTTCTTATACACACCACTACCACTGCTACTCAACAACGAGTCATTATTGTTCGAGTCACTCTTGCTGCATTCCTGCAGTGATCTGCCGCCTGCCTCCAGATGGAGCCACTTATGATTGAGCTCTCTTGACAGGCCACCTGGCTTGTCCATTTCGCTGAGCGTGAACAAGGCGACCGCCTCGTCCAGAGTGACAATGCGGTCCCGGTTGTTGCCGAGGCAACCGGCAATGGAGAGTTTCTGTGGCCACCGGGCCTTGTCGAAGGTGTTCGGTGTGTGTCTACTGGAGTTCTTGCCGTCCTTCGGCTCCACGCCGTGGTGGGCAAACTCATGGTACTGAAGACTGCGCTTTGCCTTGAATGCCTTGTAACACACCTGCAATTGCCACAGTTCATAGGTAAGGTAAAAGGTCGTCTCAGCAGTTTGCAAAGTAAATAAAAACATTAAACGCATAAACTTAACATTCATTCGAACCCCATCCCCCACCAAATATGGCACCAATACATTGTAAGTGACTTGCAATTTTTACAGTGCAATTTTTTTTATAAACGTCTGTTTGCATCAATAATTCAACATGTTTCATTGGCTAGGTGGCGCCATTGTAGCAACTTATTTTTCAATAGAACGTTGGGACTGTGAACTGATGCGATTGTCGCAAAACGCATACACAATACAACAACATTGCAGAGTATGTGTCACCCACTGTACATCTATGAGAAGTCGACCAACACTGCAGAGTACGTGTCACACACTGTACATCTATGAGAAATCGACCAACACTGCAGAGTACATGTCACACACTGTACATCTACGAGAAGTTGACCAACACTGCAGAGTACGTGTCACACACTGTACATCTACGAGGAGTCGACCAACACTGCAGAGTACGTGTCACACACTGTACATCTATGAGAAGTCGACCAACACTGCAGAGTACGTGTCACACACTGTACATCTACGAGAAGTTGACCAACACTGCAGAGTACGTGTCACACACTGTACATCTACGAGGAGTCGACCAACACTGCAGAGTACGTGTCACACACTGTACATCTACGAGAAGTCGACCAACACTGCAGAGTACGTGTCACACACTGTACATCTATGAGAAGTCGACCAACACTGCAGAGTACGTGTCACACACTGTACATCTACGAGAAGTCGACCAACACTGCAGAGTACGTGTCACACACTGTACATCTACGAGAAGTTGACCAACACTGCAGAGTACGTGTCACACACTGTACATCTATGAGAAGTCGACCAACACTGCAGAGTACGTGTCACACACACTGTACATCTATGAGAAGTCGACCAACACTGCAGAGTACGTGTCACACACACTGTACATCTAGGAGAAGTCGACCAACACTGCAGAGTACGTGTCACACACTGTACATCTATGAGAAGTCGACCAACACTGCAGAGTACGTGTCACACACTGTACATCTATGAGAAGTCGACCAACACTGCAGAGTACGTGTCACACACTGTACATCTACGAGAAGTCGACCAACACTGCAGAGTACGTGTCACACACTGTACATCTATGAGAAGTCGACCAACACTGCAGAGTACGTGTCACACACTGTACATCTAGCAGAAGTCGACCAACACTGCAGAGTACGTGTCACACACTGTACATCTACGAGGAGTCGACCAACACTGCAGAGTACGTGTCACACACTGTACATCTACGAGAAGTCGACCAACACTGCAGAGTACGTGTCACACACTGTACATCTACGAGAAGTCGACCAACACTGCAGAGTACGTGTCACACACACTGTACATCTAGGAGGAGTCGACCAACACTGCAGAGTATGTGTCACACACTGTACATCTACGAGAAGTCGACCAACACTGCAGAGTACGTGTCACACACTGTACATCTATGAGAAGTCGACCAACACTGCAGAGTACGTGTCACACACTGTACATCTACGAGAAGTCGACCAACACTGCAGAGTACGTGTCACACACTGTACATCTATGAGAAGTCGACCAACACTGCAGAGTACATGTCACCCACTGTACATCTATGAGAAGTCGACCAACACTGACAGTCGGTGAAAAGCAGCCCATTGTGTATGGTAGATGGATTTGAACAACTTATCAAAATATATGACTATTTTGTATGTCATACTCACAGAAATTACAACTGAAAAGTAACAATAAGCAGTAAGAATGCCCATTCTCCTAAGGTGCTACAGACAATGTAAGATTTTGATTCTGTGAATGCTAGCATGTGACTATATATATATACATGGGGTGCTTCAAAAATAACATGGAATTTGTGTAAACCAGGTTAACAATTAAATGAAATGGTGATATTTTTATGAATACTCAGTCACAATGTAATATATTTGATGAAACCATTTGAAACAGAAATGTACTGCTCCTCATAGTTATGAATTCAATTATAAGAAGTACATAAACTTAAATGAACAATTTTGTAAGAAATACACTTAACATAAAGAAAAACTTCAACTCACTCGGAGAAACCTTGATTAGTTTCATATTAACCATTACTTAAATGATTCCATTTCTACAACTAAAGACCATAGCAGTTACCAATCACTACAGAATAAACAATTGGCTGAAATGGTCATCAAATTCTACATAGACAGGTTCTCGCATCATGGGCAAATAAATTGTATGACCGCTTTTAGTACTTGGGTAACTCCTTTCAGCGTTTCACTCAGGAGAAAAAAAAAAGGGTAATTTGTATACTGTTATGTGTGGGACAGCTCTGTTATGCATTGGGCAATTTACACAATCATATGTACATTTATTTACACCTTTTTTAGATCATGATGTGATTAGTCATGCATTAATCCATTCCTAAAGTTTATAGTCAAGAATAACTGTGGATTTCACAAACTTCAAATTTACTTTGGTGATGATATTCCCCTCGTTGCAAAACAACATTTGCAACATCATAATTGACATTTTCAAGTATGTTTAATGTACAATATTATATTTATGATATACCAGGTTAAAGAGAAATTTCTTGTCTTCTCTGCAACTGAAAGCTTGGTGCATTAGAGATTTAAAAAAAATGATGATGGTCGCCTGTCTGGCGGCCCACTTAGCCAGAGTCTCATCACTGTTTGCATATTTTCAGTCATATTTTCAAGGCTGTGGATGTTATCTAGGGTGTTCCCACCTAACAAAATGTATTTAAATGATACTCTGACTCATTGTGTGTCATACACATAGACAAAAATCAGGCTTTTAAATTGCAGACACCTGAAATGTTTGTCCACCTAATCTGATACATCATCACAAACAAGATAAATAGTTATTTCATGATGGTAATTTTGGATTTACTCTCAAATTTAATGTTAACTTATTAATTATTACAAATCTCACATTACCACATATTTTATTATAGCATATGTTAAAGGCCATGTAGACAGGTACTCATTAATTTTGTACAATTTTATATGATTTGCTGGGGATGTCAAAATGCTACTAGCCTTACTGTGAATTACTATTTTTTTTTATAAATAAACCTTGTAAATACAATGGAATAGGGTTTATCCAATCATGATTAATTTTTTGTATTTCCTGAAAGTACAGACACAGAGTTTTCTTTTTAAGTGCCAGCTGGACAAGTATTGCTATAACAAATATGACCACTTCCAATGGCCACTTTCCAGAGTGATCACAGTACAATAGGCCAATTGTGGTTACTTACTTATGTAATAAAGATAGAAATATTTTCCTAAAGTGTAAACTACAACTATTCTTGTATCCAAAAGTAAGGAATTAAGTAATGATCAAAACAGTGCCCCCTAAAAGAAGATACATGTGTACAGCACTGTATAGAGAAGAGTGCCCCCTAAAAGAAGATACAAGTGTACAGCACTGTATAGAGAAGAGTGCCCCCTATAAGTACTGTATACACAACAGTGTTCACAGGTTGTCCAACATGTCACTGAGCTGTCCCACGTTTAACTCTACGAATGTTCTCCCTTTTTCCGTCTCCAGTCTGAAGTTGACATTCCCTGATGTATTGCACTGCCGGTAAACCCTTGACAACACTTCTCTTTCACATTTCCATGTATGACACACATTTGACAGATTTTTCCGTAAAAATCTCGGTATTTAATTTTTGTCCCATACGTAACACCATAACTAGGGGCGTTATGTTATGTATGGGACAGTGGATTTTGTTGTTTTATTTAATGCATTACTCATGTTTAACCATTAATCTAGTCAAAACTATACCATGTCCTAATATGTAACTTTATTTATTTATTTATTTAGTAGACAACCTATTTCATTTATATAAAAAAACACCTATTCATGTATCATTCCAGATGAATGTACTGTTTTAGTGTCCTGCTGTAATTCTATGGAATAAGGAACCTGACTGTTATAATGGTGGTTGTCCAGATGGTCCTCGATATAATCCTCTTGGGGCTTCCAGACGATCTCCTCAGTTGCAGTATGTGTTTATTGTAATCCAATGTAAACATATTCAGAAATTTGTATTGTGACTGAAATAAAGTTCTATTCTATTCTATTTCCACTAATTGTTAGTCATACCTTACAAAACTATTGCACTAGATCACAATAATTGTTGGACTTTTATGTCATTCCTATGCCATGGCGCAACACATAAATATGATTACATTTTGCCAGGAAGCTTTATTTATATTAATTAAGATGGCGTTATGTATGGCACACTTAGCTTTCTTTTTAACTGAGCACCACCTTCTGGACACCAGTAATTTCAAGTAAATAAAGTTGATACAATAGGCATAACTCTATACAAAACAAAAATACAGATATCTGGCTGTATTGGTAACATCTTATTTACGTGCTTATTCAAAGTATATAGCTTTAGGGATCAGATCAATTTGATAATTTTGAAAATTCTAGCATTATGCGTGGAACATTTTGGCCAACTTGAGTAGATGGACTCAACAGAAGAAAACGGTTGTATCCATTGATCTTGTGGATACTTTCAAATGATACATGGGTTCCACAGCAATGATTTTAAGTGTGATACACTTGAAAAACTTACATTTTGTCAAGTAATAACAAACGAGCATAATCATTGGGAAATGTGCGTTATGCATGGGACAGCCTCTGTTTACAAATTAATTTAGTGACTGCAGATTTTAGGGTTGTCACACCCATGTGCCTTATTTGTTTTCAATGAAGACACCTAAGAAGATTCCAGCACTATTTAAAGCAATGTGTGTTAAATATACAGCCAGAGGTAGGATGAAAAAATGAGAAAAAATTGAGAAACAGTGTTACGAAAATACTCTTGTTATATCTTTAAAATACCCTGTTGAAATTGTGTTATCCCTGCCAGTTTACACAAAACTGCTAAAAAGGCATTATGTATGGGACATATCTGGACAGTTTAAAAAAAAACATATTCTGGAATAAAATTTTCAGTGTCGCACATTCTAGGGAATGCACAGGATGGAAGAAAATGCTTACAGTGTATCAATAAATGGTCACAATTATTTGTAGGCTATCTGTTACAAGCCCGTAAATTGAAATTTCACGTTACACCTGTATTTTGAAACACCACATATGCATTTAAAAACAACATCAGCATTAGTACCTCAGAAGGGTGGGGTACAGATAAAAAGTAAACTTTGGACTCTTGGTAAGCCGCTTGTCATCTGCAGTAAATTATCAAGGTAGCAATCTTTTTAGAACTTGTTAAAGTCTTCTTCAAACTGCAAAGGTGAATACAGCCGACATAAAATGTTGACAAATGCCTACTTATCCCATAATACTTGATACTTGTAAACATTACATGGAATTTACAGAAACTGAGGTGACAAACACCGCCGTGTGAACCTACCTGACAAATGAATGGCCGTTCACCAGTGTGTTTGCGTAGATGACGCTGCAGGTCGGCGGGTCCTTTCTTGACGACGCCGCAGTACTCACAGATGTTTCGCATCAGGGCCAGGGACTTGGGTGACAGCTCGGCACCCCACGCCTTGGGTGGCAGGCCTGGCTCTTCCTTCACAACCCCATTATTCAGCCCCGCCTCTCTGCTCAACACTCTCTGCTCAACACTCTCACTATGTCGTGAAAGTGGAGATTGTATCATGGACGTACTGCCGCAGGTGCTGTGTCCTGTCACAGCACTACTGACATCAATCATGTGAGTACTGCAGGAAGTGTTGTTGTTGACAGAAGGACAGCCGCCATGACAAGGACTGTCTTGGCTGTTTCTCGCACTGTCCTCTTGACATGACCCGTGGGAGCCAGTCATGTCAGTGTTGGGTTGTATCAAGAGGGTGTCCACCCCACCTGTGTCGTTGTGACTTGTGCTGGCCTCACTCTCACCCTCACCTGTCACATACATACACCTATTGATTCAGCGTGTAACAATTGATTGATGTATCAAATATTATAAATATATCACAAAAGATTCATGATACACAGCCTGCAATATGATATATCAATACACGACATGATGTTCCGCTTCACTTAGGTGATCAAACGAGATTGTTTGTACAAGATTTTTTTATTTTTACATGTATAATAAAACACATTATATTATATGTTAACAAGCATTTTCTTAAATGTATAATAAAACATACTTACACATGTTAACATACATTTAAAAAAACATTTCTTGTATCATCATGGAACAAACTGAAACTTTTCAAAATGCACTATAAAGTACCATTTTGAAGTTACTATTGAAAAATATATCACAGGTCATGTATGTGGGATCCCAGGTGTGCTCTGCACTTTCAGCACTCTCACTGTCCACCCCACCCTCTTGCATATCATGGGAACACGCCATAACAGTCATAACAACTAACACTATATAGCGAGTAGCACGATACATATCATGACTTATGTATCATGGTGCCTATTGTATCATGACTTATGTATCATGGTGCCTATTGTATCATGACTTATGTATCATGGTGCCTATTGTATCATGACTTATGTATCATGGTGACTATTGTATCATGACTTATGTATCATGGTGCCTATTGTATCATGACTTATGTATCATGGTCCCTATTATATCATGACTTATGTACAATGGTCCCTATTATATCATGACTTATGTATCATGGTGCCTATTGTATCATGACTTATGTATCATGGTCCCTATTATATCATGACTTATGTACCATGGTCCCTATTATATCATGACTTATGTATCATGATGCCTATTGTATCATGACTTATGTATCATGGTCCCTATTTTATCATGACTTACGTATCATGGTCCCTATTATATCATGACTTATGTACCATGGTCCCTATTGTATCATGACTTCTGTATCATGGTCCCTATTGTATCATGACTTATGTTTCATGGTGCCTATTGTATCATGCGGGTACCATATTGCTACAATCCTATTACTGATACACACAATAAACCTACCAAATACTTCTGACATTCCTCAACATTAACAAAAATCCCCACATATGTGCCACAGACGCAGAAGACGACAATATAACTGTTTCAGGTTCACAACTGAATGTCAACAATATAACTGTTTCAGGTTCACAACTGAATGTCAACAATATAACTATTTCAGGTTCACAACTGAATGTCAACAATATAACTGTTTCAGGTTCACATCTGAATGTCAACAATATAACTGTTTCAGGTTCACACTGTTTCATCTGTGTGGCAAGAGAAAGATTTACCCATTTACTGGCTACAGAACATCAACATAACAAACTATAAGAAAAAATAACTATTCAACCTAGAATAAGTGATTTAAAACTAAAACAGAGATTGTGGAATAGTTTGTCTTTTTGATGGCAGTAATTATTTAAAATATCATAATAATTTAAAGTTTGGTAAACAATTCAGTGTTTGATTTATTTCATTATTTGTGATTTATACCACCCTCTAAAGTTAGATGTAAATAAATATAAATTAAAATATAAAACATATTTTTAACATTCAAATGTTGTTTCATTTTTTTGTATGTTGCATAACGTTCATATCTAGTTCTAGTTGTTTCCAGTGCTCGGCAACGTTCTAGTAACTGACTAGTCTGTATTATTACTGGTCTAATGAGGTCTCATTCAACTAGTCAGCCTTTTTCAGAACATTATCACCAAACTGACCTTTATATGCTGGCACTAAGAGTAGTCACGACCAGGGTGTTTGTCGTCCTCAGTGGTTTTTTTACGTCCCAAATTGAGATGGGACTGACATTAACGTGATCTCCGAATCATGAGGGATATGCAGTCCCCAATGTTGAGAGACAGGTTTTTACATCAAATATCATGCCTGCCTAGTCGGGGTTTCGAAGTGAGAGCGCTGGCATGCCAGGCGGATGTGCTAACCACTACACTAGCCACACTTACATACAGTGGAACACTGCCATTAGTGAGACATCAGTGGTCTTGTTTGGTATAACTCACGATGCTCAGTTGAGTGTGTCCCAACTATCGTTCAGTCATCATATAAACAACATCACTGCAGAGACTCTTGGCAATAAGCCATTGCCTCTTTAAAAGCAAGAACAGCCGTGGGCAATTGTTTCATCTAAACTGTTAAAGCAAATAATTCAGTTTAGCCCATCTGTACACGCGTAGTGTAAACATCGCTTTCAGCGATGTAGCAAAACTGATGATTCCAGCTAGATGTGCATACATGATCTCTTCATTAGTTATTAAAAGGCATGTGTTAGTTAGTAGGCCAACGGTGCTACCAGTACCAAAATGATTTTGTGACCTGTTGTTAAAAACTTGTTAGAAATGATTCAGCCAAATACAGTTACCTTAGAGACAGGATGCAGACGTGAAAGCCAAGTATTGCATGTGATTACAGCAGCACACACAGCCCCACTGCCTACATGTGTACCGCCAAGTGTGCATGTCCATGTATGCCTGCTTGTACCTGCATGCACGAATACCCAGGTGACTGGCTCAGCCAAATAACTGCTTCATTATACAAGAGGGCCTTAATCAGGGCGCCAGTGTGTGGGTGTAGCTGGAGGTCACAAAGTCCGTTGGCTCTGTGCAATTTCACGCATGTGCACATGTGCATACATCAAGCTATGCATGCATGCACACGCACGCACTGCAGCCATTAGGTGTGTCACTCTGCAGTGGAACAGGTTAGGACAAGCACACAGCGAATCAATGAGACAGTGTAGTGGGCATGCCAAAGGCACACACAGACAGTGTACAGCGGGCCAACTACCCCATATAGTTATCTAGCGCTGGAAAAAACACCTATTTGCTACACAACTCTTCTTCACTTACTGTGTCTAATTAACAGAAGTTATTATGAATACAAATATTACAATGTATCATTGTAACATTTAATAACTGTTGTAAAATTATTATTATTCACAAGTGAGTCATTTTGATGTTATTCTAGATTAACCAAATTGTATTAAAAAACTGAACTCCAAAACAGAAATTCCTGCAATGTTTGGTTGCGACTTTTTTAGGATAACACAAATAAGTATTAATTCTATAAGATGTCTTATGCTATTATTTAAACTAAAATAATGAATAATTCCTAAAACAATGTCCACCAATACTACCATGTCCTAGTGTCCTACTGCCAGTGCATTGTGTCCTACTGCCAGTGCATTGTGTCCTTGTGTCCTACTGCCAATGCATTGTGTCCTTGTGTCCTACTGCCAGTGCATTGTGTCCTTGTGTCCTACTGCCAATGCATTGTGTCCTTGTGTCCTACTGCCAGTACATTGTGTCCTTGTATCCTACTGTCAGTTTACCCTGTCCTTGTGTCCTACTACCAGTTTATTCTGTCCTTGTGTCCTACTGCCAGTGGATTATGTCCTTGTGTCCTAGTGCCAGTTTATTCTGTCCTTATGTCCTATTGTCAGTGCATTCTGTCCTTGTGTCTTACTGCCAGTGTATTCTGTACTTGTGTCCTACTGCCAGTAGATTCTGTCCTTGTGTCCTACTGCCAGTTTACTCTGTCCTTGTGTCCTACTGCCAGTGCATTCTGTTCTTGTGTCCTATTGCCAGTGGATTCTGTCCTTGTGTCCTACTGCCAGTTTACTTTGTCCTTGTGTCCTACTGCCAGTGCATTCTGTTCTTGTGTCCTACTGCCAGTGGAATCTGTCCTTGTGTCCTACTGCCAGTGGAATCTGTTCTTGTGTCCTACTGCCAGTTTACTCTGTCCTTGTGTCCTACTGCCAGTGGATTCTGTCCTTGTGTTCTACTGCCAGTTTACTGTCCTTGTGTCCTAGTGTCAGTGCATTCTGTCCTTGTGCCTTTGTGGACTGCACTTGAGAGGTTTGTGGTCTGAAGGCCTTAGAGATCAACCAACAGACAGAAGTGCACCCATTCACTGCCAAAAGACTGGAACAGAATCCCCCAGCAGACGATACAGCGCCTTGTTCTGAGTGCGCGTATGTGTTATCATGGCCAATAGTGCCCATACACATTACAAAACTGTGACTTATGGCTGGCAGTGTCAACAGTAGCTACAGCTCTTAATACGTGTCTAATGTATCACCTCAGTTAATCAAATGTCAGTGTTCCACGTTAACCCCAAACTGATCATATTTTTTTCATAAAATAACGTGGTGGATTGTTCTCTAGTAGACTAGTACAGGTGACATTTTATAATTTTAACAAGAACTTTTTAAAACCTGTCTCATATTTTTCCGTTCCTTTATCTAGAGCTACAGATGGCTGTTGTTAATCGTTATCCTATCCCATAACACATCCATAATAACACACAACCTTGGAAGCAACTGGTGATAGATGGGATTGTTTCACCATGCAGTTTTGTTAAATCCATTAACTTCAGCGTCCGTTAGTGAAATGTGAACACAGAAGTAAACCTTTACTTGTAGCTGACAGGTTGTAACACAGACCATACAGTTATACTTACACATTTACCAAACATGCAACACAAAGATGTGTGCATGCTTTGACATGTCGCATGCATGCACAGTGACTTGTCGCATGCACGCACTGTAATGTGCCAAACTCGTGACAGCACATGCATAACCAGGACAAGTAGCAACAGTGCTGCATGTAATTATGCGTGTAGCCAAGTATGCAGGCAGATCTGCATATTCACTCAGATTGTTTTTGCATTGTTAAAAAACTGCACTTTCAACTGCTTTGTGCCTAGAAAGGGTCAAAATGGACTGGAAATATTAAATGAAAATAATACATTTATGTTTAAATTGTTCTGCTTATTTGTTCTTATGCTTTCAAATGTACAAGTATATTGCTTAGTGCTTACTTACAAGTGTAAATTTTACAATAGCCCTGGTCATATGCTGTAACAATATAATGATATAAATATAATTACAATATAACATGTATCATCACATTCCATCTCCATTTTAAACCCATTTCAGCAATATTTTCCCATGGCTGCTCCCTGAACACAAGTAGTGCTACATGTATTTCATTCAAATTTGGCTAAACTAAGAACAAACTGTTTGGTCTGTTTGCTTGCATGTCTGTCTTTAAAACATAATAAGTTTTGCATGTATGGGGCTGATATTTAGCAGGCATCCTAGCATGCCCACTAGAATGGTGTGTAGATTATAAATAAATGTTTTCACTTGGTGGCCCATTATGGGATGAGGATCTTGGGGGCAGTTCAACATTTCAAAGGTTGTATTGAAGTTGCAAAAAAGGCAATTTTATGTTTTTTTTCTTCATTTAATCGTAACGATTATGTAATCTCCAAATTTATATGTCATTGGATGTATGCTTAATTTTTTTTTTTTACAGTTTTCATGGTTGCAATTTTTATGTGAATGCAAATGCTAGGCTGTTTCTGAAATTAGGGCATACAACATAATTTAAAGTTTTTTCAATGTCATCATAAATATAATAATTAATGCCCTCTAAAAATGTATTTATGTCTTTGGATGTAAAAAGAATTTTTAAATATTGTTCATGTTATTGCAATTTGCATGTGAATGCAAATACTAGCCTGCCTATTACTAAGCACATGTAGGCCATATGTTAAAGACACTTCTTGCAATCTAACCAGGGATGGGTCCAATTATGTAATTGTAATTGATTACAGACAAATGCTGTAATTGCAATTGATTCTGTGTCCAAGACTACTATTTGCTCATAGGGTGGATTAGCACTGTCACTGTCCAAGGGTCAGTAGCCCCTTTATTCTTTAGCCAGGCTGCAAGGTGCTATTGCAAGCTGACAACACTGGTCTAGGGGCTGTCTGAGTCACAGTACTTCACCAGAAGAAGATTCTAGCAGTTCTTAGCAGTTAGCACTCTCTGTTATGAGAGCAACAAAGGCATCTTATTGTGGAATTCCTGGCTTGTTTAATTACTTGCAACTGTGGTTATTAACTTGAGGTTTCTGACTGGGAAAGTATACCCGTTGAAGTGAAGCCTTTGTGGTTTCAACGTTATCGATGTGCAGAAGTTTATAATAATAATAATAACGTTTATTTCAGACAAAAGTCCATATGTACATACAATACAAAAAAGAGTACATCATTAAAATACAAAGATATAGATGCACATGAAATAAAAATAGATGGTTAATAAGATGTTATACTTTGTTATATAAAACTATCTTTGCACCTCACTTATTGATTGACTTCAATTCCAATTTAATTTGTTTTTGTGGGTGATTTTACCAATTCCATTCAGATTAAACCCATTTGTTTTTCAATTAATTCTACTTCATGACTGACCCTTCCCATTGTACATACCCATTGCATGCCATATCACTGATACACTTTTTGGTACGTCCCATTCATGCAAATATAATTGTAATTGAAATAGTTAGTGGTGTAATTGATCTGAATATTTTAGAAGTGTAATTGTAATTGAAATGACAAATGAAAAGTAACTGTAACTGATTTGATTTTGTGTAATTGGACCCACCCCTGAATCTAACAACAGTGTTTCATCTTCTATGTAACCACAGATTGTATCTAAAGCACAAAGGTTGTCTCAAAAACTAGGTCACGCGTGCAGTCATAACTTTGGTTAATTTTCAGTGTTCAGAATTTTGCCAACAATACCAATATTTACACAAAATAGGGGTCACATTTAAATGTGAATGATTCGAGGGTGGTGTGTACATGATATAGGGAGCGCTCCCTAAGATTGAACTTGCAGTATATCCATCGGCGCAGGTATGGCTTTATCTACAAAATATGTTATCTGTGCAAATTCAGCTAGTTAACTCTGCATTGTATTTTTATATTTTTAAATCTAATACAAGACTTTTACTTGAAACATTTGAGTCCACTGAACTGAATGGGGTTAAGACATTTGTACACATATGGAAATCTAGTGCTCATTGCTTCCTAAGTTCATAGCCTTCTCTGGGGGTATACACTACAGAATGATTATCATACACTACAGAATGACCAACCATATAACCAATAGACAAAATGCTAACTGAAGTCCTGAACTGTCACAAATTAGCATTTCTTTTAGTAAAACTGAACATCCTTGAGAATTGTTGTTGTAAATGTTATAAGCCCTCTCAGAGAACACACAACAATGCCTCAGTCATTTCTAAAATGTCATTGTGCACTAATGCCATGATTCAACTGAAATTACTGAATATTAACCTTTTGTTATTTAACTTATAACAAGGTGTTGTGTTCCTGTATTGCCGTCGGAAATAGTTCTGTACATTGTATCCATAAGTTTATTTCTATATTTAGTTAAATTCCAGAAACCAGTTTTGTAATTGGGTCAGAACACAGTACTGGTACACACTTGCGTTGCCTTAATTATAAGTGAAGAAAATATTGTACAATAAAAGACAATTTTATTGGACTTATTTTTACAATACATCCAGAAAAATATCCCATTGCTCGACCCATTTTTATGTTTGAACGATGTCCACCTGAAATTGATCTGATTTTTTTACGTCATATTTGTGACAAACAATGGATATTGGAGCTGGCTCTGTGGCTGTTTTGGATTGTAAAAGATTCACCTTAATCGGAAAATAACCCAAAACACATGTAGTTTAAAGTATGTAAGTATGATTTTAATACCTCCAGTTGGTAATAAACAGCAACAAAACATATCAGGTGGCGGACGTATTCACATGATCACAAAGTTAAAATGTATTACATATCAGACAAGTCGTGAAATGATCACTCATTGGCACTAATTACATAAATACGTACCTACGTACCTGCGTACCTGCGTACCTACGTACATACGTACATACGTACATACGTACATACGTACATACGTACATACGTACATACGTACATACGTACATACATCCTCTTCGGTCTTCAGGCAAATTTATCCATGTACCGCTCTTTAACCAATGTTGCTTTATAATTGAATTTGGCACGCTCCATAATAAATCGAGTTGGTTCTTCAGTGCATTGACTGTTGGAGCTGTGACAATGGCTTCGGGTAAGGTGTTCCATACATCAATTACTCTCTCGCTAAAGAAGTGTTTCCTTAGTTCTCGTTTACTCCTATTTTTATACAACTTTAAAGAATGCCCCTGTGTTCCTTTGTACAAGTCCAGGTTAAACAGTGTCCATGAAAGTAAATATGCCATTCAAGTATTTATAAACATTAATAACGTCTCATCGTAATCTATGATATGTTAGTTAACGTTGGTAAGTTTGGGACATTTACTCTCGTTTCATAATCATAATGTTTTAATTCTGGCACCATTTGTGTTGCTCTTGTTTGGACAGCCTCCACAGCATCAATATCGTACTGATAGTGTGGAGACCAGACTGCTAAGCCATATTCCAAAAAAGGTCGGACAAGTCCCTTATAAAGATGGAGAAAGGTTGTCTTGTCTAGATATTGATACGTACGATGAATTATACCCAGCAACTTGTTTGTATTAGATACAGCCTTTTGGACATGTTGTATGAATCTCAGCTGATTATCAACCTGGATGCCTAGGTCTTTCTCAGCAAAGCTACACTCCAGAGGATTAGTACCTGCTGCTGTAGTCAAGGTAGTTAAATTCTGGGTGCCCATGTCCAATTCTCATAACTTTGTCCGGGTGAAAGTGTAACTGCCACTTCTCAGCCCATTTCTTTCTAGGTCTATCTGCAGGTCTTAGCAATCTTGTCTTGTTGAAATTTTGTGGTACATTTGTTGTATCATGTGCAAAGATCTTCATGCCACATGCTACTACTTTTGTTATATAATTAATATACAATATAAAAAAGAATAGGACCAAGAACACTTGCCTGGGGTATCCCACTGAGGACATCTGACCAGGAAGGTGATACACCACTGTCTAAGATCCTTGCGACATGTGAGGAATGCTTCTATCCATTGTAGTAGTTTTCCTTTGATTCCAAATCCATTTAATTTTGAAAGTAGTCTCTAATGCAGTAACTAGTCAAATGCCTTCTTGAAATCTGTGTATGTACCATCTACACATTTTTCATCGTCTAATATTCTTGTCCAGTCGTCCAGCGCTGATATTAGCTGTGTGATACATGATCTCCCAGCAATGAAACCTTGCTGCTGGTCTTGTTGATTTCCATGTGTGTTGTGATGGCATCCTTAACCAGCGATTCCATGACTTTACAACCCACTGCAAGTCAAGCTTACTGGCCTGTAGTTTGCTGCTAAATGCCTACTGCCTTTCTTGTAAATTGGTGACACATTCACAGTTTTCCATACTTTTGGTAATATGCCTGTACCCAAGGACTTCCTGAATATGATGTACAATGGCACTTTCACTTTCAGTTCCTTCGTGAGTTCCTTTAGTACACGGGGGTGTATATCATCAGGTCCCGGTGAGTTCCTTTAGTACACGGGGTGTATACCATCAGGTCCTGGTGAGTTCCTTTAGTACACAGGGGTGTATACCATCAGGTATTGGTGATTTCCCATGTTTTGAGAACTCAAACTTTTTTCTCAACACCTTCAATGGTGAAGTTGATATCATCTAGGGTATCAATTCCCTGGTGATCCTCAACTGTTAGTACATCTGTCAAGACTTCCATAGTGAAAACATCACTAAAGAATTTACTTAGGACTGCCTTCTCTTTGTCTGTAGTTGTTAGTTCTGCAGTATCTTCCTTTTGGAGATTACCTACTGTTGGTCTTGTTTTCAGCTTTGACCGAGCATAGTTTCAGAAATTGCTTTTAATCTCATGTGCAATGGACTGCTCAAGTGTCTGTGGACTGCCTGTCGAGTAGCTCTTCTTGCTTGATTCCTAGCTTTCGTGTAATCTAGGTAGTCTTTCCATTCCTTTGTTCTTAGGTATTTCTTCCGAGCCCTGTGCTTTTTCCTCACTTTCGTCATTGTTTTCTTGTTCATCCATAATGGCTCATACATTCCCGATTCCCTTGATTTCTTCTTGGGGATACACTCATGCTCTGCCTGTTCTACTTCTAGCCTACTTATAAGCATTTCCCCACTTTCCTCTGGATCTAGTTTCACAAATTTGGTTTCCCAGTCATCTCGCAACATTTCTCGTAATTATTCATAGTTTGCCCTCTCTGGAACTGGTGTTTGACACTTGTATGTAAATGTAATCAAACAGTGGTCAATCTTTCCGAGAAGATCCTTGACATCGTAGTGGTTTACCACTTCCTCTTCATTAGAAAAGATCAAGCCTAATAGATGTGGAACTTGGTTTAATTAATGTGCTGTATAAGGAATGCATCTCTTGTGCTTTCTAAGAACTGTTTCTCCGTTCTGTTCTCTCATCAACATTTGCATCATCCATCCAGTTAATATTTGGGTAAATTGAAGTTTCCCATCATTAATATGTAGAATGCGTTCATGTTGTCTAACTTGCGTATAAGTTTGCAAAGCTTTTCGTTGTTGGTGTCACTGTTGTTGGGACTGCGGTATATATACATCCAACAAGTATCTTTTTGTCTTTTCCTGCTAGTTTTATCTCCACCCAAACACAATCTCGAAAAATATATAACATCATTTATTTGTGTGCACATCCAGGTAAACCCCTTCCATTCTTCTCTAAGTTAGAAAACATTTCATATCCTTCAAAGTGAAGTTCACATGGCACAACACCGACTCTGCAATTGTTTTGTTTTATCTCCGTTATTCATATTACCCATGGTTGTGATTGGGCCACTTGTGTTTTTAATCCAGGCAAGCTTCATTAGTCAATCAGTACTTCTGTATAAACAATATATGTTTGTGCTCGCAGTCGGTGCTGATGGCGCAGATCGTGTGGAGCTTTGTTCAGCTCCTGTTTGCTGTGCTGATTGTGCTTGCTGTGCTTCCTCATCCTCTCCAGTTACACGTGCTGATTGTGCTTGCTGTGCTTCCTCATCCTCTCCAGTTACACGTGCTGATTGTGCTGGTTGTGCTTCCTCATCCTCTCCAGTTACACGTGCTGATTGTGCTAGCTGTGCTTCCTCATCCTCTCCAGTTACACGTGCTGATTGTGCTGGTTGTGCTTCCTCATCCTCTCCAGTTACACATGCTCATTGTGCTTGCTGTGCTTCCTCATCCTCTCCAGTTACACGTGCTGATTATGCTGGTTGTGCTTCCTCATCCTCTCCAGTTACACGTGCTGATTGTGCTAGCTGTGCTTCCTCATCCTCTCCAGTTACACGTGCTGATTGTGCTGGTTGTGCTTCCTCATCCTCTCCAGTTACACATGCTCATTGTGCTTGCTGTGCTTCCTCATCATCTCCAGTTACACGTGCTGATTGTGCTGGTTGTGCTTCCTCATCCTCTCCAGTTACACATGCTGACTGTGCTGACTGTGCTTCCTCATCCTCTCCAGTTACATGCTCATTGTGCTTGCTGTGCTTCCTCATCATCTTCAGTTACACGTGCAGATTGTGCTTCCTCATCCTCTCCAGTTACATGCTCATTGTGCTTGCTGTGCTTCATCATCTCCAGTTACACGTGCTGATTGTGCTAGATGTGCTTCCTCATCATCTCCAGTTACACATGCTCATTGTGCTTGCTGTGCTTCCTCATCATCTCCAGTTACACATGCTCATTGTGCTTGCTGTGCTTCCTCATCATCTCCAGTTACACGTGCTGATTATGCTGGCTGTGCTTCCTCATCCTCTCCAGTTACACATGCTCATTGTGCTTGCTGTGCTTCCTCATCATCTTCAGTTACACGTGCAGATTGTGCTTCCTCATCCTCTCCAGTTACATGCTCATTGTGCTTGCTGTGCTTCATCATCTCCAGTTACACGTGCTGATTGTGCTAGATGTGCTTCCTCATCATCTCCAGTTACACATGCTCATTGTGCTTGCTGTGCTTCCTCATCATCTCCAGTTACACATGCTCATTGTGCTGGCTGTGCTTCCTCATCCTCTTCAGTTACACGTGCCGATTGTGCTGGCTGTGCTTCTTCATCCTCTCCAGTTACACGTGCTGATTGTGCTTCCTCATCCTCTCCAGTTACACATGCTCATTGTGCTTGCTGTGCTTCCTCATCATCTCCAGTTACACGTGCTGATTATGCTTGTTGTGCTTCCTCATCATCTCCAGTAGCACGTGCTCATTGTGCTTGCTGTGCTTCAACATCCTCTCCAGTTACACGTGCCAATTGTGCTTGCTGTGCTTCCTCATCCTCTTCAGTTACACATGCTCATTGTGCTGGCTGTGCTTCCTCATCCTCTCCAGTTACACGTGCTCATTGTGCTTGCTGTGTTTCCTCATCCTCTTCAGTTACACATGCTCTTTGTGCTGGTTGTGCTTCCTCATCCTCTCCAGTTACACGTGCTCATTGTGCTGGTTGTGCTTCCTCATCCTCTCCAGTTACACGTGCTCAATGTGCTTGCTGTGCTTCCTCATCCTCTCCAGTTACACGTGCTCATTGTGCTTGCTGTGCTTGCTGTGCTTCCTCATCATCTCCAGTAACACGTGCTGATTGTGCTTTCAGTGTTTCTTTTTTGCATTTGATTCACCACATGTTTAGTGTTTTCTTTCTGTCCCTGTCTTGTCTGATGTTTCTTCCTACTTAATAAATGGCTTCTTTCTGACCACCCCCAACTCTCTGTACTCTTGGTCTTCATTACCTACAGCCTTGTAGTGATATTCCTTGGCTGAGATGATACATTTTGTGGTTGTTATCCCATTTTTCCTTATTCTTTTTTCTGTTAGGACATATTTTACTTGCTTAGACATAAAAATTTGGATTATTTTAAAATCCTGCTTCTGTTCATAACTGGACACTAAACTTGTTTGAATCCTATTGTCCAAGATACGAACATCCCAATGTTTTGATGAACTTCTAGTTAATGGATGATCATTAGATAACAATCATTCTAGCATTATCAGTCTATGTACTGATACAGACAATAGTACTGTGTTTTCATTTATCTGCAGTAATTGAATGCATTGTAGCAAACCAAGGATGTGTGTAATTTGTTTTAACATAAGCCTTAATTTTAGCAGCCTGGGGTCAATTACATTGCAAAGTAATATATAACTATTACTTAGTTTCCTTTATATTACTATTACATTTGAAGCAATTACTATTATTATATATATATTGTTACTATTACATATTACTATTAGTATTACTCCAGGCTTGATCATTACAAGTTTTAACTTTGAAGAGGGACCGCAAGGTCTTTTCCATGCCACCGAATACACTCATGAAATTCACGAAGAAGACATCGCCCCCGGCAGCTGGGAGAGCTGATCCCAGTGCCTAAAGGATCTATGCTTTACTATCGGTTTGATTTGTAGATCTACAAATCAATAGTAAAGCCCTAGACTTTATTTTTTTATTCCTGAATGCAGCAAAGGATCTAGCACCTTTGTACCTTATAGTAAACATTGCATTTTTTCCTCAATGTTGAGTTTTTCTTTCCTTTCCATGTTGC
The DNA here is from genome assembly GCA_963995525.1 of Escarpia spicata. Lineage (NCBI taxonomy): Eukaryota > Metazoa > Annelida > Polychaeta > Sabellida > Siboglinidae > Escarpia > Escarpia spicata. The sequence goes on from OZ023209.1 coordinate 3,064,124, forward strand.
TAGGATACTGTATCAATTAGTGATGTTTTTTTCTGCTGCTCCCAACAGTCTTCCAACTTCAATTGGTTCCAGCACAGAAGAAGGTCTGTTTTGATCTTTTTGGTCAAAATTGGAGGTATTAAAAAATTCTTACAAAAATGGCCATGTTATGTTGCCAGAAATTTTATTTAGCTAGGTTCTTGGGTTACGTTAGCTTCTAGCTGGTTCCCTTCTACCTCAGACCTCTGGTAGTGACCACACACCAAACTGAAATTTGTGTCCATGTTACCTACTGCCCTCGACCAGCATAGTAAATCTAGCATTGTTACTTAAGAGAACCCCAAACTGTTATGGAATAGAACACATTTCCTACATATCTAATACATGAATCTGGCTGGTTCGAGATCAAATTAAGTCTAATCAGGATGTCATGGTCATACTGACCTTAATTTGTGTCCATGTTATGTACTACCTTACAGATTAACTTCATGTTGTCATCTCTTGACCGGGAGGAATGTTTTTTCTGGCTTCGATTGCAGTTATGCACAGTTACCTCCTGCTTCAGAATGTAAGCATTTTGAATCAAATTATGCATTTGAATTTTCAAGCCAGATGTCCCATTTTGTGTACCAGTACTGTGTTCTGACTCTTCTGACCCAAATACATTTTCATACATTCATTTGATCTGTCTGTACTCTTTACCAATGTGTTGGGCATGAGCAAGTTCTCTGAGCTGCAGTGACATTGCAATCTAGGAACATGGTTTTTCTTTCATCAGTCTGCACAAAGTTGATAAATGATGGGTGAAGGAGAAGGCTGGCTGACTGAGTACTGGATTACATGTGGTAGTCACATAGTGGGATTAATATGTAATGCAGTCAGCTGCATGCATGCTTTTACAATGATTACATAGTAATACAGTAGAAATTACAATATCAAAAGTAATTTTTAATGTGCAGTATTGTGATAAATAGTAATAAGTTCAGTGCCAAAGATGTTCAAATTATAACATTACACAAGGTTAATGATATCAACAAATGGACAAAACAGCCACATCTAAAATTACACTGCAAATATTTTGAAAAATGCAAACATATCTTTGCCAAATTTATGAAAAAATCTGCAGTGATAAATTCCATAATTTATTTGCATTCATCACAATTTAGTATAAAATTGAACGACAAACTTAGTCGAAGCAGACACAATGTTGAATCTCAAAGTAAGCAGATAGCTAGGAGAATTTCCGGGATAAAAATGGATTGTGTTTGGTATATAGGTACACTCGGATCATGGGTTCAAGTACGTTGTATTTGAAAAACATCTAAGTTCCTATTTGTATTTGTAGTTGTATCTGCCTATTTCAAAAGTGAAGCATTTGCAAGTGTATACTTTGTATTTGATCTTTGAATCTGCTGTACACCCTGACCTGGATGTCATGGGGACAATGTATTCTCACTAGTAATCATAAAGATGCAATCACTGTGTCATTAGTGACAAACAGAAGTCTTGGAAGTTGAAATAAGATCAGGTTTGTAGGAAAGGGCCCCTGAAAGGCACAATCAAACCAGTAGCCTTGGCTTTCTAATGCATCTTTTACTCTGCTGTGACTCCTTTATGAGTTTCCCAGGGAGATCAAGGCAATTGTGTTATTATACAAAATAATTAAGCTGCCTAATTTGGTGGATTTATCTTGGTTTGCTGATCAATGTGGTTCTATTTCAGTGAGGAGTGAATTTGTTTGTAAAATGCTTGACTAAGTTTACTATAGAAGCTACATTTAATGGATGCATTTTCTACATTTGACTGGTCAACTGGTGATCATGTTATAATTTAAGCCCCATGACTACTTTGTATTACAGGGAATATGTAAAAAAAATACACTGAACAAAAACATATTTGAGAAAACGTATTTGTATATATTTTACATTTGGAAAAGCAGTCTATTTGTATTGTAATTGTATTCAACAATTTAAAAAGTCCTTGTACTTGCATTTTACAAAGTGTATTCAACCCCATCCCTGTGTATACACATTTGCGTATTGTGGCTGACTAACCAATACACAAATATCTGTTAGTGGCCTGGGCTTAGCCAGAGTTTTCAAGACTGGCAGGTGACTGGCCAAGATGGGTAATCACAACTGGTAAGAATAGTGGAATTTAGAATTTTAATTCAAGACTGGCAATAAATTAGTTCCGGCTAAGGGCTATGACATGGTATTGGGATATGTGAACTATTAATTAAGTTTTATACACAACTTTATAATAAAAAATATCGATATATATAAGTAGTATAAACAAAATACAACAAATGTCAAAATACAAAACATGCAACCATGTCTGCTGTCACTCAGTGAGTCACAATGACACAATGTTTGGGGTCAGTCACTGAAGTTTCAATTTCTTGCTACAAGTAAAACCTACAATCACTGAGCTATTTTTAAATACATTACAAGTCAACAAAATCTACTCTAGTAATTAGTTCAAATACTGTATGGGTATACACAATGCAATTGTGCTGCTGGCATTGGGTTCCCCACTCCAAGCCAAGGCCATGCCAGGCAAGTGGACACACATTTGTGTAAAGTTAACAAAAACTAAGTCTTAAGTTAAGTCTAAATAAACTCTAAAGTAAAGGCAAGAAACTAGCAACTGCAAGGCGATAAACAGCTACTGCTAGCCCGGTCAATACACTGCACGCAGCGAGCAGTCGCCGTTCAGACACGCACAAAGGTTATCTTTTATTTATCGAGTCACGCATTCATGCCAAGAATGCGGCACGCATATTTGCAACGCTGCGTCCGTGCGCGCACGCGTGATGTATCGCATGCATGCGAAAATAGCTCACGCCCAGTTGTCTGGCGGGCTTGCGTGTTCGACGCGAGAAAACAAGCAGTTTTTACTTACCCAACATGTGGTATGGCTTTAGCTGTTTCCTCCTCGACATCTCTGGCCTATTCCGCAAACTCACAAGCCGAGTGCACAAACATTTACGTGCGCTTTTCGGTAGATAAACATTGAATTACGCTAAGAACTCCGGAACACCCACTCTTCCGTCCGCCATTTTGTGAGCGGAATTGTGGGACGTTTAACTTGCCAGTTGCCACATGAGCCGGACATATTGCCTCAGATAGCAATATTTAAACATAGCGCGCATTTAAGAAGTGGTCCAGTTCTCTCTAAGAAGTATATGTCAACGATGGCTGATGCGAATGCAGCAGGCGATACGCAAGCCAGGTACGATTCCTCTTCATGGACAAATAAAGTTATTATTATTATGAAGGATCTGTCAGTGAACGATATTTGGGGACTTCACGGCTTATGCAGTCGTATTCAGCACATGTTGATAAGCATTATACTGGTTTTTAGCAATTTTTGCTTTACTTTGGTAAGTATGAGGTGAATATGCCATTTTGAAAATGATCGAGCTAATCTCTTTTCGACATAACTACCAACCTCGTCTAGGCCTAATAATAATTGTAAACTTTGACAGCTCGACGACATTCGACAACGTAAAAGATTGAAGATATATCATGAAAATAACCACAATTTAATTTTGGCATCTACTTCATATCGCACAAGTCACAACTTTGGGATATCATCATTTTAAGGTTTTTTGCTGTCAAGTGACCCTAACGATCTATTTGCCCGACCATCATTTTACTTGCCCAGAAATAATTAATTAGTGAAATTGCAATCTAAAAGGCGTCGTGGTTATTTAGAGCGTGTATGGCGCAAATCACGCTCGCCATTAGATAGATCGCGCTATTCTAAGCAATGTCACCTCTGTAACAGACAAATGGCTAAAGCTAAATCAAATGGCTAAAGCTAAATCAGATTATTTTACAAATATGGTCATAATTAAGTCTGATAATCCGCGTCAGTTATGGAACTGCATCAGTAACATTCAACACAGAGGGCCTACTCCATCACTACCTGATCACATGTCAATTAAGTCTCTGTGATTCGTTCTCTAGCCACTTTAAGACTAAAATCAGTATTATTAGTTCTGCTTTCCCACGTCATAATATAAGTAATGTCAGTGTGGACTTTCCACAAGTAAATTCTCAACTTGTATCATTTCAACCTGCAACAGTTGATGAAGTTAGGAAAATAATTATGTCCTCCCCAAATAAATCTTGTGCACTTGATCCATTTCCAACAATACTGCTAAAAGCATGTCTTGATACACTAATTGGACCTATAACAAATATTATAAATGCATCACTTTGCTCTGGCTGTTTTCCTGATGATTTCAAATACACCCATGTCACACCACTTCTTAAGAAGTCATCTCTGCCTAAACAGTTATAGACCTATTTCTAATCTCAGCTTCATTTCCAAAATACTAGAAAAGGTTGTAGCAATTTGTCTAAGGTCTCACGTTAGCACAGATGTCTTAACTAATGTGTCACAATCAGCATATAGGCAGTTTCATTCAACAGAGACTGCCCTCTTAAAGGTTCATAATGACATTAACTTGAACATTAATAATGGTAAAGTGACTGCACTTACCTTACTAGATCTCTCTGCTGCGTTTGACACGATTGATCATTGAATGCCTGTTCTTGGTCCTTTGCTTTTTTAGTAAATTTTACTCTACACCACGCCACTAAGCTCTGTTATGCAAAGACATAACTTGGATCATCATCTTTATGCTGATGATACTCAGATCAACATTTCATTGGCTACCCCGGATAGAAATCGCTCCCTTAACCAACTTATTGATTGCCTTCTAGATATCTTCCACTGGATGACTGACAGCAAGTTAAATTAAATGCAAATAAAACTGAATTGATCATTATTGGTACTCCAATGCAGCGTAGTAAATGGTTTTTCCCGTTCGCATATTTTGAATCTGTGTATCACGCCAGCAACCTCGGTGCGGAATCTAGGAGTGATCTTCAATTTCCGACAACACATATCTCAAACATGTTGCTGCTGTTTTTATCATATTTGTGATCTTCGCCGTATTCGCCGGTATATGTGATTTTCTTTTGCTAAAACTATTGCAACAGCATTGTTAGCAGCAAACTTGACTATTGCAATTCCTTTATAATATCGCTAGCAAGGATGTCACAAAACTTCAGCGTGTCCAAAATTGTCTAGCAAAAGTAGTTACAAGATCTCCTCGTTTTTCTCGCTCTGTACCACTTTTGAAGTCTTTGCATTGGCTTCCTGTACGGGGGGATTGTATAATATTTAAGATCTGTACCATTACATACCAGGCACTGTCCAATAAGCAACCATCTTATTTGCATTCATTGCTTACTTCTGTAAGAAAACCTGTCCAGCTTCGATCATCTAGTTCTGACTTACTTTTTGTTCCTAGAGTGAACACTAACATTGGAACTAGGGCTTTTTCTGTTGCTGCACCAACTATTTGAAAATATTACAAAATTCTGTTGTCATTTAAAAAAGTATCTTTACAACCTTGCTTATCCACCGTAGCTCTCTAGTGCCTTGACCCATCTGTTGACAACTAGAAATCTACTTATGGATTTTGAGATTGACCAATCCTTTTGTTTTGATGCGCCTCTGAGCTTGGTTTCCAAGGATTTAGGTGCAATAGAAGTTATCTTATTATTATTATTATAAATCCTAAAAGTGTCGCTATGGTTTACAAAACATTGCCCCCTTGCCGCATTGTGTGTGTGCCTTGTGTTGCACCCACACAAAATTGCAAACAATTTCCCCTGTACATCATTATATGCTAATGCTTGAAGTTCTGTTAAAAGTTAACTTGGTCTACATGATTTACTTGTCTTGCGGGTCTTGGTCTGCTTTTGGTAGCATTACAACTTAGAAACATGTTAATCGCAAGTGAACATGGACATTCAGCACATATTTTGACTATTATTTTCTGCATACTCGACAAGATTGTCCCTGGCGGCAACAGCGGCTGAATTGGCATTATACATCACCTTAAATCAAATTTGTCATTGGAGTGGTTGCATTTTAATTAGCATTTTATGGCATTACAATAAACAAAAATAAAAGTAAAAAAACATGTAAAAACTAGAGTAATGCTACTATGTTTGATTGGGCAAGGGCTATGCAGCCTGAATGTGCCCGTGCATAAATTCTGCTTGCCCATTTGGGCAAGTGGTGATATATGAAAGTTTGCCAAACTACCATAAATTTCCGTGTATAATACGCCTCCATGTATAATACACACCCCGACTTTTGACATCAATCCCCGATTTCCCCGCTTCTAATATTTTGCTTGAACCCATCTCAGAATCGTAAACATGTCACCTATGCAAGTTATGTCATTGCTGCCGGCTTGTTGCTCGCTAGTGACTAGTGTGTAAGCACGTAACTGCTAGAAGTTACATTGTGTCATTCAGATTTCACTTTTAATTAACAACAAGTTCTATTATGAAATGCTACATGCAAACCTAGTACTTTCAACTGCAAAGCATACATGCGCTACATTCGTCTTTATTTACATTCACAACATTTGCATTCACAACTTTAAACATGGAGTCACACTTGTTGACACTCAACCCGTGACACATGCATCATTCACGTGATTCAGGAACGCCAATCATAATCATAGCAGGATGCTTCCCGGGCTGCGTTTCCCGGTCTCGTACCTCATTGGTGTTATTCGCGATGTCAGACATCCAGGCTCTCATCTTTGTTATTTCTCGCTGCTAGTTTAGGACGAGAGAGGCGGTTACGGGAGTGCGATTCTTGCCTTTCATCTGCGTTGCTACAGTGGTTTACATGATTGTGACATAACGTCGATTTTCATAATATTACTAGTTTTCCAACAGCGTTATCCTGGTCTGCAGACATTGATAAATTGGTTAGAGAAAATTTTGTTTAGCCTTTGCACCATGTATAATACGCACCCCTGCTTTTGAGTAAAAAGTGAAGGAAAACAATGCGTATTATACACAGAAATTTACTTACCCCGAGCAACCATTAATGTCAAGCCCTGAACAGGCTGAGTTCCATTTTTAACTGGCCCTGTTGAATTTGAACTTGCTCCAGACCAAAGTGGCACATTTGCCCGTATGTTTATTCACTCACTGTGACCTGTGCAAGATGTAACATCTGGTGCAAAATTCTGTTTTCTGGAAATGCAGAGTTTGTAACCATCACTGAAACTCTCACTGATCACAGCAGTGACATCCATTACAACAAATGTACTCTTGCCTCGACTACAGAGTGCTGACTCGGTTACTACTGATGTCTGTTATGTACACGTACAGAGTGCTGACTCCGTTACTACTGATGTCTGTTATGTACATGTACAGAGTGCTGACTCCGTTACTACTGATGTCTGTTATGTACATGTACAGAGTGCTGACTCCGTTACTACTGATGTCTGTTATGTACATGTACAGAGTGCTGACTCCGTTACTACTGATGTCTGTTATGTACATGTACAGAGTGCTGACTCCGTTAATACTGATGTCTGTTATGTACATGTATAGAGTGCTGACTCCGTTACTACTGATGTCTGTTATGTACATGTACAGAGTGCTGACTCCGTTACTACTGATGTCTGTTATGTACATGTATAGAGTGCTGACTCCGTTACTACTGATGTCTGTTATGTACATGTACAGAGTGCTGACTCCGTTACTACTGATGTCTGTTATGTACATGTATAGAATGCTGACTCCGTTACTACTGATGTCTGTTATGTACATGTATAGAGTGCTGACTCCGTTACTACTGATGTCTGTTATGTACATGTATAGAATGCTGACTCCGTTACTACTGATGTCTGTTATGTACATGTATAGAGTGCTGACTCCGTTACTACTGATGTCTGTTATGTACATGTATAGAATGCTGACTCCGTTACTACTGATGTCTGTTATGTACATGTATAGAATGCTGACTCCGTTACTACTGATGTCTGTTATGTACATGTATAGAATGCTGACTCCGTTACTACTGATGTCTGTTATGTACATGTACATAGTGCTGACTCCGTTACTACTGATGTCTGCTATGTACATGTACAGAGTGCTGACTCGGTTACTACTGATGTCTGTTATGTACACGTACAGAGTGCTGACTCCGTTACTACTGATGTCTGTTATGTACATGTACAGAGTGCTGACTCCGTTACTACTGATGTCTGTTATGTACATGTACAGAGTGCTGACTCCGTTACTACTGATGTCTGTTATGTACATGTATAGAATGCTGACTCCGTTACTACTGATGTCTGTTATGTACATGTATAGAATGCTGACTCCGTTACTACTGATGTCTGTTATGTACATGTATAGAATGCTGACTCCGTTACTACTGATGTCTGTTATGTACATGTATAGAGTGCTGACTCCGTTACTACTGATGTCTGTTATGTACATGTATAGAATGCTGACTCCGTTACTACTGATGTCTGTTATGTACATGTATAGAATGCTGACTCCGTTACTACTGATGTCTGTTATGTACATGTATAGAATGCTGACTCCGTTACTACTGATGTCTGTTATGTACATGTATAGAGTGTTGACTCCGTTACTACTGATGTCTGTTATGTACATGTACATAGTGCTGACTCCGTTACTACTGATGTCTGCTATGTACATGTACAGAGTGCTGACTCGGTTACTACTGATGTCTGTTATGTACACGTACAGAGTGCTGACTCCGTTACTACTGATGTCTGTTATGTACATGTACAGAGTGCTGACTCCGTTACTACTGATGTCTGTTATGTACATGTACAGAGTGCTGACTCCGTTACTACTGATGTCTGTTATGTACATGTATAGAATGCTGACTCCGTTACTACTGATGTCTGTTATGTACATGTATAGAGTGTTGACTCCGTTACTACTGATGTCTGTTATGTACATGTACATAGTGCTGACTCCGTTACTACTGATGTCTGCTATGTACATGTACAGAGTGCTGACTCCGTTACTACTGATGTCTGTTATGTACAGAGTGCTGACTCCGTTACTACTGATGTCTGTTATGTACATGTACAGAGTGCTGACTCCGTTACTACTGATGTCTGTTATGTACATGTACAGAGTGCTGACTCCGTTACTACTGATGTCTGTTATGTACATGTACAGAGTGCTGACTCCGTTACTACTGATGTCTGTTATGTACATGTATAGAGTGCTGACTCCGTTACTACTGATGTCTGTTATGTACATGTACAGAGTGCTGACTCCGTTACTACTGATGTCTGTTATGTACATGTACAGAGTGCTGACTCCGTTACTACTGATGTCTGTTATGTACATGTACAGAGTGCTGACTCCGTTACTACTGATGTCTGTTATGTACATGTACAGAGTGCTGACTCCGTTACTACTGATGTCTGTTATGTACATGTATAGAGTGCTGACTCCGTTACTACTGATGTCTATTATGTACATGTATAGAGTGCTGACTCCATTTCTACTGATGCCAGCATTTTGCAGTTCAGTTTTGTTTTGCCAAGTAGCAAATCATTTCACTTGTGCCACAAACAGCGATCAGCAGCAGCCTAGACTAATGCAGAGACCCGTCACCCCGTCGTTTGGACACGCTGAGTCAGTCGGGAGCGGGTAAGAATTTGGACTGACAGGTACAAACCCATCAACTATGTAATGACCCGAACTAGCCCTTTATATACAATGAGCTGTGTGACAAGCACCGCACACGCAGAGCCTTTCTCTGACGTGGGCACAGCCTTCACAGGGCAGTTCCTAGAAATACTCTACGTACCAGTGGCGTGTGTATAGTTTGTCGCAATATTCAAATGGATACTGTCTTAAAGCAACAGCATAGATACATTGTTAATTACTGCTGTTAGTCAAAAACCGGCACTACAAAGACTTGTATCGACACTGTTGTGGGAAAGTTTCCGGCGTTTGAATTGCCAATAAACAAATCGGCGACCGTATTTTACACCTTGTTAACATTGCGTTAACTTCACCTGCTAAAACTGTTTTGTAACATTCAATTTGGTCCAATTATGGTGGCATCGTTTTAACCAAGTTTACAGACGATTTCCTTATTTGGCATTCGCGTACTGGCCCGTTATTCTCTGTATGCAAATAAGAGTAATCACTAATCAGGAGCGGTCAGGTTTTTGGTGCCCATAGGCCGCCCAACATAATGAACTCCCGTGCTTCGTTATTCCCTAGAGAGATCCGGTTAATTGAAAGCACATGACACTATCAGTTAATATACCAATGTAGCATTTTTGTCTTCGCCATGCCACCGCCATCGAAAGAAATGTTGAAATGACATTATGCGTTTTTAAATCAAAACCAACGAAAATGACGTTGACTGCCATCGTTCACCGGGAAGACAATGGTGTGGACCAAGTGGAGACTGCGCCAGTGTCGTCGGTGATACCTCTGCCCGTGTCGTCGCAATCGTCATCTCTGCCCGTGTCGTTGCATTTGACATCGTCATCACTGCCCGTGTCGTTGCATTCATCATCATCATCTCTACCCATGTCATCGGGTTTGGTGCTGTCATCTCTGTCCATGTCATCACCTCTGTCCGTGTCATTGCATTCGGTGTTGTCATCTCTGCCCGTGTTGTCGCGTTCGTCGTCATCATGTCTGCCCATGTCGTCACGTTCTGTGTTGTTAGCAGGTGGCCAATCCATAATTTATTTTTTTCTGCTGCTTGGCTGTTTCTTATGTTGCTCATTTTGTTTGTCCTGTCGCAGCCTCTTGTGGTGACACATTGATTTGTTCAATAAATGTTATTCTACTGGTGATGCAGTGTTGTTATTAATATGGTCACTATGTATATATGTATGTATATATATATGTGTGTGTATACAAGATGTATATATGTATATATATATATATATGTGTGTGTATACAAGATGTATATATGTATATATATATATATATGTGTGTGTATACAAGATGTATATATGTATATATATATATGTGTATGTATACAAGATGTATATATGTATATGTCAGCCGTGAGCGGATAAGAATTGTGTAAAATTTCCGGGCACATGATGCATGACGCTGTCATGACGGGCACAAATATTATCCTGCATTAGTCCCTGAGCAGGAGCTACATAGGTTCCCTGTCCCAAAAGATTCCGAAAGGTGAATCAGACAATATTGTTTTATGGTTGACATTGTGTGGCTAAATTAAGTAAATTGACAGTAATTAGTCTTCTGTTTACTGCAGTCAAGATGACAAGCCTATGTCAAAGAAAGGTTTGAAGAAACAACAGAAAGAAGCAGAGAAACTGGCAAAGAAACAGCAGAGACAAGCTGAGGTTTGTATCCGTCCGAGTGTAGAAAGTACAATGGAATGTGCATGGATATACTATATTTGTTCTATTAAGCATACAGTACGCTTAATAACTATTTGAGATGTGAAAATATGTTAACATTTTGTGTTCCAATAAGCATACAGGGGTGTACACCAAGTTTCTCAAGTTTCTCGGGTTCCTGGGTATAGCCATCTCAGCTGACATGACTGACAAGCGATTTATGCATCCACATAGATGCAACAGGACCCAAGAAGACTGTAAAGCAGGATCATTTAGGTGAACCTTTCAACATCTTGTTCACCACAGAGCTTTCAATCTAGTATGATATTCATAGAAATTAAATGATGGATTCAACAGTGAAGGATGGCATTGTATATCGCTGTCACAGTGTCGGGTGCTGCTACAAGGGGGTGTATACTAATTAGTGCATGTATGCTTAGTAGAACGAATACAGTCTATATAGTGAGAATGTTGTTAACTTGATAATGTTTGTGTAAATTTTGATAAATTTTAAATGTGTGATTAAATCGGTCTTTGTGCGTCTGACTGCCAGTCAACTACACTGTCCTGTGTCTGCAGGTGGCTGAACAAGCCCTGGCGAATGAGCAGGATGACTACTCCAAGGGCTGCTACGGCAACCTGCCTCTCATCCAGTCAACGGAGAAGCCCGACAGACAGATGAGGAAGGCAAAGGACTTGACTGAATCAGACTGCAAGGTCTGGCTGCGTGGTCGCCTTCACACCAGTCGCAGTAAAGGTGGGTCAAAAATCTGTGTTAGTTAAACTCATTGACTGGTACTGAACGAGAAAAGTGTGTTTGTTTGTGTGGACATGTGTATATATGTATGCATGTCTTATGTTGCTAGTTATCCTCTCTTAGATGTTAAACTCACCAGAATAACTACGGTCATCCTAACGTGCCACGGATGGCTGTTGGCAGTTACAGCCATTATTGGCCAGTTTTTTTTTTTAGTGATACACCTGTGTCATTTGAACCATTTAATCAATTAATACTGATCCATTCGATTTGTTTCACAACCAATTTTGCCAATAGTAGTCATTGATTTGGGCCCCTAGACTTGGAACTATTAGTTAATCTAGTAGCCAGCTGGCCCCTTCTAAATCCCACCCATCTTATCGGTTGTAATAATCAGCCAGTCTTGAAGACGGGCAGACAGGTCTCTGGCTAAGTCCTTGCCTTGAGGTGAATGTTTCGTTGAGGTCAAGTCCTTGCCTTGAGGTGAATGTTTCGTTGAGGTCCGTGCGTATGTGAGGTCCAAGTGTGTGTTGTAGGCAAGCAGTGTTTCCTAGTGCTCCGCCAGCAGCAGCACACCATCCAGGCCCTGCTCTCTGTGTCGCCAACGATCAGCAAACAGATGGTCAAGTTCACGGCCAGGTCAGTAGTTGCTGGTACTTGATGTGGGCTGACGGTAGGAAAGAGAGACAGGTGGAAGGATGGGAGCAGTGGCAGGACAAGAAAGACAAGGAAGATGCTGCATAGCAGAGACAAAACTCTACATGATTATATTTGAATACTTAAATTAATGCTGCTTCCCCATTGCAAATTTAGTTCTTTGATGTCAAGCTATGTAGTTTATTTAATATCTGCAGTCTGAGTAATCAAAAGTGGATACTTTTGTTGAAATAATTGAACGAATTGACTTTCGTATTACAACTGAAAACTTTTCATTTGACAGATACTATAGTGGTTTTTGAGAAAGCAAGCAAAGGCAACGACATCAACACAGAAATTGCATAATCGTATCGCGCATTCATTTGTTCCAGGTTCAGGAGTCGCTTCTGTTAACGTTAGGTTCAGTGACAAATAAATTCATAGTTTATACAGCTGTACATGTGATGATTTCACAACAAAGTACATAAGAATGCTGTGCAAATTAATTAACCTTGTCTTAGTGGATATTAAGTAGGCAACCTGTATGTTTGATTTTTTTGCAAAATGAATTTGAAATAAGATGGGCATAGAGGTTGAATTCCATTGAGGAGGGACTTTTGTGTGTAGCTGTTTGTATGTGTTGTTCTGTTGTAGCATCACGAAGGAGTCAATCGTTGACATTGAGGCTGTGGTGAACAAAGCAGCCATGAAGATAGAAAGCTGCACCATCCAGGATCTGGAACTCTTCATTGAGCAGGTAAGGGATCATCTCAGAATGACTATGTTCGATATCAGACACAATTACTTTTATCTGGCCTCAGAAAAATCATAAGTCCCATACAAGGGGGTGGGGATGGTTTAAGCCAATGCTAAACACATAAAGATTTTTTACTTTACAAACTAAGTGTATCTGTTATTTTATGTAGCACTTTCACAGCGTCAGTTTTCTTATTTGCCTCGAGTGACAGCTGGTGTTGACCTCTGTGTTCTCTTGTCAGATCTGGGTGGTGAATGCGGCTGTGCCACGACTTCCCCTTCAGATTGAGGACGCGTCTCGCCCTGTTGGAGATGACGTAAGTTGTACACAGATTCTCCACAACAGTTGTACCAGTAATTAAGTGTTAACATAAGAGTCGTTCAGACCAGTAGTGGTCATCAGGCCCTTGGCCAGAAATAAATTTTTGCCAGTCTTGAATTATTTAAATCTTAGCATGCAGACGGCTTGCATGCAAGGCATTCACATCAATCACAGCCATTATTGGCTATTTTTGTTGTTGTTGTGATAAACCAGTGTCATTTCAGCCATTTATTTAATTAATACTGATACCAGTTGTGCCAAAGATAGTCATTAATGTGGTCCCCTAGAATTGAAACCATTAGCTAATCTATGGCCACCTGGTCCTCTCAAAATTCTATCAGTCTTTTAGTTGTAAATGCCAGTCGTGTTAGTCTTGAAGATGGGCAGACTGCTCTCTGGCTAAGCCCCTGGTGGTCATACAAATCCTGTTTTAGTTGCATTGTCACCTTCGTAATACAACATCTGTTAAATAGCAATTATTTTCTAACTTGTATCTCGTTCTTCATACGAATTACAGGTGGCGGCAGGTTTGCAAACAAGTCAAGTTATCAGACTGCTAACGCAATAATGATTAAACACTGATAACTATATACAACATAAATAATGCATCATGACGGCTTCTCTCAGGTGCACATCTGTGGGTTGATATAACAACCTTAAGTGTGCCATAGAAGATAAATTAATGTTTTGATGTCACAGCTTTATATAAACTAATAAAAAATCCCATCCTCCAGATGGCACTACATACACATACACACACAAAGAAGACGGTTTTTCAAAGTATTCATAAACAACATTTGTTATGACGTAGGTTTGAGCAGGATTGTTGCAACTTGGTTTATGTAAAACATCCCTAAATGATTGTTAGATATTGTACGTACGTATGCATTACATAGTGAACAATCATTCGGTACAAACCCTAAAACTGGTAAAAACCTTAACTGATGGTGCATTTTCATTGTAATTACATAACTTTTATAATATCTGCCCAAAGAACATAACAAAATTAGTGATGGATATTGATCTAGATGTCTACTTTGCTGCTTGCTTAAATTAACAAGGTCTTTGCTGACCACAGGGTCTGGCCACAGTGAACCAGGACACTCGGCTGGACAACCGTGTCCTTGACCTGCGGACTCCAGCCAATCAGGCCATCTACCGCATAGAGGCGGGTGTATGTCGCCTCTTCCGAGACACCCTCACAGGCAAAGGCTTCGTTGAGATCCACACGCCAAAGATCATTTCTGGTGGGTGTGATAGTACTGCGTGTTTGTTATTTATAATTGTGATGTTTTTATTTTTTTTAATCAAGGAATATAATAAATAATAAAACAACCATAAAAGCACAATTATTGGTTGATTGGAGAGTGTGTAACGTCTGTATGTATGTTACAGCTGCCTCTGAAGGAGGAGCGAATGTCTTTGAGGTGACGTACTTCAAGCGCAGTGCCTACATGGCCCAGTCACCTCAGCTCTACAAACAGATGGCCATCTGTGGCGACTTTGACCGCGTCTTCACTGTCGGAGCAGGTATGCACCTTACAGATACATGCACACGTACACAGATACACGCATGAATGCATGTGCATGCGCACACACACAAATTACTTGAAAAATAACTATACACAGTATACGGTGACTAATGTGTAAGCTGTTGCAAAGGTTTTACAGATGAGATGTTTCTCTTTGAGTGTTTTTTCTAGTGGAAGCAGTCAATGAAGAATGGTGACAACTAGTTTATATGTGTTATAGTCTTAAAGCTGACACATTATAGTCAGTCAACAAATAACTGTCAATGTCATTTGTAGTTTAGTGTCAGAAAGACTGCAGCTGGAATAACAAAATTAAGTTTTTATTTTGTACGGCCCAGTGAGTTCAAGACAGGCAGATACGATGGGAAGACTAAGAACCAAACTAATGAGTTTAAACACTGTTGTTGTCGCTGTTATTCCAGCTGTCATGTTAAAACTGCTTGGTTAGACCTGTGAATTGTAAGGACAGAATGAACAGCGGGAGACTGGGAATTTCTACATTCTGACAATACACCCAGTGTAAATGACTACTGGAATTATTTTGGAAGTAGTTTGTTGCAGTGCAGCATCACAAGACATCTCTCTCTTACAGTTTTCCGGGCAGAGGATTCTAACACTCATCGGCATCTCACAGAGTTTGTGGGGCTTGACCTTGAAATGACCTTCAACTATCACTACCACGAAGTCCTTGAAGTTATTGGTGACATGTTTGTGCAGGTTTTCAAGGGTCTCGAGACACAGTAAGTAATTACTGTGTTCTACAGCCATATCATATGTAGCCTAGGTTCTGTAAATGTAGCCTAGGTTCTACATAACTATGTAGCCTAGGTTCTGTAAATGTAGCCTAGGTTCTACATAACTATGTAGCCTAGGTTCTACACATTAGAGGTATTCTAACTTTAACATGTATATATTTCTTTGTGTAATAGTAGCTTCATTAGATATTCTACAAATAATCATACAAATATATTGGTGACATTTTATAGTATTTTTGTAAATTTTTACATGTTTGTAAAATATAAAGTGCTGCTGCCTGTCAGATTTCATATTTTTTGGTCAATTTTAATGTATGGTTTTAAAACCAAAAATGATGCTGCTGGTCAGATTTCATTTGAGGCCAGAGTAAATGGTGATTACATGGTTGTTCATGACACTGTGTATTCTTTCTCTGTAGGTATGTGGGGGAGATTGAAACTGTATGTAAACAGTTTCCATCGAAACCGTTCCGCTTCCTGGAACCAACGTAAGTGAGGAGGTTAGAGACTTCAGGGGACCATTTCAGTAAAATTCTTATAAGTGCATCAGTCCAATTTTGCTCTTGAAAATCAATTTAGTTGTCTTGTTTTAATACTGAAAATGTTTACACCACCATAACACTTTCACTGGTGCATCATGGGAATGGTATCATCAGTGATACAGCGGCTTGTTTTTGCATTTTTAAGCTTCTTAAATTTAGCAACATATTTTTTTATCTGAACTCATCATCTTGGTGAAAGTGATCTGGAGTGATGTGGTCATGTAGCAGTCATGTGATCAGAGCTTATTATCTTAGTGAAAGTGATCTGGAGTGATGTGATGATGTGGCAGTCGTGTGATCAGAGCTCATCATCTTAGTGAAAGTGATCTGGAGTGATGTGATCATGTAGCAGTCACACACGGAGTATTTCTTAACATTCACATATGCACAGGAAATAAATACACACAAGTTCACTCTTTTGTAAAATACCTAACATACGTACAAAGGCTGGTTATATTATTGTTTTATGTCCGAACCTAAGCAATGACTTCTGATGAGACATTTCTCTCCCACTTGGGAGGTATCCGAAACTGTTCTTTAATAAATGTTCTAGATATAAACGAAAATAGTACTGAACAAAATGAACCTCGGTTGATCCATTGTTCTTCATACTATGACATCGATATGTTTCACAAGTTAGCACACAAAAATACTGATAATTTTAGTATCCTAAGCTTAAATATTAAATCCATTAATGCTAAATTTGATGAACTTGAACTTTTTGTAGAGCTTCTAAATACTAAACAATTTAAATTTAGCATTATATGTTTGCAAGAAACATGGAAGTCAAATCATGATAATTTATCTCAATTCAGTTTACACGGATATGATCTAATTGCTCAGGGGAAACATTGTAGTGTCAAAGGGGGTTTAATAATTTACTTAGATAATAAATATAAAGTACTTAAGAATATCAACATGTATGAACATTGGGAGGGGTTAGTAATTCAAGTAACTGGAGGCAGCTTATCAAAAACACTTACTATTGGAAACATATACAGACCGCCTAGGTCATTAAATCAAAATATTATAGATTTCATAGCTGAATTTTCAACAACAATAGCTACTCTAGAAAGTTGTAATAATCTAATAATTTCAGGCGATTTCAATATCAATCTACTGAAAATAAACGAGAACAAAATATATAGTGAATTTTTTGATACTATAATTTCATAGTCTCTATCCACAAATTACCTTTCCAACTTGCTTTACCAGAACTAATGGAACACTGATAGAAAACTTTTTCAGTAAATTAAATAAATCAATATTAGATAGCACTGCAGGAATCTTCACAAATACCCCATTCTGATCAACCTTACTTCCTAATCATGAATATCAACGTAAAATCCAAACCTCCTCCAAAATTTGTTCGAGTAAATCTACAAAATAAGGTAGCTATGCATAATGTTAAACTAGAGATAAATTCGGATGCAATGTATAACAAACTAAACAAATCTCCTATGGCTGACCCCAATTTAAATTATAACATAATACACGAAGAAATTATGCATGCTAAGAATAAGCATATGCCTGTTAAAATCATGAAATATAATAAATACAAACATAAGCATTCAACCTGGATCACACACGGTCTTCTAAAATCAATCAAATATCGAGACTCGCTTTATAAGAAATAAAAAATGTCTAATCCAAATTTACCTATGTACGAAGTCCATCTAACTAACCTAAAAACATATAACTCGATATTAAAGAAAAATATTCGTACTGCCAAACAAATGTACTTTGAGTCACGCTTTAACTGATATAAAGATGACATCAGAAATACATGGAAAACCATAAATGAATTTTTCTCCAAAAACAATTCAAACAACAGTTTTGTTTAAAAGTAAGGGTATAACTATAACAGATAAAACGGTTATTGCAAACCAATTTAAACACTTTTACAAGTATAGGTCAGTCGACAGCACAAGACATTTATTACAATGGAAATAAGGATTACAATTACTACTTAAATGATAATGTCCATTCCGTTTTCAGTCTATTTAATGTTGATGAAGAAATAGTCAGGAAAAAACCATTGAAAGCCTTCCCAATAAAAACAGTAGTGGCTATGACGGTATTTCCTGTAAACTTTTGAAAATAATTGAACCCTCCATCATCAAACCATTAACCCTGGTAATAAATCAAGTAATAAATACTGGTATATTTCCCGATACACTTAAACTCGCTAAAGTAATTCCTATTTTTAAGAAAGATGACCCATCTGATTTTAAAAATTAGACCCATATCTCTTCTTCCAACAATTTCAAAAGTGATAGAGAAAATAATATCTAGTCAACAAACAGCATACTTTAATGATTATCTATTTGTTAAAAATCAATATGGTTTTAGAAAAAAAACATTCTACCGAGTATGCATCACTTGAACTAATAGATAGAATAATTACACAAATTGATAAAAATTATGTTCCTTTCAGTATTTTTCTTGACCTCTCTAAGGCCTTCGATACAATTGATCACTCGATACTATTAACTAAACTAAGATATTATGGATTACAGGGTCCTACCCTGAATCTATTTAATAGCTACTTAAGCAATAGAAGACAATACACTGAATTTCAAAATGAAAGTTCTGATATCCTACCTATCACAATTGGTGTACCACAAGGATCTATTCTTGGTCCCCTATTATTCATAATATACATTAATGATTTCCCTAAAGCTAGCGAAATGTTTAACTTTATTATGTATGCCGACGATACCACCTTATTTAGCACCATCAATTATTTTCAAGGTAACTCCCCAAATAGAAATATAGAATCGGCAATAAACGATGAACTCCTTAAAATAATTGAAAGGTTAAACATTAATAAATTATCATTAAACAGAAACAAATCCAAATATATGATTTTTCACATACAAAATAAAGCTGTCGATAACTTTATGTTCAATATAAATGGTACAAACATTGAAAGAGTAGATGAATAAAAGTTTTTAGGACTTACTTTAGATACAAATTTTAATTGGAATAAACACATTGAAAAAGTATCAAACAAGTGTTCCAAAACAGTCGGCATCTTAAACAGACTAAAATATGTCTTTCCCCTAGAAATAAAAATTATCTTATATAATACGTTATTTTTATCACATATCAACTATTGTATTATGGTGTGGGGATACCAAGGTAGTCGAATGTTGAAAATAAAAAAGAAAGCTATGAGAATTCTATCTATAAGTAAATATAATTCACACTCTGAGCCACTTTTCCAAAAATTTAATATCTAAAAAATTGATGACGTTAAAATTACATGAACTCAAGTTTTATTATAAATATGTACATCATGACCTCCCTGCTTATCTATTAAATTGGAAAATAATTACAAATGTTTACGTACACAATTACAACACAAGGAAAAAAACAGTTACACCCATTCAGAACAAAACATGAATTTGCCAAAATATGTCTTAGATACAGTTTGCCACATGTCATTAACAATACCTCAAAGTTAGTCACAGAGAAGATTGGAACACATAGTTTCAGAAATTTTGGTAAATATGCAAAAAACAATTTATCAGAAAAATACGTAGATACGTGTACAATATTAAACTGCTATACATGCTATCAGTCATTAAAACCGTATTAATGCATGTGATATGTATGAATATGTATTGTATATATATATATAAATCAGCATATGGATATTATATTTGTGCATATACACATACATATCAAGTATATTGAAGTGTACTATTGACAACTAGTATTTGTTTATTTTAACATACCTTTAATACTCCAATACATGCATATATGTAATCAAGTAATCTCGGTTTCTTTTCTTTTCCTGCACATTTACATTTGCACTTCCTTCGGTAAAATTGAGTTGAAACAAATTATTATTGTGGCTCCTATGAGAGCGACTGTTATTGACCCCATCTAATTTGACATTACACTGCATTTGTATATATATATGCCTGTTCATGTTACGTTAATTTCATATTATACACATATTGTAATTGGGGTCTAAATAAAACTTTCTTGTTCATGTGATCAGAGCTCATCATCATAGTGAAAGTGATCTGGAGTGATGTGGTCATGTGATCAGGCCTCATCATCTGAGTGAAAGTGATCTGGAGTGATATGGTCATGTGATCAGAGCTCATCATCTTAGTGAAAGAGATCTGGAGTGAAGTGGTCATGTGGCAGTCATGTGATCAGACCTCATCATCTTAGTGAAAGAGATCTGGAGTGAAGTGGTCATGTGGCAGTGATGTGATCAGACCTCATCATCTTAGTGAAAGTGATCTGGAGTGATGTGGTCATGTGGCAGTCATGTGATCAGAGCTCATCATCTTAGTGAAAGTGCTCTGGAGTGATGTGGTGACTGTGGTCATGTGGCAGTCATGTGATCAGATCTCATCATCTTAGTGAAACTGATCTGGAGTGATGTGATCATGTAGCAGTCATGTGATCAGAGCTCATCATCTTAGTGAAAGTGATCTGGAGTGATGTGGTCATGTGACAAAAATGTGATCAGGCCTCATCATCTGAGTGAAAGTGATCTGGAGTGATGTGGTCATGTAGCAGTCATGTGATCAGAGCTCTTTTCTCATCGGTAGCTGATATTTGGCCCCATTTGTTGAAAATAATTATATTTTGTTTGAAGTTGTGAATGTAGTAAGCATAGTTATCTAAATGTGGTTTAACAACACTAGAGACCAGGAGATTGAGAGGATATCAGATAGAAGTGTTTTAAATATTGAATTGTTATAAAAATATTGATAGAAATATTTGTTTCTCAGTTAAGAAAGATAGAAGGACCAGAGGACATGAAGTTACATTAACAAAGGAGGAGTGTAGATAAGATATAAGAAAGTTCTCATTCTCACAAAGGCCTGTAAATGAATGGAACAGATTATCTCCCGATTGTGTTGGTGCTAGTAGTGTGAATGTTTTAAAATAAAATTGACACATACCTTAAAAGGGCGGGATACACAGATAAAAGTATTGTACTCTCGATAAGCCAAAAGGCTTCCTTATCCACCTACCATCTAGAGTTAATTTTCTGGATGGCAATCTTGTTAAATAGCATAACTCATGTTTCAGTCTGCCATAGATATAAAAACTGGAAGCAGCAATAATCTGTCCAGTTGCCGCTGTTGTCTAAGTCATCAGTGTGTTACAACATATGTACCAAATATATAATTAAATACAACCCCTATGTTGGTAGATATATTGTGTGCCACTGACGCTGTCTGTGCTGCTGACACGTGTGTTGTGCTGTACTGTGGGTGTGATGTGCTGTAGTTGTACTGTATGTGTGTTGTAGCTGTGGAGTGATGTATCTGTGCTGTACTGTTGCTGTGTTGTACTTGCTATACTGTAGCTGTGGTGTGCTGTAGCTGTGGTGTCAGGGGTAGAACTTCAGCATTTATTTTACTAGACAGCAGGACTAGTAAAGACAAAAGTTTACTAGTCCTGCAAATAAAAAACATAGCACAAATTTAGGTCACAACAATTTTATTTAAAACACAAAAAAAAACACTGTCCAGTGTCATCCAGGCCTGGCGTTAACACTGCCTGTCAGTCAGTCAGTCAGTCAGTGTCACTCAGAGTCGGAGGCACTACTGTCATCACAGTCGGTGTCACTGCTGTCAGTGTAACTACTACAGTCGGGCCTTGGCCTAAGCGGCTGAGTGTCTGGCCTCCGGGCTCCAAGTGTGGTCTCGTTCCCAAACCTAGGCTTCAAATAGCCACGCTGTCGTTTCTGCTGGTCGTACAGCGTGTCCCGTTCTCGCTTTTCCACCTTGCGTTTAACTTCTGGTTTTGCAACCCCAGTTAAATAACGATGCATCGTGCGTAAACGTAACAAAATAATTAGTAATGAATTAACAAAATAATTGATGTAGAACTGAAGATGTGAACCGTATTCGAAATCCGCGCATTTGAAAATAGATTAGAAAATAGACGCGAAAATGGACGCAAATTGCGCTCATTAGTCGGTACCCCTCTACATGATACGCTAAGCCAAACAAAATGGTCGTTTCAGATTTCTATGTCACACAACAACCAATCAAAAGTACCGTTTCACTGTCGATTCACATTAGGTGAAGATTTACTTTGTCAATTGTACGGTTGGTGGCGCCACGCAACACGCTGATTTTTACTAGACAGCCGGACTAGTTGGTAGGCCGGGTTTACTAGTCCGCCGTAATCTTTACTAGTGTACGGACTAGCGGACTAGTGGGTAGTTCTACCCCTGTGTGTGCTGTAGCTGTGGTGTGCTGTGGAGTGCTGTAGCTGTGGTGTGCTGTTGCTGTGGTGTGCTGTAGGCAGTGTAGTGTAGCTGTGGTGTGCTAAAGCTGTAGCTGTGGTGTGCTGGTGCTGTTGCTGTGGTGTGCTGTAGGCAGTGTAGTGTAGCTGTGGTGTGCTAAAGCTGTAGCTGTGGTGTGCTGGTGCTGTTGCTGTGGTGTGCTGTTGCTGTGGTGTGCTGTAGGCAGTGTAGTGTAGCTGTGGTGTGCTGGTGCTGTTGCTGTGGTGTGCTGTAACTGTGGAGTGCTATAGCTGTGGTGTGCTGTAGGTTGATCCTCACCTTCCCGGAGGCGGTGTCGATGTTGCGAGAGAATGGAGTAGAGATGGGTGATGAGGATGATCTGACAACACCCAATGAGAAGCTGCTCGGTGCTCTCGTCAAGGCCAAGGTGACTAACATGTGAAACTAGATAATTTAAGGACACAGGCTTCTTGATTAAATAGTTTGGCTAAATAAAGATAAAACTATACATGAATACAATTTTCCGTGGGATGTGAAACAAAAGAAATATAATTAATTGAAAATTGGGTCACGGTAGGATGAGTAGTATTTAAAGATACAACAGATAATTAAAATATGACATTAAAAAGTAATTTGCCATTCCCGGGATATAAAGGGAATGACAGTGTATTGTTCCTGACACCTGTGTTGATGACGAATGTAAACTTTCAGTATGACACCGACTACTACATCCTGGACAAGTTCCCAATGGCCGTCCGCCCGTTCTACACAATGCCAGACCCCAACAACCCTGTGAGTGAAGCCTGGTCCACTCTGCGTCCTATATATGTACACAGCCAACATAGCCAGGAATAAATAGTTCTTGCTATACACATCACCAGTATACGAATGACACAAAATTATGCACTAATCACTATACGTAATAATCACTTTTACTTATAAATATACATCTTCAGACATTGGTTGAATTCTGGTGCGTAAACGGAACATACTTAATCTTTAGCAAAATAATGAATTTACACAAGTGGAAATAGAGATTAAATAAAATCATTGAACATGTACCAGGGAGCGACTTTGTCTATGTAAGTACAAGGGAAGAATTTTTTTTCAGAAATATTCAAACTCCTACGACATGTTCATGAGAGGCGAGGAAATACTGTCTGGAGCCCAGCGAATCCACGACTCTCAGCTGCTGATGGAGAAAGCGAAACACCATGAGATTGGTGAGTAGGCTCAAGGACAACACATCGAACAATGGAACATAACCCGAGTAGATTCTCCAGGGGGTCGTTTCACTAAGATAATCAACTCGTAAGAAAAATCTCATTAATCAGAATCAATCACATTCCATTGTCAAATTTATGCAGTGTTTTTCTTTTTAAACACAAATAGCCACTACTGTATTAGTGAAGACGATATATGTCCTGGTAGTGCACCATGGTGTTGACAGATCACTGCTAAGGAGCGAAATCAATTTTCAGTGATAAAATCGGGCTTATGAGCTCATAAGAAGATTCGACATTCCAGTAATCTCCAGACTTCTTAGTTTACTATCCCAGACCTCCCAGTAAACTATTCTAGACCATCCAGTAAACTATCTCATGCCCCCCTGTAAACTATTCATGACCACCCTGTAAACTATCGCACACATCCCTGTAAACTATTCCAGACCACCTAATAAACTATTCTAGACCACACAGTAAACTATCTCAGACCACACAGTAAACTATCTCAGACCTCCCAGTAAACTATTCCAGACCTCCCAGTAAACTATTCCAGACCACCTAATAAACTATTCTAGACCACACAGTAAACTATCTCAGACCTCCAAGTAAACTATTCCAGACCTCGCGGTAAACTACTCCAGACCCCGATATAAACGATCTTTGTTGATGTTTTAGATGTGCAGAAGATTGCGTCGTACATTGATGCCTTCAAGTACGGAGCGCCCCCACACGGTGGTGGTGGCATCGGTCTAGAGCGGGTCACCATGTTATATTTGGGGCTCGACAACGTTCGCAAGACGTCGATGTTCCCACGTGACCCAAAACGACTAACTCCCTAGAAGCAGAATATCTGCTAGGGCATGAACAACTGCATTTTGAATTTGGTGTTTCAAGGACATTACTCTATTTGCAAAACCAGTTCTTTAACGTACGAGTCGAATCAATGAAAAGCCCAAGTCACTGGTCAACGTTGTGCAGCTGATGTGTTGACAGCTGATGTGTTGTTACTGTCGGAGAGATGTCACAAGTTAGACACATTGCTATGAGACAGTGGCATGGCTAAGTTGATTATGTGTTTGTGTCTAATGATCATTTGCAGAATCAATAGGCCATCTCTGTTTTTATGGACATGAATAATAAAACACGGACGAAGTCTCAAATCACGGAAGCAAAAACAAAAATAATATGTTGCATTATGAGACGCAATAGGAGGATATTTATTCAAGCATCATCTGTCTTAAATATATTTATATACATTTACTCATGCACATCATTTGAATATGGATCCTGACACATCACCAAGGCGTGTACATTGCAGTATTAACTCATCTCCAGAAAGTTTAATGATAAGAATGTTGACGTGTATCACAACTACAAAATAAAAACATTCATAGTTTTCTGTTATCACATAAGTTTATTAGAGCATTGCTTTCTGTACATTGCCACGTGTTCAGTAAGGCTGCGGCTTCACAATGCCTTACAGATACACAATACGTTGGTATCAGCACAATTCTTGTGTTGTATTTTTTGGTAAATGCAATTAATGCTTTACCGTGCTATTTATTAGTACCAGAATTCAAAAATAGCATGTAATAATGTTTAATGTATTGTACAGTTTTATATGTTCCTTGAACATTCCTTGAATTAACAACTGTACCAACATCCAAGGAGGGCAGTGTTTAGAAAGACCACATCCGTCATGTGTAGCTATATACCCACTACACACACTAACAACACTGGGCATCTGGCACTACACACAAGCGCAGCAGAGGGTGTCTTGGAGAATTCATAAATGACACTTATGTTACAAATTCAAAAGTTTTTTGGTCAATACAATAGAAGTTAAATCTAAAACAACAGATCAGTGCTCCTCGCGTAACATGATGAACTATAAATTTATTTCTGTCTAATGTCAATTACGAAACCTAAAACCGTTAAAAAACCTTAACAGGGAATTTCTAAACGATAAATGCGTTACTTTTCTTCCAAGTGGTCATAGGTGAATCCATGAAAGTTTGATGACCGAGGTGGAAGCCATCTAGAAAGGGAACATTAAGATACCCCGCACACACACACACATACCCCCGACACACGCACACATACCCCCCCCCACATCCCGCACACACACATACGCTAGCTACTTTATAGGTGGATATATGTAAGCAATGTGTGGGCACTGTTGTGTAACACCAGAGTGTGCACATACGATTAGTGTGAATGTGACAAGGCTGTGAAATAGATCACTGGTGCAACTAGTTGTTGTCACTGGTGCAACTAGTTGTTGTCACTGGTGCAACTAGTTGTTGATACTGGTGCAACTAGTTGTTGTCACTGGTGCAACTAGTTGTTGATACTGGTGCAGCTGGTTGTTGTCACTGGTGCAGCTGGTTGTTGATACTGATGCAGCTGATTGTTGTCACTGGTGCAGCTGGTTGTTGATACTGGTGCAGCTGGTTGTCACTAGTGAAGCTGGTTGTTGTCACTGGTGCAGCTGGTTATTGTCACTGGTGCACCTGGTTATTGTCACTGGTGCAGCTGGTTGTTGATATTGGTGCAGCTGGTTGTTGTCACTGGTGCAGCTGGTTGTTCAGTTGTCGCAGGATTCCCAGAGTGACCTCCCTCAGTGTCTGCAACCAGTACACCACACCATTACACTCACAACACACTATTACACAACACATTACACTCGCAACATACCATTACACCATCACAACACACTATTACACAACACATTACACTCGCAACACACCATTACACCATCACACTCACAACACATTACACTCGCAACATACCATCACACAATATTACACAACACATTACACTCGCAACATACCATTACACCATCACACTTACAACATATCATTACATTCCCAACATACTATCGCAAAACCCACAGCATCATACACCTAATTTTACAAATATTTCTAAATCTTATTTAGAAAACATGACACATCACATCACGAATGTAATAAATACATTCCCAATCAATGGGCACAAAACCTACTTATAACTAATATTAACATTTACTTCTACAACTTATTCTTCTACTCGTACTTTGCATAAACATGTTATATATGAAGGTCGTACTACAGTCGTGTTATACTTGTATTGATCTAGCAAAACATCTCCAGCCTGTGAGAGTCTGCAGGAACGACTGTAAGCACTACTTACCTGTGGCTTGCAGTATTCTTCCAGCCAGTTGAACACACAACCTGACAACTCAGCGAAACTGGCAACCGAGATGGACACATTGAACGACTGGAACAATGTGTCCATTATCTGCTGGAACTGGAAACACAAAGTGATTGCGTTGTACACAGTCAGTCACATCGGCAAGTGAATCTGTGAGGCAACATTGTTGGACACTTTCAAGCAAACAGTAAATTAGCAAACAGTGAACACTGGTGCCTAGTTTTGATAGACATAGGTTTCCTTTGACAACATTATTGCATCTGCTGTTTTGTGTAAGATCTGATTACTGCAATTGTTAGGGATTCCGTGACACTCTCATATTTGTGGTAACTGCCTCTGCCAATAGATACACCTCTAGAGTGTAGATACACCTCTAGAGTAGAGACACACCTAGAGACATGTGGCTGTGTAAGAGTCGGCAGTAAGTCCAAGCCACTCAACTGGCTCCACAGTGGCCAATGTATGTCATTTCTCCTACTTTCAGTGGTTCTCATTATTCAGTTAATCGTTAACAAAACAAGAGAAGGTGAGGGATAGACTGTGAGGGAAGGGACACCTGCCTAGCCCCAGTCTTCACCAGGAAAGAGTTGCATGAACAACTTGCAAGTTGCCCTTTCATAGGTGCTTAGTATCAGAGAAATAGAATTGCACTGGTATAAGGGATCATCTCAGAACATCGATATCAGAAAAAATTACTTTCGTTTGGGGGAGGGTGTCGGTTTCATCTGGCATCAGACATCAATATGTTACACGTCGGACCGATACTATTAATATTATCATATCAATGTTAACAAACATTTGTTTGAGGGGTGGGGTGGACAAGTTGTAACTTACCACTTGGAACTTGACTTCATCTGACAGTTGGTTCTGTCCCTGGTGTGGGGTGTTCTGATGCGCCTTCACTATGTGTTCGTAGTTCCTGGCAACACAATCTCAAACATCAACCGATCTGTTTCCAAACTAAATAAACATGTAACAAACAAATAACAGGTAACAAATGTGTATTATAAGTAGGTAATAATTAATGAAAATTATGTATATATATTTGACGGCAACTTCCTATAAAGTGACCATGTTGTTTCATTTAATAGTTGCAAAATGTTAATACAGTAAACCTTGGATATACTGAATTCGTTTATAATGAACTTCACTATAAATGAATTCGTCCCAATGTTTTATATACAGTAAATTTCAGATGTAACAAATTTTGGATAACGAATAAATTGGCCGGTCCCGAGCGATTCGTTATATCGTAAACACTACAAAATATTGGTGTTTTGAGCATAGTTACGCTTTCATGATCTTGAGAGCCATGACTTCTTTCCGGAGTGAGTCAAGGTCTTCTTCTTGCTTCTTTTTCTGTTGCACCAAATAGTGGATGTAGTCAATCGCTGAAACACCACGCAGTGTCAACACAATCACTCAGTGTCAACACCAACAAATACACTCGGTGTCAACACCAACAAATACACTCAGTGTCAACACCAACAAATACACTCGGTGTCAACACCACCACAAATTACAGTTCAATAATACACTAATACAATACCTTTTTTTAATATAACAGGCACCTTCCTAAATGTAAAATTTATCTCCAATTTACTAGTAATAACACACGCACGCACGTACACATGCACACACGCACTTACTATCACATGCATGTTGTGAGGAACAGTAAGTTTAAAATGACACTGTTAGTTGTTGATGCAGCTGCTATGCCTGGTGACAGTGTGTCCCCATGCCACTGTCTCCTGGCAGTCACT
This sequence comes from Escarpia spicata, assembly GCA_963995525.1. NCBI lineage: Eukaryota > Metazoa > Annelida > Polychaeta > Sabellida > Siboglinidae > Escarpia > Escarpia spicata. The sequence continues at coordinate 3,093,046 of OZ023209.1, forward strand.
CACATCTCTGTAGTACTGTGGCCTTGCTGAGTTTCTGTGAGCCGAGTCCGTCTGACTGCTGACAGGTGGGGACTATAGACTGCAGCTCATCATAGCCTTTCTACAACACACACAGTCACACTGCACCAGCTGACAGCATCATGAGCTGCATGTATTAGGATGACGTTCTTCATTCCCTCTGTCAAGTTACAATTAAGCTTTAGTTCTATTCACTTCTGTGTATTATACAATGGTGGATGATGCGACAAACACCTGTCTTGAAGCACATGATGTATCATACATATCAAAGACAACTGAGAAAGCCAATAAAGCTAGGAATGTGAGAATGGACATGGAAGAGAGCCAGATCACACATGACATGGATGAGATCAAGGGTAGGGTAGTTCGTACAGGGGTTTTAGGGGAGCGATTGTAACAATAATAATCACATTAATGTTCATCGCTACGTTCTTTGTCAACATTATCCCCATTGTAAAACTAATCATTATTCGGTTCTTTTTCAACTGAAACAGTTATTATTTTTAAGGAGTTCTGAGAGTCTGAGCAGGGGCTAAGCCAGAGACATGTCTGTCCATCTTCAAGACAGGCAGATGACTGTCCAAGACAGTAATTACAACTGATAAGGTGAGTGGAATTTAGCTGGCCACTAGATTAACTAATTATTCCATGTCTAGGGGCCCACATTAATGACTATCACTGGCATAATTTATTGAGAAACTAATCAAATGGATCAGTAGTAAATAAATAAATATATCACATGACACTGGTTTGTCACTGAAAAACTAAACTGGCCAATTCACGTGCAAAACGGCACACTTTTGACCACTTCAAGACTGGCAAATTTTTTTTCTGGCTAAGGGCCTGAGCCTGAGACATGCAAAATGTTAAACTTTGACAGAATTGTTGCACAGAGTGTGGCGTTTAATTGAGAGACATGCGTACCTTGATGGCATCTCGTCGCTTCTGTTCTGCATGTGTGTGTGCCTCGCGTCGTCGATCCTTGTACATGATGGCATGACGCGTCGCCGTGTCACTGTCTTCGTCATCTGGTTACATTTTAATTATATTATTATATGATACATACATATTATATAGCACCAAACCCAATGCAGCTTACAGCACTGTACAGATAATATTCGAAAGAGTACATTGTAGAAAAGTCTGTCATCACCTAGTGTAGGTGTGTTACTCACAGAAGTGTGTTATCATAAAATACGGCTGTGTTACTGACAGAAGTGTAGTCACCTAATGTAGGTTATTGACAGAAGTATGTCATCACCTAGTGTATAAGTGCATTAATACAAAATATAGGTGTGTCATATACAGAAGTCTGTCATCACACAGTGTGCGTGTGTTATTAACAAAAATGTTATAATCTTGTGTAGAAATGCATTGTCACCTATTGTATATGTGTTATAAACAAACGAGTGTTGCTGCCTAGTGTGTGTGTGTTTGTGTGTGTGTTATTGACAGAAGTGTATCATCACCAAATGTAGGTGTGTTAGAAGTTTGTCATCACCTAGTGTAGGTGTGTTAGAAGTGTATCACCATCTAGTGTAGGTGAGTTAGAAGTGTCTAGTGATCTAGCGTATGTGGGTTAGAAGTGTGTTGTCACCCTGTGTAGGGGTGCCAAATGTGTAGTCACCCTGGGTAGGTATTTTAGAGGTGTGTCGCTACCATGCACAGCTATGTTACAAGTGTGTCACCAACTAGTGTAGCTGTGTTACAACTGCATCATCATTCTGTGTAGGTGTGTTAGAAGTGCAATGTCACCTATTGTAGATGTGTTGTTGATGGTAGTGTGTGATCCGGGGACTTATCCCCTTGTGTCCATTGTCACCTACCATATGTGTGTCATTGACAAATGTGTGTCGCTACCTAGCATAGGTGTGTTATTGACAGAAATGTATCATCACCTAGTGTAGGTGTTTTATTGACAGAAGTGTATCATCACCTAGTGTAGGTGTGTTGTTGACAGAAGTGTATCATCACCTAATGTAGGTGTGTTATTGACAAGTGTGTCGTCCCCTAGTGTGTTTATTAGAGGTGTGTTAGAGGTGCGTGTGTGTGTTATCAGTGTGCTGTTACCCTGTGAAGGTAAAGTAAAGGTAAGTTCTTATATAGCGCAGTATCCCGTCATTAGGACTACTCAAAGTGCTTATCACTTTATTCCCTGGCAGACCTGTTCAATCGAACACCATCTCAACTTTTGAGGTTGAGGTGTGTAGTCCCCCTGTGTAAGTGTATTAAAGGGGTGTGCCGTCCCCCTGTGTATGTGTGTTATAAATGTGTAGTGACCTGTGATATGAAAGGTGTGTAGTCCCCCTGTGTATGTGTACTGAGGTGTGTAGTCACCTGTGTGGTGTGTGTTAGGTGTGTTATCACCTTGTGTATGTGTGTCAAGTGTGTCATCACTGTATGTATGTGTGTTAGAAGTGTCGCCACCTAGTCTAGATGTGTTAGAACTGAGTAGTATCTTAGCGTAGGTGTTTTATTGGTGTATCGTCACCAAGTGTAGGTGTGTTATTGATGGAATGGTGTCATCACCAAGGGTAAATGTGTTAGAAGTGTGCCATCACCTAGTGTAGGTGTGTTACTGACAGAAGTATGTCATCACCTAGTGTAGGTTTGTTAGAAGGGTGTCGCTACAGAGAATAGGTGTGTTACTGAGATACTGGTGTAGTCACCTGTGTTGGTGTGTTACTGAGTAAGCATGTAGTCACCTGTGTTGGTGTGTTACTGAGTAAGTGTGTAGTCACCTGTGTTGGTGTGTTACTGAGTAAGCATGTAGTCACCTGTGTTGGTGTGTTACTGAGTAAGCATGTAGTCACCTGTGTTGGTGTGTTACTGAGTAAGCATGTAGTCAGCTGTGTTGGTGTGTTACTGAGTAAGCATGTAGTCACCTGTGTTGGTGTGTTACTGAGTAAGCATGTAGTCACCTGTGTTGGTGTGTTACTGAGATAAGTGTGCCATCACCTGTGTTGGTGTGTTACTGAGAAAAATGTGTCATCACCTGTGTTGGTGTGTTACTGTGATAAGTGTGTTGTCACTTGTGTTGGTGTGTTGCCGAGATAAGTGTGTAATCACCCGTGTTGGGAGCGGAGGAGGCGGAGGAGCAGCTGATGGCGTGTACGGAGCCGGTGCTGCCGGAGCGTGAGAAGGAAAAACGTGAGTTGCCCGTGGGACTGTGTTGTGGCTGCGGAGGCTGCTGCTCCATCTTCAGCTCCTCACTCACTGCCTCCATGATGTCTGCGACAGAAACATCACTACTAGATACATCATAACCTCTCTACTAAATACACCATAACTGTCTCTAATAGACACATCCTCACTACTAGATACAACCTTTCTACTAGACACATCACAACTATTAGACTCAACCTCTCTGTTAGAGACTTTGACACATCATGTCATATTACAACCTCTTTACAAAACACACCACAGCTTTCCATAATATATATACTAAATACATCACATTATTCCACAATTTAATTACTAAATACACCACAACCTTCCACAACCTCTACTAAATACATCACAACATTCTGCAATCTCACTAGTTACTAAATAGATCACATCACAGAACCTCTCTACTAAACACATAACAGCATCCCATAACCATACTAAACAATACATCACAACATTCTGCAGTCTCACTAAGAACTAAATAGATCACGATATTCCACAATCTCAATATTAAACACTTGTCACCTCACCACAACATGGCAGTACAAACTCATTACCACACAATTCCGTACAACCTCACCTCAGCACATGTCAGTACTTCACAACCTCATTACAACACACAGCATTACAACCTCATTACAACACACAACATTACAACCGCACTACAACATACTGCATTACAACCTCACTACAACATACAGCAGTACAACCTCACTACAACACACAGCAGTACAACCTCACTACAACACACAACAGTACAACCTCACTACAACACAAAACAGTACAGTGTACAACCTCACTACAACACACAACAGTACAGTGTACAACCTCACTACAACACAAAACAGTACAGTGTACAACCTCACTACAACACAAAACAGTACAGTGTACAACCTCACTACAACACACAACAGTACAGTGTACAACCTCACTACAACACAAAACAGTACAGTGTACAACCTCACTACAACACACAACAGTACAGTGTACAATCTCACTACAACACACAACAGTACAACCTCACTACAACACACAACAGTACAGTGTACAACCTCACTACAACACACAACATTACAGTGTACAACCTCACTACAACACACAACAGTACAGTGTACAACCTCACTACAACACACAACAGTACAGTGTACAACCTCACTACAACACACAACAGTACAGTGTACAACCTCACTACAACACACAACACAGAGAAAAGTATTGTGTTGAAATATTGAGAATTATATATATCAAAGATAAATTATAATGATGTCATGTAACCGTACATGAACACTCTAAACACACATGCTTGAATGGATAGAAGATCCTGTTTATCAATTGTTGGCAGTGCACACTGAAATATTTGTATCACCAAAAACAAGTTTCTTGAGATGTAACTATGTACAGTCTATACGTGCTACAGTAACTGATCATTCAAATTAAGCACACTGAAAATGTAGTAGTTGATAAACACACTTACATAGTGTATTATCAATGAATGCAGAAACATGGGTAACAGCAGCCTATAGTTGTTCAGATAAGAAACAACTATAGTTATTGAGCACAGATTAGTTTGTCATGCATATTAGTGCCAAATCAACATGTACACAGGCAGAACTAGGACCACGGCTAGTAAGCACACTACAATACTCTACCATGTCAGTACTCTGTGGCACATTGCAAAATAACAACAGTTCTAATAGTTCAACATGAAAACATGCTTGATGGCAATACGTGCACTGAATTACTGTTTACCATTTCATATTCAATTATTTACAGCATACTTTGATTTGTTTTTCAGGTTTCTCTAAACTACAATATTCATTTGACTTTAAGTAGTGATGCTTAAATGTTAATTACAATTGGATACACATAGTTAAACTTAAATATTTGTTTGGGTATCACACACTTGCATTAAAGTGGCTGCGGCAAGTAACGTGCCAGTTGATTCTTTTACTTGTTGTGTTGGTTGAACATGTGTACTAAAAACAATGTCACTAGTGCCATATGTCACCAATCTGTCCTAAAAACTACCATTTTATGTTTGTCTGTGGAAATCCCTTTTCATATTCTTGGAAATTGACAATGTTTCCATAATAACACTCATCTGCATCAGGGTCATCTGCATTCTGCAAATATAATATAAATGTGTTCACTGTGAACGCAGATCATATAGTCAGGTTATTTTCATACCAGTATGCTGTTAGAATTATATAAATGCATTGCACTGTTAAATTACCAAATACTCCCGGTAGTTTTGTTTACTCTGTGACTGAATGTTGATCAACGTCTGATCTCAGCTACCATTTAACAAGATTTTAACAAGATTGCCGTCCAGAGCTATAAGCTCCAGATGGAATGCGGACAAGAAAGCCTTTGGCTTATCGAGAATCCAACAATTTTCCACCTACGTATAACGCGACCACGCCAGATAGCTGTCAATTTTATTTTTGAACATATTCACAGTGCTAGCATTAACACAATCATCAGATAATTTGTTCCAGTCATTTATTGTCCTCTGATAGTATAAGTACTTTCTCATATCCAACCTACACTGTTCCTTAACTAATGCCGCATTGTGCCCTCTGGTTATACTGCCTTCTTTCAGTTTGAAGACAACATTTCTATCAATATCAATACATTGCTCTGAAACTTTCATGTCAGCACTAGCTGTTACTCCTAAGTCCTTTTCTTTTATAGTTCTATCTAATATAGTATCCCCCTTTATGTATTCTTTGTTCACATTTCCATGTCCTATGTGGATGCATTTACACTTCCCAAAATTTTAATAACATTTACAAATTTTTCAGACCATTTGGCTGGATCATTTGCCATAATTGAGACGTCTTTCTTACACATGAGATTGTTAAGACATTTCGTCATTACAAATACATATAGTGTTTATCTTCAAAACTTTGATTAATTTTATTTATTTCAAAACAAGCATGTGATAGCCACCTAAACCCACCTTAACACAAGAACTTTACAAAACAGCAAAACCCATTTGTTAGAGGAATAGCAATTCACATTTAAAAAACCTGTTAATAGTATATATGTACTGGTATTACAATGATGCACTATTCCAGAAAAAAAAAGTTTAATTTTGCTTTCTAAAGGAGATACACGCATTCACACAGATAAAATGATACATATTAAATTAGGGCACTTAAAGAGTTCCATTAATTATCCAGATCTCTAGAAACTAAATGTGTAAGTTACAAAAACAAACAACTCGCAACATGCAGACATTGCAGTACACAGAATTAGTGAGGTGCAATGTTGATCACTCGGCAAGCAAACTGCATATAACTACAAGAATCAAGACTCAACAACTCTATCAAGTATTTGTAGAGAAATTGTAGATCCTGTAATGATTAAAAAGAAAATGCAGTACCTGCATCAAAGGCAGTAGCCAAAGATTGATCCACAAAACTACCACTATCATCCATCTGTAAGAGAAGCAATGTTTGAAAAACACTTGTTGGTCATTAACATGCCTATTCAAAGTTACCACATTGATAACACAGTCAGTACAGCACTTCTTGTAAGCATGACAGTCAAGGGGCATCGTGCGGATCTAACTAAAGGGTTAAAAGTTTTTTCTGCTTATTTGACAGTTGTGACCAGGATTTGTGACCTTAAATTATTTATAACTGACTAAGTGTTGTACATAATAAATATAAATGATGTATGCCATGTATGTCTGCGGTATATGACCTGCACACCATCATCAATAAACACGACCCAAATAATTGAATACATGATTAAGGTTATTGATGAGATTGTATGTAATTGATGAATGAATGATGTCACATGATGATACAGGTTTCATCACAAACATAACATAATTTCATGTTTATCCGAGGCTATTGTTAAAGTGGCTTCCGCAATTAGTTAAGCTCAGGGTTTGAAATTAAGAAATATAATGCACTGGCTTCGGGGGTCTAGGATCATAAGCCTAAGTCCATGGAAAATCACTAGTCCCCCTATTCTTGGTTGGTGTCAACTTATGGGCAAGTGTGATGTGCTGAAGTGCTAATGAAAAATTGCTTTTAATTTTTATCATTTTAATTGTAAGTGATGGTGGGGGTACTTCTTCTTCGCCTATGTTTTGACCACCTTTATTAGGTTGAAGATTTGGTTATTTTTGGGTGGGAATCTTCGGCATCAGGAAAGAAAGAAGAAATGTAGTCGTGTTATTTAGTGGGGTTAGGGGATGTAGAAAGGGGGAAGGGAAGGGATAGGAGGTTGATAAGATTCAGAGGTGGTGCTGGAGCCTGGACTCAAAAGAATCCAGGGTGGTCGCAAATACCACTTCTTGGGGCAGGCTGTTCCATTCAGCTATTGTGCGCGGGAAAAAGACATCTGGACATCCTGTACTGTGTACAGTAGTAGGGAAGGAAGATCATATCCGATGTCATGGGTTTTCCTTGTTTTTGTTTTATTATTATGTACGATACATGTTTATTGTCATTGCCTCACATTGGCACTGCGTGTTTATTGCAATGATTGGCAATGACCAATGTGTAGTTATGTTCCAAATACTGAAACAGCCTCGAAAATGGACAGATTGGTCATGACATTGGAATCTCGCATTTCATTTACTGGAAGCGAAAAAGGAGTCATTTGACCACACATTTCCTAGCCACATAACGGTGACAATGTCATCCCCACCACCCGGGGGTGTTGGTTGGCATAAACTATCAACACACTCTGACCACTGTCACAAGTGTCAGTGTCACCGTCCGAATAAAATCGGCGAATTCCATCTGCTGATCTAGTGCCGTAGTCGTAGTGGGCACGTCCAAATTGATTAAAAAAAAGTAACCCCGCTCATACTTCAGATTTCAATTAATTTACACAAGTAACACAACATTATGTTGCTTGTGTAAAACGACTTACCTAGAATGCAACCTTATCTGTTCGAATAAATTACTAAGCATGACATAATTCGCAGTCTACTTCGACTTCGATAACTTGGTTCTTCGCCAAATCGTAGAAATTGCACTTCCGGGAACGATTTGCCTTCCGCCAGGTGGCGCCGCCCAGCCGCGATGAAAAGGAGAAATACCGTCACAAAAGGCTACCATTGTAAGCGAAAGGTGGCATTTTGTGTCCCGTAGCCTAGCTGTGCCCCTAGCTAGCTGCATAGCGAGATACTCGTGGGATTACATACGTAATGTAAATTGTCATTATAACAAAACATCGGAACAAATTCTTGCGTAAGATATCCACATGTTAAATATCTAACACATCTGATAAGTTCGTGAAAACAATTTTATAAAAGACGGTTTAGTACGTATATCACTATAGTAATTACAATTACAGAATAACGAAAATATGTTTCAATACAAGAAACCCGCGCCATAAACTGCGTTATGTATGAGAAACCGTACTGACAAAATTGTATGTCGTCAATGTTTTCTTGTGCATCTTAATTAACTTATTATGGAAATGCTCCATACAAAAAGACAATAATATGTACAAGGGGTTTTGGGGCGCTGTGACGCTTTCCCCTTGGTTTCAACTATTAAGGTTATAATCCGTAAACAGGTCTGGTTATAATATGTAGGGTGGGTTCAGCCACCTGCGTGTGGTTGGTTCCCCCCACCTTTGCTGTTGAGGTTGTATTATGGATTATAATTATATAGGCTAATTCACATCATTTACACATTGTATATATATATGTATTGTATGAATTAGCTAAAAAATGTGTTGGCTGAATACAAAGCTCTTTTACAAACTCATACCTGCCTTGTTACTTAACAGCAAAACTAGTCACGATTCCCAGTCATAACTCCAATACATTACCAAGGAGCCTTGTCCCATATAAAAAGTTATATATTATTCAAAGCACACATCCCCTTTGAAATCTGTGTTTTTAAACTGCCATATACAAAACCTGAACATTACGACACAAGATTTTAGTATGGGTTAAAGTTGCATTCCGAGTTCCTCCATGTTTAAAATACAACTTTTCAATTAGTCAACATGTCCCATACACTACATATCACTTTCTTCAATTCCATATACACTTTTTTCACATAATATATTGCCATTTTAATTAAGTTAAAATGGCGCAAAAGACGAACAATTATTTCCGCTAATCAACTTTTGTTAATTCGCTTATTGGTTGGACATAATCAACAAGGGAACAGTGGATCGAGCGGGTGACGTGTCACAAATGCGCAATAGTAAATTCTAAAAGGCGCCTTCTGCACAGTCTATTTTGTGTTTCATAAACTGCATGTGTAAACAAACTGAAAAGTATCACGACCGGTTGAATTTTGTGGTTAAGGTAAATGTCAAGATTATTGCTGCAATTAAAGTGTCTGCATGTATTTTGTAAGAAACATCAAAAATAGCGAAAGCCGTGTCGTTTTGTTGACATTTTGGGGCATCGGTAAACTGCGGAACGCGGCGGAACCGACGTAAATCTTTATTATTTGCTGTGTGCTTTGAATCAGACTCACACTTCACGCATAGTTAAATATTCATGTAATACACCCTGTCGGACAATACGAAGGCATCATATATATATTAAGTTTTACTTTTAAGAGAGGGAACGTCAATGTCGAAACGATTGACAAGGATTTATTGGGTCTCTGTAAACCTCGGAACGTTTCAGGAACGGATTTAAAGTCATAACTACCATTCGCTGTATGCTTCACGTGAGCCTGATACTTCACACATAGTTAAATATTGATATTATGTTATATCCGTCAATATGAAGGTGTGATATTTACATTAATAAAAAATATGTATATCCATGTGCCACGGAACGTCGATGGAACGTACGTTGCGGACATTCGGTGTGTGCTTCGCATGAGACTGATACTAATTTAGACATAATTAACTATTGACATGGCGGTAATAAAATATTACATGTCCGTCAATATGAAGGCATACTATTTACATTAATGTATATTTATGTGCGACGGACAGACAGACAGACAGACAGACAGTCCAACGGTCAGCCGCTCGTGTTGTGATGCGACTTCGACGAGGTGACCGGCGATCTATCACTGCGGTCCTACAACAACTACACTGGTTCCCATGCAGTGAGAAAGCGCATCGAGTACAAGTTACTCATGGTTGTACACACGGCACTGTATACAGGCACGCCAGTGTATCTCGCGCCACTGTTTCATCGTCACTCGCCACGCAGGACCCTACGCTCTGGCGGTGATCTGCTTCTGGACGTTCCACGCGTGAACCTAGAATGTTATGGTCGCCGGGCGTTTGCAAGTGCTGGGCCGACATTGTGGAACTCTCTGCCTCTGGAACTATATATATATATATATATATATATATGTATTACTAGGATTTTGCTTTCTACCTTTATTTATTTGTCTTATTTATTTATCTTAAATGCGTTTTTATGCTTCTTAGATGATTGACGATTTGTAAACACCCGTGTAAACACACCATCAAATCCGGGACTATTGACCCGTGAACGGGTCATTAGTCCTGCGCGGGTGCGTGCGTGCGTGCGTGCGTGCGCGTGTGTGTGTTTGCATGTGTGTAATATTATATACCAGTAGTACATACGTGTACACATCTGCTGACTATTCACATCTGTATGCATTTTAAAACATAAAAACAGCTACAGTGTCAGGTAATCTAACAATTAAACACAAGTAGCATGAAGTGACATAGCTACCACAGCAAACCTGCAATATCAACTACACGATCAGCTAGTAGGATTAGTTTTGCTGCGCCAAAACTATTAAATGGGCTAACTTTAGGCAAACTGATCTCAGCTCGCTCATACTCACAGGTAACAATTAAGCGCGGTGTAAAGCAGATTAAAACATTCAGGCTTCATCTTAAATTACCATAAAATGAAGAAATAGTACCCAATAAGTATGGTACCCCACCGTGCATTGTGCCCCGGTCTCCCCTACCTTTCTCCCTAAAAACGTAAACAGTAAGGCGTTTCAACGATATTAGCGCCACCTAGAGGATTATTCCGGTACACTGCGGTACCATAAATGTGATTTTGAAAATTTTTGATTTGCAATTATAGTCGGAGTTACAGTATAAGGCTATAATCACCGATTTTGCAAAAGCATACATTATTTTGCACAAGGACTATTAAATCCAGCTGCAACATGTCAACTCGCAAGCATAAACGCCAGAAAGGTAACGGTACTATTAAAAAAAATATGACCCCGCATTAATACGCACCCGTTAATTTTTTTATTTTAAGACATTAGTTATAATTGTATATTATTAAAACAGTATAATGATATGAGTCAGTTCTGTTGCATGTAGTATAAAATGTCGTTTTAGCGAAGAACCTGGAGAAACTCTTGCATAAAACATCCATAGCATAAATCTCTAACGCGCGTATTTCATACAATTTGTGGAAACAAATTGATAGATAATTGTTGGAGTGAAGTATAATTATGTCGGCACATTTCGCTCCACGCTAAAATCCGGCGCATTAATGTCGCTTGAAAAAAGCCGTGATATTGCGCTAGAGTAGATGCGGTACATAATTGCTTGTGTTTACATACACACGAACGGGTTAGTGGTAGCAATTAATGAGGAAAAAATATAGGCATTGCTCAATCAAACGATGAACAGTCAGGTCGGTAAACTATATGTGAGTCGAACCATTTGTTTGAACATATTTGATTAAATATGTGTTAGACATTTGGAATATGGATATCTTAGTTATGGAATAATTTGTCCAGGTTGTCAACGTGACCTTTTCTATTTACTATTAGTATTACGTAAGATGAAATTAGGAAGCACCAATAATACTGATGACTATAGTATAAAAGGACAAAATAACATAATTCAAGAAAAGACCCAATCTCCGTAAATTGCCTTGTGTAGGCCCACGTGACTCGGAACATAATAATAATAATCTTTATTTCAGACAAAAGTCTATATATGTATACATAAAATACAAGTGAATAAAAATACAAAGATATAGTCTTAGACAAACATCATGGAATACAAAAATTGATGGTTAATAAAAAGTATATATAACGTGCGTTCAACTTGGATTGGCTATCAGCAAACGTACATCACCGGCTAGAAAAGAACCAGATCTTCACATCACTGAACCACGGATTCAGATCAGAGTTTTCGTGCGAAACCCAGCTGCTCACTACCTTAAACGATTTTCTCACTTCATACGACAAAGTCAAACAAATGGACGCTGTCATATTTGACTTCAGTAAGGCCTTTGATACTGTCCCGCATAGGAGGCTCCTGTATAAGCTTGAAATGTACGGTATCGAGGGCACTACACATGCCTGGCTGACCAGTTCTCTCACCAACATGACCATGAGAGTAGTGCTAGAGGGCGAGTCATGTAATGAGGGAACTGTTGAATCTGGAGTCCCACAAGGGTCAGTGCTTGCGGCGATTCTAGTCCTGTCACATGAATGACTTACCCTTAGCAGATAAATCTCAGGTGCGAGTGTTTGCAGACGATTGTCTGCCTTACAGGTATGTCCAGACATGCCAGGACCACCTTATCTTACAGGAAGATCTCCGCCAACTGGAAGACTGGGTCCACATTTGGGGTATGCGATTCAACCCAAAAAAATGGTACATACTCAGCGTCAAAAACAAATGCAAGTATTTTTTACAGTGTTGGCAACAGCACCCTCAGGCAAGTCCACAACAACCCACACCTTGGACTCCACATTTTAGATGACCTCACGTGGCACAGTCACATCTCCAACATCACTATAAGAAAGGAAGCTCTACGCTAGGTTTCCTCCAACGAATACTTAAACAGTGCCCCCAGGAATGCTGCCACACGGCATACGTGACCCTTGTTCTAGAGTACGGTGCTGAAATCTGGGACACCCTCTATAAGAATGACATTGACCGCCTAGAGCGGGCACAGAACAGAACGCACGCTTCATCCCCAATATTTCCACTCCAGAGACTCTGGATGTGTCACCGCCATGCAGCACAGACTACATCTCCTTCGCCTACAAGAACGCAGAAGACAGCTCCGCCTGATCTTCGTGTACAAGGTGGTTGTGGGGTTGGTACAGGCAGTGTCATCTGATCGCTTCCGCGAACCAGAAAAAAACTAACAAGAGACAAATAAGTGCTAAGAAATACAAGGACTGTGTGGCTGACAACATAGTAGATAGGTCTGCTATCAACAACAGTAGACCGTTTAAGGTGCCAAACAGTAGGACTGAACAATATAGACACTCCTATTTCGTACAGGCTGTGATTGACTGGAACCAGCTTGAAAAGAGCACTGTGACGGCGGTCTCGGTTACCACCTTCCGGCGCCGGATTGGCCACAAATTATACAATTGGGTAGATGGATATTTAAACAGGACTTCTAAAATGTATATCAGTATAACAAAATAATTGTCCAAAAGTGGATTTTCACTTTCGCCAGGTACTTCACTATCTGATACGAATGCAAAATATGTTTTTTTACTTAAACTCTCAAAACGTAGCGTCTGGAAATCAATTAAATTTTACATCTACCTCTGAACCAATTCAGTTCGGTTGACTCTACAAGTAGTAGGCCTACAAGAACGACATTGCTTGCAAGATCACGGATGCACGCAAGCTACCCCACCACGACAAGGCAATGATCTGATGGGGAGAGACACTGGCCACTATCTACAACAAAATGTTGTTCCGTAGAATCTCATGGGTTGTAGGTGTGGTCCCATCAGCACTGAAATCGTCAAGTCCTATATCTGAGTGACAAAATTCAGACCACCCACACCCAAGGCGTTACGTCATCTTGCATATATGTGGGTCCCACAAAGGTTTTATGGTCGGCCCTCGAACAGCTGTTCTCCATCAATCAGAGGATACGGCACCAATAGCCTAGATCACACGCAAGAACAATTTGATGTTCCACTATTATAATATATAGAGACGGTAGCGAGACGGCGTTAATTACTATGTGTTACTACTACTACTGTTACTACTGCTGTTACTACTGCTGCTGCTGCTGCTACTATTAGTATACTATTTATAGACTACTATAATTGTTATGAAAGTGTTAATGCGCATAATGCTGTCGTGTGGTGACTAGTGTGCAGGGTGCAGTGCAGGCGCTTCCTGCTTCTCCCTGTCAGCTTCAGCCACCAGCTGACTCCCTCTTTAGGAGTGAAAATGGCAAGTCTCTCCTGCTGGTACATCGTCATCCACGGGACGCCGGGCACTTGCGGCCCCAGGTTAATCCATTGGGAACCGGTGAGCAGACAGGAATCCCGTGTGTGCAGTTTACATGGCCCACCGATGTGTGCACATGTCTCAATGCCGCATTATTCGGGTGAATAAATGATACATACATTTCTTTGGCAGACTTGCCGTTGGCTCGGAAAGGAGCGTTTTGCATGGCAAAGTCAGCAGGTCGTCCAGACGATATTCGCCGATATGAAAATTGACACCACACACGTAATTGGGAATACTTGCAAGTGCAACAGCGAAACGAAGGACATTGTCACCAATGGTGGGAACATAAAGAATATGTACACATTCGTGAAAGAGACGAAATGAGACAGTATATAGAACGTCCATATTCACAGTTCAACAACGTACCACCGAAGACAGCACCAGCATATCATCTCCATACTACTCCGCAGAGCAGCTACGGAGTACGGGCCTAGGCATCACACCAACCAGACTTATGCCAAAACCATTTTAGCCATAAATCAGCACAGACGATTGAATGAAAGCTTACATCACCTCGATATTGAAAAAGAACGACCACAGCAGTTCTGCAAACTGTCGACCCATATCAGATCATGCAACATCTACACTCACACAGTATCACGTTCAATCAACAACACGGCTTCAGGAATGGAGTGATCATAGACAGACTCAGGGGAGCTGGAGGCACGTGCCTCTAGACATTTGGAATGTGCCCCCGTTTAGATTACAATAAGGTGAAGTATACGGTGGCGTGGCGGCGAACATTTTTCAACAGCACCCCTCTCCTCCCCTCGGATGTCACAGTCGAGCCAGCCGAGACAGCGGGGAAACAGAAGAAGAGTTGAAGATACGGCGGCAGGGCGGCGAAAACTGTTCAACAATACCCCCCAACCACGTTTTCCGATGTCATGAATGATCCAACAGAGAGAAAACAGCGGAGTCGTGCTGAAGGTCCGGCTCAGACCACCGAATATGAATTTGTATCGTCCGTCAGTGAAGAATGTTTGCCCCCCCCCCCGACTACCCTCTCTGGATCCGCCCCTGTGAACGTACATGTTGATCCGAACTCTACATGAACTTGATGCTGCTCTTCTCGTGGAGTTCAGCAAGGCTTTGGACAAAACTCTTCACCAGCCGTTGGCTGTCAATAGGCGACAAAGACATCTTCCAAAGTATCAGTAGACAGTTAATAGCAGAAAGCAACCATGCGTGACTGTATTGACAAACCACGATACTTGTAGGTGTTTTAAACATAAATCATATTATACTTCATGACAATTTGATCAAATAACATTGAGCTCTTAATAGGGGTTGCGATGGATGCGTATATACCCCCTGAGGGAAAAGAGTTTCGCTCGGGGGAAGAGAGTTCCGCGTGAGGTCTCAAGGCAAGTGCAGTGGGAGATCCAAGGGTTGCAGTTTATTTGGAATTCTCAAGTGGGGTGCAGTTAAAGTTCTTAGCTGGGGGTTGCAGTTGGAGGTTCTTTCGGACCCTGCAAATAGCATGCAAAAAAACGGACCCCCAAAAATCAACCATCGGGCCTGCTTTTTGACCAACTTAATGCCAGCTTTCGTCATCTTCAATCACTCTCTTCTGCTTTCTATGCCATATTTGTCTCTATGCTCACTGTTTATCCATAACTATGATATGAATGTACATTTTATTGACTACTTAACCTGATGTATGAAAAACGCATGTAAATGGTTATTGTCACTATGTATCCTCTGTTTACGTCCTACACATGGATCATGGAACAACATAAGTTTTTTTATGGACTACACTTTAGAATAATTATTGTATTAATATAATTCTAAGGTATGACTGATTGTGGACAACTTGGAATTGGCCCAGTGAAGGGTGCGAAGCTGCGCATTGACGTAGAAGGGTCTAAGAGCCGATGCGCTCGGCTCTTACACCCAAATAATTAGCGATGACGTCATTGATTTATTCCCTGACAACCAGGTGTACGATTTCGAAGTAGATGGACGTGTTTCTTGTCGCACCTTGCAATAACCTACTACGACAACACCGGGATGTGAACAACAACGCGACCGACACGAATGGTTGTTCGCGAACTGCGACGGATGGCACTGTCCGTGTAGGCCAACGCGTACTGCGAAATTACAGATATTGTTCAAGTGGACAAATTCAATTGCTGCTTACAGAGACTGATGTATAACTATTAATAGAGCTAGCGTCGTGTGTGTGTGTGTGTGTGTGTGTGTGTGTGTGTGTGTGTGTGTGTGTGTGTGTGTGTGTGTTTGTGTGTGTGTGTTTGTGTGTGTGTGTAGGCCTACATACAAACATACATAGCTCGATTATAGTAAATTAGACGGCACTGTCCCTGTAGGCCTACCCGTACTGCAACTTCCTCAAATCGAACGATATCTGACGTTTCGTCTGTTTCCGTCGAAGTTCGCGAACATTCGTTCTTGTCTGTTGCGTTTGCCGATTTGTTAATTGCCGACGATGCCTTTTCAAAATCTGATGTAAAATTTCGTTAAATTACTTACTTACTACCCGTTACGCCCTCTGACGTTTAGGGCAGCGACAAAGTTCCTCCACCGCTGTCTGTCACTGACCATTGGTGTACCCGCTGTGGTTCATTTCCCTCAGCTTCGCCTCCACTCTTCTCCTCCATGTTGTCTTCGGGCGCCCACGTTTTCGCTTCCCTTCTGGTGTCCACCAGACAGCTGATTTTGTGATGACGTCTGCATCCATGCGAAGGAAATATCCAGTCCACCTCCATAGTCTTCTTTGAATGATGGCGGGCATGTCCTCTTGCTGGCATTGGGCAAGCATCTTCTAGTTGGATATGGTTCTTGGCCAGAAGATCCTGAAGATTTTTCTGAGGCAGGTCGTGTGGAACGTAGACAGTCTTGATAGGTCCTGCTCCGTCATATTCCAGCACTCCGCCCCATACAGCAATGTTGACAGCACGCAACTCTGGACAATTCTGAGTTTTGTCCCTGTGCTGTACTGTGCTGATCGCCAAACTGCAAGTAGGCTCATGAAGGCATTCCGTGCCTTAATTAGTCTGTTGCGGATGTCTATGCCAGCTCCCCCATCTTGGCTAATGACACTTCCAAGGTAAGTGAATGTTTCAGTACTGGAAAGGTCTGTGTTGTTCATCTTCACCGAGGCTGGCATGTTAACATTCAGGGTCATGACATTCGTCTTCTGGCTGAGTCGCAAACCAACCTGACCGCCAAATCTGCTAAGGCGGGTTGTCTTCTCCTGGATGTGTTTGTGAGTGTGGGACAGAAGAGCAAGGTCATCGGCAAAGTCCAGATCCTCTAGTGTAGAAAAGGGAGTAAAGCAAAGCCCTCTTGGTACATATTCTGTCACTCGTCGCATGACCTAGTCGATGACAACATTAAAAAGGACAGCTGACATAACACAGCCCTGTCTCACACCTGTCATAACCTCAAAGTAAAGATCGCTGGTTCCAACGTTGCAGGTGAAGTTGGTGTAGAAAGCTTTGATGATGTTGATGATGTGTTGTGGTATTCCGTACGATCTGAGAATGCGCCAGAGGCAGTCTCTGTGGATGCTGTCAAAGGCTTTCTCAAAATCTATAAGGTTTATGTACAGCTGTCTTTGCCACTCTGAACACTGCTCGTTGATGTTCCTCAGCGTAAAAATCTGGTCAGAGCGTCCCCTTCCTCTGCGAAACCCAGCCTGTTCCTTCTGTAGTGTTGTATCTATAGCCTCTGTGATCCGCTGCATGATGATCTTGCACAGGATCTTGTTTGGTACTGATAGAAGGGTGATCCATCGACAGTTGTTACAATCGCTAAGGGTCCCCTTCTTATGTATCTTTACGATCACTCCATTGGTCCATTCTGTTGGTACCTGCTCCGATACCCAGATGACTGAACAAAGGTTCCAGGATGTTAGCTGCACGCTCGGGGTCTGCTTTCAACAGTTCAGCATTTAGGTTATCATGCCCAGGTGCCTTTCCATTCTTTAATGTCCTGATGGCTGCAATGATTTCTGCTCTCTGGGGAACTTCTGCGTTTATCTCCAGATCTGCGTCTGCTTCTTCTATAATAGCTTCCTCTTATCGTGGTAGACTGTTTAATACTTCACTGAAGTATTCTGTCCATCGAGTTTCTTGCTCCTCTGTCGTGAGGAAATTTCCTTGCTTGTCTTGAATTTGGGTATTGGAAGTGGTACGATATTTCCCGCTAATGATCTTGATTACGTTGTAGCGAGCTTACATGGTCTTCCATGTAAGCTCGCTGGTCTGCTCGCACACGTCTTTTGACCTCCCGATGTTCTTCTCTGTATTGCTCTTGGTATCTTTCTTTTAGTCTTTCTGATTTTGTTTCCAGTAGTTTCTTCTTTGTTGCTCTTCTGTTGTTGATAGCTTCCAATGTTGTTGGTGTTATCCAGTCTGTTCCCTTCCTCTGCCTGTGTCCTAGGCTGACTTCGCTGCTCTTGGTGTAGATGGAGGCTATCTGGCTCCAGGTTGTGTCAATGTCTTCCGAGGAGTCGTTTTCTTCTTCAAGGCCCCCCACAATTCGAAATTTGTTTTTCACATCAAAAATGAAGATTCTCTTCACTGCTGGGTCCCTAAGCCTCTCAACATCATATATTGTTTACCCATTGTTTGGTGTCCTGTACTTTTCAGTTTTAGATTGATGTTAACTGTAACCAGATGATGATCACTTCCGACATCTGCTCCTCGCTCGCTTCATTATTACGTCTAATAGAGAGTGGCGCGACTTGCTGTTGATCATCAGATGGTCAATCTGATTACGGTCCCTTCTGTTTGGTGAGTATCAAGTCAGTTTGTGGATGTCCGGGTGTTGGAAAAGGGTCCCTCCAATGACAAGATTGTTCATGCCACAAAAGTTCACCAGTCATTCACCATTGTTGTTCATGCTGCCACATCCGTTCCTTCCCATCACCCTGTCCTTGTGGGTGTTGTCACTGCCAACTTTTCCATTCAGGTCTCCCATGACAATTGTGATGTCAAGGCGTGGTAACCTGTCCACTTTTGCTTGAAGGCTTTGATAGAAAGCGTCCTTGTTCTCATCCTCTCCATCATTGGTCGGTGCATAGCACTGGAGGAGGGTGATGTTTCCATGTCTCCCTTTCAGTCGAACTCTCGATCATCAGACGACTGCTGACAGGTTTCCACTCCAGTAGTGACTTTTCCACCCCCTTTTTCAGGAGAACTGCAACACCTTCGCGATGCTGGTTGTACGTTGTCTCGTCCAGAGTACAGTACCGTCTCTCATGTTGCTGTTGTCAGTCTTTCCGATCTGGTCCACCTGCTTTCGCTCACTCCAAGGATGTGCGGGCTGTATCGTCGCATTTCTGTGGTTATCTGCGCCAGTTTTCCAGTTCCATACATGTTCCTCACATTCCAAAATCAAATCCTGGTCTTCGCTTTTGCACTCAGCACTCAGCACTCAGCACTCAGCACTCCCATAATCGTGTATACGGCTTCCTATTGGCTTTCACCACAGGCAGTCATACGAGTCGTTCACTCTGGAAGGCCGTCATGCATAGTTGTGAAAGTTATCTTCGTCGCTGTTTCCGTAACATTAATTTTCTTTTACAAGACAGAGTTGTTAGCACTGTGCTACACCCCAACCTGGAAGACCAGGGTGTTTATTTTGTCTGCCCCCCCCCCGTGATCTGTCCGGCTCGGTTGAACCTGCCAGGAGCACAAGGCTCCCGCCGGCATAGCTCTGGGGATCGACAGAACACGCAAGCCATCCCGCCCCGACAAGGCACAAGAGCCAGGGATGGAATTTCGTTAAATATAATAACTGAAAACAAAAGAAGTATTGCAGCTTTCTGTGTTTCAAATAGTTATGCCGTCAAAGACCCAGGGGTATATAATAGAAAAGAACGAACAAAACTAGTGACGTTGCTATTGTACGTTACATCGTGGCTCTGTACACTGGTTGTCTGTCAGCTCCCGAAATGCTCCGCGCCGACTAAGCTTCCGTTGTCTGATCCAGCGGAAGTTGACTATACATAGGCCGCATACTCTGTGTACAGTTGTGTATTGTTATTATACTTTAGGACTGTTTGACGAATCGCAAGATGCATTGACATAACTAGCAAATACGCCCGTCACCTGACGGGATGCCTTGATAGTAATATTTACAAAATGTAAGAAAACACATATCATCGTGACGTAAATACCATATCGCGCTCGCAGATAGTCGTTGTTGACGAAGGTCGGAGAGAATATGAAGTTCACGTTCACCAGCATTATTGTCTCGGCGTCTACTGCACGTTGCCAAGTTTATGATTCGGGGGACATTTTCTCCAAATATTCGCAGCGCGCGTGGTTTCTGCTGTGTACTTCTCCACACACCATGGATCCGGAAAATACACCAATAAAATCCCCAAAATACACCAATTAAATCCCCCATTGACGTTCGTTCAAGAAATTGCGAGAAGAACCCGGCTTCGAATCCTCTGTGCCGTGTCGAACCTTAGGCAAGTTCTTATGAATGTATAAATGAATACCTGGCTGTAGACTGACTTGACCCATAGAGGTCCTGCCTGGGCACCAGCGTAGGTGTCAAACCATGCACTATCGTTTGTCAGGTAAGGCGATCAACGGACATCTGCACGGCTTCTTCAAGAGTCAGTCCCCAGCCATCTAGATCCTGCTTGATGCAGTCATTCCATCTTCGCCAAGGGCGACCACGGTGTCTTCTCCAACCGGCTTTAGGAGGGTGAGATTTGTACACTTAAAATGCTGGGTAGTATGGAGACGTCGCTGAGCGATGAAGACAGATGCGGGGGTGTTGACCGTTATGTTCGAGGATAGCATAATTTCGAACGTAATGAAACCACTTGATATTCTCAAGGCGGCGGAGGCACGTCGTGGCAATTGCATCCAGTTTCTTAGACTGTTGCATGGTGAGTTTCCGGGTCTCGGAATTATAGAGAAAATTGACGTAACGATCGCGCGTTGAACTTCTTAATTTTAGTTATATTCGTGAGATGCAGCGTCGGCACCACAGAACGTTAACCAATCGTTTAACTGCACCCGCATTCTTACCGATTCTGACAGAGATCTCCTGGTAGACAGCCATTAGTAACTATCATGGAGCCCATATAATGGTTTCGCCGTTGATGGTGAGGGGATTGAGCATATCGGTGTCCGCACACATTGCCATGAGAAGTCGAGATGGCGTCCAACTGAACAGGTCTGCCAGGAAAAAGTGTGAAGTGCTTTGAGCAGTTCTAAACACGATATTGCGCTATATAAGAATTTTACCTTACATTTTTAATAGGACCGTCCGTTTAATAGTAGGTGTACGGTATTGCCTTATGACGTCACTGTAGTTGAGCGCCATCTAGCGGCGATCAACTGTCTTAGCAACGATGTAAACATTGGCGTAATCGGCAGTTTTGTAAACGTTGTATACGCGTTACTCGCACCTAGCGACACAGTGTTTCTAATTATTTTAACATTTACGCAACATCAAATAGAGCAGATAATGAATATGGTATCACTGTCGCAGTCGGTAATTTGGAGGGAACGTAATTGTAAGTTAATGTGGTTTGTTGTAATTGGCAATGTCGAATGTGAAATGTCAATCAATACGCTTTATAACATAACTTCATAAGGCAATGCGAAATGTCAACTGAACGAAACTATGTCCGCCGATAATATCCTCGTACATTTTAAATAATTTTGTTATACATTTTACGTGTAATAAATTGTCATAAATAATAATACCGAATTATTGAAGGACATAAAATAATAATAACATTAATAAGGAACTACAACACAATAAATGAATAATAATGTGTTTGCCAATAAGTATTATGTATATAATCCTGTAAAATTATGTAGTTTGTATGTAAATATTTTGTTACTATAATGTTACATCGAGGATGTCTGATCATCATTTATAAATTAATTTATTAGTATCATGTTCTAATATACTAGAATAAATAAGTTGCTGATATTAAATATATATATATATATATGTATATATATATATATATATATATATATATGAGCTATGTATTATATATATATTATATATGCACATGATAGCATATAGGATCACACTGGTGGCAGGATAATGTAGTAGAGCTACATTGAGCTAGATTTGTTGATAGGTAACATGCATATATATATATATATATATATAATACATAGCTCATGCATGTTACCTATCAACAAATTTAGCTCAATGTAGCTCTACTACATTATCCTGCCACCAGTGTGATCATATATGCTATCATGTGCATGTATAATATATATATGTATACATATATATATATGGCTCCTATAGAGCACAGTGGCTCTACCAGCGATCATACGTGACAGCCGTAGAGCCTAGGGTACACCAAAGAGTGGCTCTAGCATTAACTGATTTGACACGACCGACCTGACTCCAACCTCCTCTGTAAACATGATGAAGATGAGGTCCAGTAGTATCCACAAAGGCAGCGCGGCCAGTCTCTCCAAAGCCAGTGGGACAACATCGTGTAAGTGCAGCGGGTGTCAACCGATGAGATATTGTACATCTGTAATGTTTGTTTGTCCTGCTCAATAAAATTATATTTACCTAAAAGAATATTATAATAATTTTATTTGTATAGCGTTATCTATCCAGATATAAAACCTGGTCAGAAGTATTTAAAATATAAAATCTAGTTCATACAGTACATAACATATTACAAGGATATACATAATTTAAATATACGTTTGTAAACAAATAACTTATAATGTTAAGATCTATGACATCAGAACTTGACGTACCAGTAGATAAAGACGTGCGATCATTTGGCAGTGGATGACACTTTGCTGTGTAAGAAAGGTTAGAATGTGGGCATATAAAGTATGTTGTGTCACACTTATAAGCCATTGCCCCCTATGTCTGTGTAATGTTCAATACACTGCAGTGTATTTGAGTTATGTTTTATGGGCTCAAGACACTGCAATGTATCTAAATTATTTTGTATGAGGTCAGTACATCACAGTATACCCTATATCTGAGTTAATGTTCTCTGGGCTGTGATCTGAAGGCATAAGATGTGTCATGATATTTGTTCATGTTGTGTGTGTGATCTGAAGGCATAAGACGTGTCATGATATTTGTTCATGTCGTGTGCGTGATCTGAAGGCATAAGATGTGTCATGATATTTTTTCATGTGTGGGTGATCTGAAGGCATAAGACGTGTCATGATATTTGTTCATGTTGTGTGCGTGATCTGAAGACATAAGACGTGTCATGATATTTGTTCATGTTGTGTGGGTGATCTGAAGGCATAAGACGTGTCATGATATTTGTTCATGTTGTGTGTGTGATCTGAAGGCATAAGACGTGTCATGATATTTGTTCATGTTGTGTGGGTGATCTGAAGGCATAAGACGTGTCATGATATTTGTTCATGTCGTGTGCATGATCTGAAGGCATAAGACGTGTCATGATATTTGTTCATGTTGTGTGTGTGATCTGAAGGCATAAGACGTGTCATGATATTTGTTCATGTTGTGTGTGTGTGATCTGAAGGCATAAGACGTGTCATGATATTTGTTCATGTTGTGTGTGTGATCTGAAGGCATAAGACGTGTCATGATATTTGTTCATGTTGTGTGTGTGATCTGAAGGCATAAGACGTGTCATGATATTTGTGTTGGTCAGCGACTGCATCAGAGCCTGCCAAGCTGGACCTGGACAGTGTGGATGTGGTCCACCTGACCACAGTCCTTGAGGACTGTGTGGACCAGCTTGTGGTACTCGGGCGCATCATGCCTGCGTCGTACGATGCACACCCCAGGGCAGAACAAATGGTTGCTGATGAAATCCGAGAACTTATGCAGCATCAAAAACAGATAGAAACCAAATATGAACAGGTAAGTGAAGACATCTTTTAATGATCTCTCTTTTTTAGTAACTATATTTAAGTTAATGTTATATTTTTTACATATTTATTTCTTAATTAGCATTTCTTTTTATGTAATATACTATTATATACGTGTGCATGTATGTAAAGCGCCGGAGGGCAATTTTAATTGATTGGGCGCTATATAAGTACTTTTATTTATTTTTATTTATTTATTTATATGTCATAGTGTCTTTTTCCCTTTGCTCCCCTGTGGGGTGGGGTCCACGTCACTCATTAGCTTCTTTTGATGTTCTTGTTATTTCCCCCCATCTCCGTCTGCTTGTTGTCCGCAATGACCTTCCATTCTTGGCTCTTCACACCTGCCCTCTTAAGATCTCTTTTCATGCTGTCATTCATTTGCACATGTCCTGCCCATCTCTGCCCATCTCTGCCCATCTCATTCTGTTTCTGATTATTTTCATTTTAAGGTGTCTTTTCATGCCAATCTCTTCACGGTCAGGTAGAGAAAGAACCACAGAAACTATATTAACAGAGTCTGGTTCATTCTAAGAGAACATTTCCAACTGATATCATTGGACTTGGGCCAACAGTAGACTTGATAGTGTCTCAGTGTTTCTCATGGTTTAAAATATACTTATGTTGCACCAGTGAACACATTTAATGTCATCTCACAATTAAGAATTCACATTGATAGTGCAATTATGTGGTTCAATTATGTTTATATAATGCACTACATGCACTGTTTTACACAGGTTCTTGAACGCAAACAACTGTCAGTAGCTGCTGCCATACAACCAGGCAAACAGATAGAGATGGATAAAGAGCTGAAAACAACAGTGAATGACCTTCGACATAGCACAACTGTGCTTGCTCGAGGCCTCAAACAGAGCCCTGTAGCAGCGAGCACTCTTGAGAAAGTACAGGCCGACAGGTAGACTGCTTGTGTGGCTCATGACTTCTTGTGATATGACCATTCTGTAGTGGTGTGCTTGTGTGGCTCATAACTTCTTGTGATATGACCATTCTGTAGTGGTGTGCTTGTGTGGCTCATGACTTCTTTTGATATGACTATTCTGTAGTGAAGTGGCCTGTGTTGGTGATACATACACAATATATCAAGTTCCTTCTGCATCTGTGTATTGATATTAAAGGTTCTAGTGCAGTGGAGACAGAGTGTGAGAGAGAGAGTGAGCATGAGGAGGAGAGAAAGGGGGGAGAGTGAGAGAGAGGGGGAAGAGAGAGAGAGAGAGAGAGAGAGAGAGAGAGAGAGAGAGAGAGAGAGAGAGAGAGAGAGAGAGAGAGAGAGAGAGAGAGAGTGAGAGAGAGAGAGAGAGAGAGAGAGAGAGAGAGAGGGGGAGGGAGAGAGAGGGGGGAGAGTGAGAGAGAGAGGGGGGAGTGAGAGAGATATGGGGGGAGACTGAGAGAGAGAGAGGGAGAGAGAGAGTGGGAGAGAGAGGGAGAGAGTAAGAGAGAGAGAGAGCGAGAAAGAGTGGGGGAGAGCGAGAGAGAGTCAGAGAGAGAGAGAGTGGGACAGGAGAGAGGAAGGGGAAAGTGGGGAGAGAGAAGGTTTGGCTGATTATGAATGTGTGGATTCTCGTACAATTGTTTGAGAGTTTGTCTGACTGGGTAAGTGTGGATTCTAGTGCAGTTGGTAGAGAATTTGGTTGATTAAGTGGTGTGAATTCTAGTGCAGTTAGAGAAGGCTTAACTGATTATGTGTTCGGGGGTTTGATTGACTGTTTATGTGTGTGTTCTAGTACATGTGTTGGGGGTTTGATTGACTGTTTATGTGTGTGTTCTAGTGCATGTGTTCGGGGGTTTGATTGACTGTTTATGTGTGTGTTCTAGTGCATGTGTTCGGGGGTTTGATTGACTGTTTATGTGTGTGTTCTAGTGCATGTGTTCGGGGGTTTGATTGACTGTTTATGTGTGTGTTCTAGTGCATGTGTTCGGGGGTTTGATTGACTGTTTATGTGTGTGTTCTAGTGCATGTGTTCGGGGGTTTGATTGACTGTTTATGTGTGTGTTCTAGTGCATTTGTTCAGGGGTTTGATTGACTGTTTATGTGTGTGTTCTAGTGCATTTGTTCAGGGGTTTGATTGACTGTTTATGTGTGTGTTCTAGTGCATGTGTTGGGGGTTTGATTGACTGTTTATGTGTGTGTTCTAGTGCATGTGTTCGGGGGTTTGATTGACTGTTTATGTGTGTGTTCTAGTGCATGTGTTCGGGGGTTTGATTGACTGTTTATGTGTGTGTTCTAGTGCATGTGTTCGGGGGTTTGATTGACTGTTTATGTGTGTGTTCTAGTGCATGTGTTCGGGGGTTTGATTGACTGTTTATGTGTGTGTTCTAGTGCATGTGTTCGGGGGTTTGATTGACTGTTTATGTGTGTGTTCTAGTGCATGTGTTCGGGGGTTTGATTGACTGTTTATGTGTGTGTTCTAGTGCATGTGTTCGGGGGTTTGATTGACTGTTTATGTGTGTGTTCTAGTGCATGTGTTCATGGGTTTGATTGACTGTTTATGTGTGTGTTCTAGTGCATGTGTTCGGGGGTTTGATTGACTGTTTATGTGTGTGTTCTAGTGCATATGTTCGGGGGTTTGATTGACTGTTTATGTGTGTGTTCTAGTGCATGTGTTCGGGGGTTTGATTGACTGTTTATGTGTGTGTTCTAGTGCATGTGTTCAGGGGTTTGATTGACTGTTTATGTGTGTGTTCTAGTGCATGTGTTGGGGGTTTGATTGACTGTTTATGTGTGTATTCTAGTGCATGTGTTCGGGGGTTTGATTGACCGTTTATGTGTGTGTTCTAGTGCATGTGTTCCGAGGGTTTGATTGACCGTTTATGTGTGTGTTCTAGTGCATGTGTTCGGGGGTTTGATTGACTGTTTATGTGTGTGTTCTAGTGCATGTGTTCGGGGGTTTGATTGACTGTTTAGGTGTGTGTTCTAGTGCATGTGTTCAGGGGTTTGATTGACTGTTTATGTGTGTGTTCTAGTGCATGTGTTCGGGGGTTTGATTGACTGTTTATGTGTGTGTTCTAGTGCATGTGTTCGGGGGTTTGATTGACTGTTTATGTGTGTGTTCTAGTGCATGTGTTCGGGGGTTTGATTGACTGTTTATGTGTGTGTTCTAGTGCATTTGTTCGGGGATTTGATTGACCGTTTATGTGTGTATTCTAGTGCATGTGTTCCGAGGGTTTGATTGACTGATTATGTGTGTGTTCTAGTGTACATGTTCAAGGGATTGATTTACTGTTTATACACTGTATGTGGGTTCTAGTGCATATGTTCGGGGGTTTGATTGACTGTTTATGTGTGTGTTCTAGTGCATATGTTCGGGGGTTTGATTTACTGTTGATGTGTGTGTTCTAGTGCATGTGTTCGGGGGTTTGATTGACCGTTTATGTGTGTGTTCTAGTGCATGTGTTCAGGGGTTTGATTTACTGTTTATGTGTGTGTTCTAGTGCATATGTTCGGGGGTTTGATTTACTGTTTATGTGTGTGTTCTAGTGCATGTGTTCGGGGGTTTGATTGACTGTTTATGTGTGTGTTCTAGTGCATGTGTTCAGGGGTTTGATTGACTGTTTATGTGTGTGTTCTAGTGCATGTGTTCGGGGGTTTGATTGACTGTTTATGTGTGTGTTCTAGTGCATGTGTTCAGGGGTTTGATTGACCCTTTATGTGTGTGTTCTAGTGCATGTGTTCGGGCGTTTGATTGACTGTTTATGTGTGTGTTCTAGTGCATGTGTTCAGGGGTTTGATTGACTGTTTATGTGTGTGTTCTAGTGCATGTGTTCGGGGGTTTGATTGACTGTTTATGTGTGTGTTCTAGTACGTGTGTTCGGGGGTTTGATTGACCGTTTATGTGTGTGTTCTAGTGCATGTGTTCGGGGGTTTGATTGACCGTTTATGTGTGTGTTCTAGTGCATGTGTTCGGGGGTTTGATTGACTGTTTATGTGTGTGTTCTAGTGCATGTGTTCGGGGGTTTGATTGACTGTTTATGTGTGTGTTCTAGTGCATGTGTTCAGGGGTTTGATTGACTGTTTATGTGTGTGTTCTAGTGCATGTGTTCGGGGGTTTGATTGACTGTTTATGTGTGTGTTCTAGTGCATGTGTTCAGGGGTTTGATTGACTGTTTATGTGTGTGTTCTAGTGCATGTGTTCCGAGGGTTTGATTGACTGTTTATGTGTGTGTTCTAGTGCATGTGTTCGGGGGTTTGATTGACTGTTTATGTGTGTGTTCTAGTGCATGTGTTCAGGGGTTTGATTTACTGTTTATGTGTGTGTTCTAGTGCATGTGTTCGGGGGTTTGATTGACTGTTTATGTGTGTGTTCTAGTGCATGTGTTCGGGGGTTTGATTGACTGTTTATGTGTGTGTTCTAGTGCATGTGTTCAGGGGTTTGATTGACTGTTTATGTGTGTGTTCTAGTGCATGTGTTCAGGGGTTTGATTGACTGTTTATGTGTGTGTTCTAGTGCATGTGTTCAGGGGTTTGATTGACTGTTTATGTGTGTATTCTAGTGCATGTGTTCAAGGGTTTGATTGACTGTTTATTTGTGTGTTCTAGTGCATGTGTTCGGGGGTTTGATTGACTGTTTATGTGTGTGTTCTAGTGCATGTGTTCAGGGGTTTGATTGACTGTTTATGTGTGTGTTCTAGTGCATGTGTTCGGGGGTTTGATTGACTGTTTATGTGTGTGTTCTAGTGCATGTGTTCAGGGGTTTGATTGACCCTTTATGTGTGTGTTCTAGTGCATGTGTTCGGGGGTTTGATTTACTGTTTATGTGTGTGGTCTAGTGCATGTGTTCGGGGGTTTGATTGACCGTTTATGTGTGTGTTCTAGTGCATGTGTTCGGGGGTTTGATTGACTGTTTATGTGTGTGTTCTAGTGCATGTGTTCGGGGGTTTGATTGACTGTTTATGTGTGTGTTCTAGTGTATATGTTCGGGGGTTTGATTTACTGTTTATGTGTGTGGTCTAGTGCATGTGTTCGGAGGTTTGATTGACCGTTTATGTGTGTGTTCTAGTGCATGTGTTCGGGGGTTTGATTGACTGTTTATGTGTGTGTTCTAGTGCATGTGTTCAGGGGTTTGATTGACCCTTTATGTGTGTGTTCTAGTGCATGTGTTCCGAGGGTTTGATTGACTGATTATGTGTGTGTTCTAGTGCATGTGTTCCGAGGGTTTGATTGACTGTTTATGTGTGTGTTCTAGTGTACATGTTCAAGGGTTTGATTGACTGTTTATGTCTGTGTTCTAGTGCATGTGTTCAGGGGTTTGATTGACTGTTTATGTGTGTGTTCTAGTGCATGTGTTCGGGGGTTTGATTGACTGTTTATGTGTGTGTTCTAGTGCATATGTTCGGGGGTTTGATTGACTGTTTATGTGTGTGGTCTAGTGCATGTGTTCGGGGGTTTGATTGACCGTTTATGTGTGTGTTCTAGTGCATGTGTTCGGGGGTTTGATTGACCGTTTATGTGTGTGTTCTAGTGCATGTGTTCAGGGGTTTGATTGACTGTTTATGTGTGTGTTCTAGTGCATGTGTTCATGGGTTTGATTGACTGTTTATGTGTGTGTTCTAGTGCATGTGTTCGGGGGTTTGATTGACTGTTTATGTGTGTGTTCTAGTGCATGTGTTCAGGGGTTTGATTGACCCTTTATGTGTGTGTTCTAGTGCATGTGTTCCGAGGGTTTGATTGACTGATTATGTGTGTGTTCTAGTGCATGTGTTCCGAGGGTTTGATTGACTGTTTATGTGTGTGTTCTAGTGTACATGTTCAAGGGTTTGATTTACTGTTTATACACTGTATGTGGGTTCTAGTGCATGTATTCGGGGGTTTGATTTACTGTTTATGTGTGTGTTGTAGTGTAGTTTCTAGTACATTTTTTTTAAAGAGGATTTGGCTGACTATGTATGTATGGATTTTAGTGCAGTGGGTAGAGTTGGGCTGACAGTTTGGGTGTGGATGTTCGAGGGTTTGACCGATTGTGTATGTATGGATTCTAGTGCAGGTGTTTGAAAGTTTGGCTGACTGTGTTTGTGTGGTTTCTAGTGCAGGTGTTGGAGAGGATTTGGCTGACTGTGTAGGTGTGGATTCTCATGCAGTTGTTCGAGAGTTTGGCTGACTGTGTATGTGTGGATTCTAGTACAGCTGTTAGAGAAGGTTTGACTGACTATATAGATGTGAGTTCTAGTGCAGATGTTCAAGAGTTTGACTGACTGTGTAAGCATGATTATAGTGCAGGCATTCAAGGGTTTACCTGACTGTAAATGTGGGTCCTAGTGCAGTTGGTAGAGTTTTGTTGACTGTGTAAATGTGGATTGTAGTGCAGGTGTTTGATGGCATAGGGTGTGTTGCAGAGGCTTCCTGGAGACTGTGTTGTACGGAACTCTGGTGGAATTGGCGCAGTCTGCCACCTTCCACACCCTCACAGATGCAGTCAACAATGAGAAGAGCAAGAAAGCAGCACTGCAGGAGATGATCCTTAAGTAAGTGCTCTTTCACTCTCTCATGACATTGCTACAAGGGATATTTATCATATGAAATAGTATCAGATTGTATATATGAAGCCAACATGAACACATGAACTATATCATGATAATTTATATTAAGTTATTGCTTAAGTGTTTTTTAAAATACAGTAGACTTATCTCCTTAATGGAGTAATCATGTTGTAATGAGACTGTGGTGTATCAGGGAGGAAGAAGGTAGACGGAGGGTGAAGGCCCTGTTGTAATGAGACTGTGGTGTATCAGGGAGGAAGAAGGTAGACGGAGGGTGAAGGCCCTGTTGTAATGAGACTGTGGTGTATCAGGGAGGAAGAAGGTAGACGGAGGGTGAAGGCCCTGTTGTAATGAGACTGTGGTGTATCAGGGAGGAGGAAGGTAGACGGAGGGTGAAGGCCCTGTTTTAATGAGACTGTGGTGTATCAGGGAGGAGGAAGGTAGACGGAGGGTGAAGGCCCTGTTGTAATGAGACTGTGGTGTATCAGGGAGGAGTAAGGTAGACGGAGGGTGAAGGCCCTGTTGTAATGAGACTGTGGTGTATCAGGGAGGAGGAAGGTAGACGGAGGGTGAAGGCCCTGTTGTAATGAGACTGTGGTGTATCAGGGAGGAAGAAGGTAGACGGAGGGTGAAGGCCCTGTTGTAATGAGACTGTGGTGTATCAGGGAGGAGGAAGGTAGACGGAGGGTGAAGGCCCTGTTGTAATGAGACTGTGGTGTATCAGGGAGGAGGAAGGTAGACGGAGAGTGATGGCCCTGTTGTAATGAGACTGTGGTGTATCAGGGAGGAGGAAGGTAGACGGAGGGTGAAGGCCCTGTTGTAATGAGACTGTGGTGTATCAGGGAGGAGGAAGGTAGACGGAGAGTGATGGCCCTGTTGTAATGAGACTGTGGTGTATCAGGGAGGAAGAAGGTAGACGGAGAGTGAAGGCCCTGTTGTAATGAGACTGTGGTGTATCAGGGAGGAGGAAGGTAGACGGAGAGTGATGGCCCTGTTGTAATGAGACTGTGGTGTATCAGGGAGGAGGAAGGTAGACGGAGGGTGAAGGCCCTGTTGTAATAAGACTGTGGTGTATCAGGGAGGAGGAAGGTAGACGGAGGGTGAAGGCCCTGTTGTAATGAGACTGTGGTGTATCAGGGAGGAGGAAGGTAGACGGAGGGTGAAGGCCCTGTTGTAATGAGACTGTGGTGTATCAGGGAGGAAGAAGGTAGACGGAGAGTGAAGGCCCTGTTGTAATGAGACTGTGGTGTATCAGGGAGGAGGAAGGTAGACGGAGAGTGATGGCCCTGTTGTAATGAGACTGTGGTGTATCAGGGAGGAGGAAGGTAGACGGAGGGTGAAGGCCCTGTTGTAATAAGACTGTGGTGTATCAGGGAGGAGGAAGGTAGACGGAGGGTGAAGGCCCTGTTGTAATGAGACTGTGGTGTATCAGGGAGGAGGAAGGTAGACGGAGGGTGAAGGCCCTGTTGTAATGAGACTGTGGTGTATCAGGGAGGAGGAAGGTAGACGGAGGGTGAAGGCCCTGTTGTAATGAGACTGTGGTGTATCAGGGAGGAGGAAGGTAGACGGAGGGTGAAGGCCCTGTTGTAATGAGACTGTGGTGTATCAGGGAGGAGGAAGGTAGACGGAGAGTGATGGCCCTGTTGTAATGAGACTGTGGTGTATCAGGGAGGAAGAAGGTAGACGGAGAGTGAAGGCCCTGTTGTAATGAGACTGTGGTGTATCAGGGAGGAGGAAGGTAGACGGAGAGTGATGGCCCTGTTGTAATGAGACTGTGGTGTATCAGGGAGGAGGAAGGTAGACGGAGGGTGAAGGCCCTGTTGTAATAAGACTGTGGTGTATCAGGGAGGAGGAAGGTAGACGGAGGGTGAAGGCCCTGTTGTAATAAGACTGTGGTGTATCAGGGAGGAGGAAGGTAGACGGAGGGTGAAGGCCCTGTTGTAATAAGACTGTGGTGTATCAGGGAGGAGGAAGGTAGACGGAGGGTGAAGGCCCTGTTGTAATGAGACTGTGGTGTATCAGGGAGGAGGAAGGTAGACGGAGGGTGAAGGCCCTGTTGTAATGAGACTGTGGTGTATCAGGGAGGAGGAAGGTAGACGGAGGGTGAAGGCCCTGTTGTAATGAGACTGTGGTGTATCAGGGAGGAAGAAGGTAGATGGAGGGTGAAGGCCCTGTTGTAATGAGACTGTGGTGTATCAGGGAGGAGGAAGGTAGACGGAGGGTGAAGGCCCTGTTGTAATGAGACTGTGGTGTATCAGGGAGGAGGAAGGTAGACGGAGGGTGAAGGCCCTGTTGTAATAAGACTGTGGTGTATCAGGGAGGAGGAAGGTAGACGGAGGGTGAAGGCCCTGTTGTAATGAGACTGTGGTGTATCAGGGAGGAGGAAGGTAGACGGAGGGTGAAGGCCCTGTTGTAATGAGACTGTGGTGTATCAGGGAGGAGGAAGGTAGACGGAGGGTGAAGGCCCTGTTGTAATGAGACTGTGGTGTATCAGGGAGGAGGAAGGTAGACGGAGGGTGAAGGCCCTGTTGTAATGAGACTGTGGTGTATCAGGGAGGAGGAAGGTAGACGGAGAGTGATGGCCCTGTTGTAATGAGACTGTGGTGTATCAGGGAGGAAGAAGGTAGACGGAGAGTGAAGGCCCTGTTGTAATGAGACTGTGGTGTATCAGGGAGGAGGAAGGTAGACGGAGAGTGATGGCCCTGTTGTAATGAGACTGTGGTGTATCAGGGAGGAGGAAGGTAGACGGAGGGTGAAGGCCCTGTTGTAATAAGACTGTGGTGTATCAGGGAGGAGGAAGGTAGACGGAGGGTGAAGGCCCTGTTGTAATAAGACTGTGGTGTATCAGGGAGGAGGAAGGTAGACGGAGGGTGAAGGCCCTGTTGTAATAAGACTGTGGTGTATCAGGGAGGAGGAAGGTAGACGGAGGGTGAAGGCCCTGTTGTAATGAGACTGTGGTGTATCAGGGAGGAGGAAGGTAGACGGAGGGTGAAGGCCCTGTTGTAATAAGACTGTGGTGTATCAGGGAGGAGGAAGGTAGACGGAGGGTGAAGGCCCTGTTGTAATGAGACTGTGGTGTATCAGGGAGGAGGAAGGTAGACGGAGGGTGAAGGCCCTGTTGTAATGAGACTGTGGTGTATCAGGGAGGAGGAAGGTAGACGGAGGGTGAAGGCCCTGTTGTAATGAGACTGTGGTGTATCAGGGAGGAAGAAGGTAGATGGAGGGTGAAGGCCCTGTTGTAATGAGACTGTGGTGTATCAGGGAGGAGGAAGGTAGACGGAGGGTGAAGGCCCTGTTGTAATGAGACTGTGGTGTATCAGGGAGGAGGAAGGTAGACGGAGGGTGAAGGCCCTGTTGTAATAAGACTGTGGTGTATCAGGGAGGAGGAAGGTAGACGGAGGGTGAAGGCCCTGTTGTAATGAGACTGTGGTGTATCAGGGAGGAGGAAGGTAGACGGAGGGTGAAGGCCCTGTTGTAATGAGACTGTGGTGTATCAGGGAGGAGGAAGGTAGACGGAGGGTGAAGGCCCTGTTGTAATGAGACTGTGGTGTATCAGGGAGGAGGAAGGTAGACGGAGGGTGAAGGCCCTGTTGTAATGAGACTGTGGTGTATCAGGGAGGAGGAAGGTAGACGGAGAGTGATGGCCCTGTTGTAATGAGACTGTGGTGTATCAGGGAGGAAGAAGGTAGACGGAGAGTGAAGGCCCTGTTGTAATGAGACTGTGGTGTATCAGGGAGGAGGAAGGTAGACGGAGAGTGATGGCCCTGTTGTAATGAGACTGTGGTGTATCAGGGAGGAGGAAGGTAGACGGAGGGTGAAGGCCCTGTTGTAATAAGACTGTGGTGTATCAGGGAGGAGGAAGGTAGACGGAGGGTGAAGGCCCTGTTGTAATAAGACTGTGGTGTATCAGGGAGGAGGAAGGTAGACGGAGGGTGAAGGCCCTGTTGTAATAAGACTGTGGTGTATCAGGGAGGAGGAAGGTAGACGGAGGGTGAAGGCCCTGTTGTAATGAGACTGTGGTGTATCAGGGAGGAGGAAGGTAGACGGAGGGTGAAGGCCCTGTTGTAATAAGACTGTGGTGTATCAGGGAGGAGGAAGGTAGACGGAGGGTGAAGGCCCTGTTGTAATGAGACTGTGGTGTATCAGGGAGGAGGAAGGTAGACGGAGGGTGAAGGCCCTGTTGTAATGAGACTGTGGTGTATCAGGGAGGAGGAAGGTAGACGGAGGGTGAAGGCCCTGTTGTAATGAGACTGTGGTGTATCAGGGAGGAAGAAGGTAGATGGAGGGTGAAGGCCCTGTTGTAATGAGACTGTGGTGTATCAGGGAGGAGGAAGGTAGACGGAGGGTGAAGGCCCTGTTGTAATGAGACTGTGGTGTATCAGGGAGGAGGAAGGTAGACGGAGGGTGAAGGCCCTCCAGAAGCAGCTGGTGGACGTGAGACGGGAGAAAGAGGTGGAGCTACAGCACCGCAATGAGATGATCGCTCACCTCAAGGACCAGCTGCAGGAAATGAAGGCGAAGACGAGCATGGAAGGGAAGTACATCAAGAAGGTGGCGGAGGTGAGCGTGGCTCAAGCCCAGAAGAAGTGTGGACTGACAGAGAAACAGATGCGAGATGACATCAAGGTGGGTGTCTGCTTCAGCTGCTTGTATTGTCTCATCATCTTCTGTATTCTCACTGACAATATGTCCTATGGACACATCATGCCAGTGCACATGGTTGCTCATTTGGTTTACTTGTTTAGATGACTTATCTGATTGCTTATTAGGGGTTTCAGCACAGTTAATATTTCTGTTGTTTCACTAAAAAGTGGGACGTATAAAATTGTGAAATTTGAGTGCAGTTGATCGGGCATTTTAATAGGTTCAGTGGTAGAATGTGTTGGCAGTGACATTGTGCAGTTTTTGAAGAGTTTGTTTGATGGGGTGTTTGTTGTCCTTTCTCTTCCCACACCCTCGTGGGTGCAGTATGATAGGGCTTTTTTGTATTGATAGGCAACCCAGCATGTGTTTTAAAAGACCAGCAGTTATGTGATTTTTACAAAACGTTTTCAGCATGTCAGCGACATGGTGACAGTGGCCGTGAAGATGTTTGAAAATTACCTTAGTTCCAGTTTTCTTATAAGCCTTAGATAGAGTAGATATACTTCCTTTGAACTGTTGGCTAGCTAATCGATGGCACTACTGTGAATGCCTCACAATATCAATGACCTATGTTGACATTGACAGGAGCTTAAGATGAAGGTAGATGAAGAAACAAGGGTAAATGCGGAAGTGGAGTCCTACCTTCTTGGACACACACAGGTACGCAGCTGTCAGTCAACACATGCTCACATGCACACGTGCATGCATCTATACATATTTGGTGTAAAAACTTCACAACCACAAATATTAGAAAAATATTCGAGGACATATTTA
This sequence comes from Escarpia spicata, assembly GCA_963995525.1. NCBI lineage: Eukaryota > Metazoa > Annelida > Polychaeta > Sabellida > Siboglinidae > Escarpia > Escarpia spicata. The sequence goes on from OZ023209.1 coordinate 3,129,168, forward strand.
TGTATTTAAAATCTATTTTTAAACTGTAAACAAACACATGACAGATATACAGTAAACTTGATGAAGATGATAGTTCAACATTTGTTGTGATAAATGTGTGTTAGACGTTTATTGAGTAAGCATAAACACCTACCTGTCATGTGCTGAGTGACTGCGTTGGTCACGGAGGGTGGTGTTTGTGCAGCGACTACAGAAACAAGTGGAACATTGGATGGAGAAATATGAGACAGATGTAGAAGAGAAACAGAAAGAACTGGACATCTTGAAAGCTTCAAAGGCCAAGGATCTGGAGAGGCTTCAGTACCTCACCAAACTGGTAAGTGTAGGCAACACTCGCAGTCACCTTTTCTAAACAGATCTGTACCTAACCATAATTGAGCTAGTATGTGTAGGGATATGTTGACGTTTTCTGCCTAGACAGTTTGCACTTTGGGCGCCAAACTTTCACGGATTCATCTACGACACTTTGCAAGAAAAGTGATGCTTTTTTTAATTCCCATCTGTTAAGGGTTTTTTAATGGTTTTAGGGTTCTTATGAGATGTTAGTCGGATGTAAATTAATTGTTAATAATACTATGCGAGGAGTGCCAATTAGTTGGGGACGTTTATGTTAACTTGTGTTGATGCAAACCTGTTTAAAATTGACGTCATGGCAAACATCATTTATGCACACTCTGGGAAGCCATTTTCTGCATCTGTATATGTAACACCAACCAAAGAATGGGCATATTTGCTATTTATTTAATAAGCTTACAAGTAGCCTACATGACGTGTTGAGCAGACCAAGGGACTAAGTAAGCACCAGTGCACTATTTCATCTTACACTCACTCAAGCTAACCATTTTCTCATTTCCATCATTACAGCATTGCATACAGGCAGCTGATAATAATTTGCCAGTTAATGGAACGACACCCGCTGTGGAGTGGCTCACCAAGCCGTTCCACTAAACAGGAAATATCTCAACATAACTATTTTTTTAATATATCACCATTTAGTAGATGAAAGGCCAATCAACGGTCCAAGGAAGCGGATGGACATAGCATGAGGCACATTGACCTTGGAGGTAATACAGTCACACTGCCCTCAATGTCAGCATCTTGACACAGAGACGCTGTGATGTGTAGTGAGTGATGAGGCGGTGTATTCTGTTGCAGTACAGTGACTATGAACAGGTGGTGGTGGAGGACAGGATAGAGAAGGAGAAGGCTCGCAGGAAGGCGGAGCTCGAGGCTGAACAACTCAAGTGTGCTGTCAAGGTAACACACATACAGCACATGTAGTGGCACAGGCATCACATGCACAACACACACTGTGATACATGTAACACATGACACGTGCCACATGCTGTCATAGATCCAGTACACACACAACATACACTGATACATGTAACACATGCATGACACATGCTGTCATAGATGCAGTACACTCACAACACACACTCTGATACATGTAACACATGCATGACACATGCTGTCATAGATGCAGTACACACACAACACACACTGATACATGTAACACATGCATGACACATGCTGTCATAGATGCAGTACACACACAACACACACTCTGATACATGTAACACATGCATGACACATGCTGTCATAGATGCAGTACACACACAACACACATTCTGATACATGTAACACATGCATGACACATGCTGTCATAGATGCAGTACACAACACACACTCTGATACATGTAACACATGCATGACACATGCTGTCATAGATGCAGTACACACACAACACACACTGTGATACATGCAACACATGCATGACACATGCTGTCATAGATGTAGTACACACACAACACACACTGATACATGTAACACATGCATGACACATGCTGTCATAGATGCAGTACACACACAACACATGCAACATTACAACTGACACTGGTGTTGTGTTACAGCTGACACTGGGTGTTGTGTTACAGCTGACACTGGGTGTTGTGTTATTGCTGACACTGGGTGTTGTACTGTTACAGTTGATAGTGGGTGTTGTATTGTTACAGCTGACACTGGGTGTTTGATTGTTACAGCTGACACTGGGTGTTGTGTTGCAGCAGACACTGGGTGTTGTGTTGCAGCAGACACTGGGTGTTGTGTTGCAGCAGACACTGGGTGTTGTGTTACAGCTGACACTGGGTGTTGTGTTATTGCTGACACTGTGTGTTGTACTGTTACAGTTGATAGTGGGTGTTGTATTGTTACAGCCGACACTGGGTGTTGTGTTGTTACAGCTGACACTGGGTGTTACATTTGTTACAGCTGACACTGGGTGTTGTATTGTTACAGCTGATACTGGGTGTTGTGTTGTTACGGCTGATACAGGGTGTTGTGTTGTTACAGCTGACACTGGGTGTTACCTTTGTTACAGCTGACACTGGGTGTTGTGTTGTTACAGTTGTTAGTGGGTGTTGTATTGTTACAGCTGACACTGGGTGTTGTGTTGTTACAGTTGATAGTGGGTGTTGTGTTGTTACAGCTGACACTGGGTGTTACCTTTGTTACAGCTGACACTGGGTGTTGTATTGTTACAGCTGATACTGGGTGTTGTTTTGTTATGGCTGATACAGGGTGTTGTGTTGTTACAGCTGACACTGGGTGTTACCTTTGTTACAGGTGACACTGGGTGTTACTTTTTTTACAGCTGACACTGGGTGTTACCTTTGTTACAGCTGACACTGGGTGTTGGGTTGTTACAGTTGTTAGTGGGTGTTGTGTTGTTACAGCTGACACTGGGTGCTACCTATGTTACAGCTGATACTGGATGTTGTGTTGTTACAGCCGACACTGGGTGTTACCTTTGTTACAGCTGACACTGGGTGTTGTATTGTTACAGCTGATACTGGGTGTTGTGTTGTTATGGCTGATACTGGGTGTTGTGTTGTTACAGCTGAGACTGGGTGTTTGATTGTTACAGCTGACACTGGGTGTTGTATTGTTACAGCTGATACTGGGTGTTGTATTGTTACAGCTGATACTGGGTGTTGTGTTGTTATGGCTGATACTGGGTGTTGTGTTGTTACAGCTGAGACTGGGTGTTTGATTGCTACAGCTGATACTGGGTGTTGTGTTGTTACAGCTGACACTGGGTGTTTGATTGCTACAGCTGATACTGGGTGTTGTGTCATTACAGCTGATACTGGATGTTGTGTTGTTATGGCTGATACTGGGTGTTTGATTGTTACCGCTGATACTGGGTGTTGTGTTGTTATGGCTGATACTGGGTGTTTGATTGTTACAGCTGATACTGGATGTTGTGTTGTTACAGCTGATACTGGGTGTTGTGTTGTTACAGCTGACACTGGGTGTTGTGTTACAGGTGCAGGCGTGGTGGCGAGGAATGATGGTGAGGAAGTGTCTCGGTGCGTTCAGCAAGAAGAAGAAAGGCAAGAAAGGGAAGAAAGGGAAGAAGGGGAAGAAGAAATAAACAGTAGTATTGCCGTGTAAGAGTGGAGATAGTCAGCTGTAAGCAGGTGAAGACAGGTGCTCTTTATATTTACCATGGTACACACAGCCCTAACTAGAATCACTTATTCCACCTGGTCTTGTTCATTTCAGTACTCGCTGCTTTTTAAGGTATTGTTTTGGACATTTCATTAGGGGTTATTTATCTTTAAAAAACTTACAATTATACAATTAAATAATTTTATATTATAATTTGCAGTTGTGATTTCACAAATTAGTCTGATGATGCTGGTGATGAGCGAGTTTTATCATTATGTCCAATTTCATATAAATTAAACATTGCAGACAATAATACATGTTATAAAAAAACATTTCAGTTGTTATATCATTTTCCGATACAGAGTTAGCTGAACTAATTTTGAAACATGTTATGTTTAGGTTATTATTTTCATTTTAGCCGTCCTGAATTGAAGATGTTATATTGACTGACATCAAGTTGCAATGTATTTAATGTGTTCTCTTTATGAATAAATACACATGCTGGTGAAATTGGATTACTGTGGATCACGTATGGCTACGCCAGCCAAACCACATGTGTGACAAGCACCAAGGGAAATTAGGTTGCCTGGACAGCGGTTTCTTGTGGCCAGCTGTTGCATAGGAGTAAAATGGCCTGAAAAGTCAGTTGCTGGTTGCTTAAGATGGGTGGCTGCTCTAGAGTAAGGTGGGTGGCTGCTCTAGAGTAAGGTGGCTGTCTGCTCTAGAGTAAGGTGGGTGTCTGCTCTGGAGTAAGGTGGGTGTATGCTCTAGAGTAAGGTGGGTGTTTGCTCTAGAGTAAGGTGGGTGTCTGCTCTAGCGTAAGGTGGATGGCTGCTCTAGAGTAAGGTGGGTGGCTGCTCTAGAGTAAGGTGGGTGGCTGCTCTAGAGTATGGTGGGTGGCTGCTCTAGAGTAAGGTGGGTGGCTGCTCTAGAGTAAGGTGGGTGGCTGCTCTAGAGTAAGGTGGGTGTCTGCTCTAGAGTAAGGTGGGTGTCTGCTCTAGAGTAAGGTGGGTGGCTGCTCTAGAGTAAGGTGGGTGGCTGCTCTAGAGTAAGGTGGGTGTCTTCTCTGGAGTAAGGTGGGTGTCTGCTCTGGAGTAAGGTGGGTGTCTGCTCTGGAGTAAGGTGGGTGGCTGCTCTGGAGTAAGGTGGGTGTCTGCTCTGGAGTAAGGTGGGTGTCTGCTCTGGAGTAAGGTGGGTGGCTGCTCTGGAGTAAGGTGGGTGTCTGTTCTAGAGTAAGGTGGGTGTCTGTTCTAGAGTAAGGTGGGTGGCTGCTCTAGAGTAAGGTGGGTGGCTGCACTAGAGTAAGGTGGGTGTCTGCTCTAGAGTAAGGTGGGTGTCTGCTCTAGAGTAGGGTGGGTGGCTGCTCTAGAGTAAGGTGGGTGGCTGCTCTAGAGTAGTTTTAATGATAAATAATGTTGGTGGGTGGCATTTAAAAGGGGTTGCATACCAGATAAAACCTGATCCGTACCAGACGAGACCTGATCCATCATGATAATCGATAATCTACACAGTTGGCACAATTTGGCAGAGGTAGAACAGTTGTCAATTTTGTTGTTGAAAATTTGGCCCAACAACCACTTGTCAACAACATTTGACTTTTTGTTCATTGTTCAAAGAATTGAAACAAAATCTTGCAGAAGCCACCGACATATCACAAGGGACACTATTTCTGCATCACACACAGTGTAATGTTTCGATAGGAGCATCATTGTTGACAATTTTCAGTTTACAAGGGTGTAGAGAGCGCCAACAAGTTAAACCGAAATTATGCTGTCGAGTACAATAACATGAAGGGCAGTAGCACGCAGGTTAAGTTAGATACAGCTTAAGGCCAGACACGGCAGGTAGATAGGATTATTTTTTAATTTGTGCAAACAGTTCAAAATTTTTTCTGCCCAATGCATGAAATGGGTCCTACTGAGTAAAATATATATTGAACTTTTTTCAGCCAGACCCCCGTTTTCATGGTAACAAAAAAAATGGCCGCCATTTTGAGCAAATATTGGCAAATTTTGAAAAGCTGCCACTTTTTATTGAATCCATAGATAGGTATAATTCCTGCAAATCCATGTTCTCTATAGAGTCTATTGTGCAATGATCAGAGCATTTTTTGAAATGTTGTTTTTATTTTTTAAATAACTTTTTGGTAAAATACGGAAAAAAATCTTGTTTTTTTGCAACAAATATGGTTATATCTTTCAAACTATTCATGATTTAAAAAATAGCATAATTATTCCAAGAGATATCCCGTTTCCAAATGCAGAAATTTGAAGAACAATGTTTTTGAGAAATTGGCTGTCAAAGATTGCATAATGGATTTCATTACATGATATCGACATGCTTGATCCATGATTAAAACTCACTTAGAGGTATGTAATTGTCATAGAAGTTAACTTTATTGATAGTATGCATACAAAGGTATAATAATCTGGCAGAAAACCATTTTCAGTATTTTTTGTCAAAAAACACCATTTCACATGGGGTGTCTGGCCTTAAACTTTGCTCTAAATTTATTAACAAATGTCACAACCTTGACTTTCGCAAAGCCGTAAACCGCTACAAACACGTCAACCAGTCACAACACTAATGTTGTGTAAACAAATCATGCTTTAGCTAACTTTTAATCGCTAACATTGGGAAGACTTATTTGGCTGTTAACAACTGGTTCTCTGCGTGAAAGTTGACCCAAATTAACATGCAGTTAGTAAATTCTAGCTGTTTATGATAATTAAAGATTGGTGTAACGTCGTCTTAGAAATTGGCATTTTTAGGACCGTTTTTATGGACTGAATCTAGGATGAATTGTTAGTGAAACAGTTTTTCATTTTCGCTCCTATGTAAGGATCAAAATCGGTTTTATGGAGCAAAATCAGGCTTAAGAGCTCTTAAGAATGTTAGTGAAACGGTCTCCTGATCCTTACCAGATGAGACCTCATTCATACCAGACAATACCTCATGCATGCTGGTGAAGTTCAATGTGAAAGCTGCTAAATGCATCTATATTATATGGAAGGAAATGGATAGACTACAGTTTGCACCAATCATACTTTATTTTATGACATCTCCAAACATTGTTAAACATCAAGAAAAGATCTTTTGATCATTTTTAATAGTGTATAACAGACTTGTTGTCCTATTCTCTAACTTCAGCAAGAAAACAACATAAAGAGCTATCCACCATGACCCAGACCATTCGACGGCCATCACACACTATGAGCCAGGCAGTTCATGTATCAACTGAACTATACATTGAGTTAGGTTGTACATGTGTCAACTGAACTACACACCGAGTTAGGTGGTACATGTGTCAACTGAACTACACACTGTAAGCTAGATGGTTCACAAATTAACTGAACTACACAGTATAAGTAAAGTGGTACACGTGTAGATAGTACGATACACTGTTTGCCATAATAACAAAGTGGTACACATGTAGACAGTACGATACACTGTTTGCCATAATAACAAAGTGGTACACGTGTAGACAGTACGATACACTGTTTGCCATAATAACAAAGTGGTACACGTGTAGACAGTACGATACACTGTTTGCCATAATAACAAAGTGGTACACGTGTAGACAGTACGATACACTGTTTGCCATAATAACAAAGCCATTAATGTTCTGCCCAGCAACTTTCAATGAATCACCCACCCATTACATACATAACTGTTTCAAAACTTTGCATTATATACAAATGGAACTGTATTGTCATTGGGGTTGTTAGATGAGTTTGTCAAGACAACTCTTCTTCCCACTCCTAGCGTCCAATCCCCAAAATGCCCATTCTCCCGTCTATCTATCGGAACTGTATAGGGCTGATCCGCGTCTCTCTATCGGAACTGTATAGGGCTGATCCGCGTCTATCTATCGGAACTGTATAGGGCTGATCCGCGTCTATCTATCGGAACTGTATAGGGCTGATCCGCAGGCCAATGCAGTCTTTTCCAATCTCGGTCACCTATAAGAATCACACACCAGGTCTTATTCAAATAATAATACTTCAAAACATTATCTATTATTAAGTAAATGAAAAATTTGAATTCAATTTAATAATAATAATTGCAATAAAATAAATAATACATTTAATTGGCTATAATGCCATATCCAGGTGTTCCTGGTGCCTTACAATATATTAGATTTAATAATCAATGAACTAAAATGGTCATTTAAAATAAATACTGCACAAAAATACTACTACCCACATTATTAAAATGCATAAATTATTACATTATAGTACTAATACATTGATTTAAAATAAACACATTGCAGTAGATTATTAACACTTAATAAAAAAAGTGATTAATATGTCATAAATTTAGCTATGTTCCACTGGATGACAAATTTGCATACTTAATCAACCAGGTAAACAATAGTAATACAATGACTTGTGTTACCTTTGTGACACGACAGACTTGCCCCTTGTAGTCTGGCTGGTAACACGCCCCGCTGAGTGGGCATTTCACCACAGGCTTGCCCCTAAAACGAACATCACAACTTATGGACACCTCTCACATTGTCAGGGTTCATTTAACCATTTCAGTACGACAGGCCGGTTTTCCGGCCACACTGTCCGTGACGTTTCAGTACGACAGGCCGGTTAACCGGCATTAACAATGTCTGCTATTGAAATAATTTTTATTAATAATAATCCACTACGTGGAGCCACTTGCTGTGTACGGTTGTCAAGGCGAATAAATGAGCTATTCAGCAATCATAATCGTTTATTATCACTCAGTAATAGTTTACGCTGATTTTTGCGGTTTTTAATGATGGATTACCAAAATCTGGGGTGGTCACAATGGCGGACGGCATTACTACAACTAGCGATTTACCACCGTATGTTTTAGACAGATTATTTGATAGTTTTAGCGAAGAATCTTTGTCGGATATTGACGATCGACAAAATAATGATGTCGGCGAACTTAGTATACAACTGAGTTCGGCAACTGCAAAAACGTTGAAATCTTGGCGGCCATTTTGGATTGTTGGTTACCATGACGACGGAATATAAAATGATATGGGTGATTTTATTCGCTGATTATCATACTTTCCGAAAATATATAACATTCATAAAATGCAGTTTTGTTGCTCAAATCTTGACTTGAAGTGAGGTAGTCCATTATCTTGCATATTCACTGGGAATACAGTATTCAGTGGTCACAGCTGGTCAGGGGTGTAGTACTGAAATGGTTAAAAGTGCCTCCACAATTCCATTTTTAGCTTGTCTCATTTCAAATAATATTTTTGAAAAAGCAAATCCACACACTAACCAAAACAACAGGATAGCTCATTTGCACAAGTTTTGGTAAAATCATTGACAAACTATTAACTTATTTATTTAATCGTTGTTTGTTGCTCAACATGATAATGTCACTAGTCTAAGTATAATGTTTGCACAACATATTTAAGTTGTAGGTTCTTATATAAAAAGCCTACCTGTAGACTGGCGTGTAAGTTGCCGCGCAGATGTCGAATGGATTGTGCTGGTCGTACTTCAACTCGTGTGCATCTGTTGGGTTCTTTTCACATGCAGCCAGGATCTTCCTTGTCTGAAGGGGAAAACAGTGACTTTACTTGATATCACTAGACACGGCACAAGTTGGCACTGATGTCACTTGACACACACATCATTTGACAGTCACCCTGACATCACTTGACAGACACTGACATCATTTGAGAATGACTACTTGACATGATACACAAGTACACGCCAACATCACTTGAAACACAATACAAATACACACCAAGGATAAGGATACTTTTATGTTTCCCAGTTGTTAAGTGGTACAACTTATACAGGGATACATAAACATTTTGAAATGTAAGATATACAATACAAATTAAAAAAATATCTAAATAACAAAATATACATTTTGCAAAAAAGAAAACATCGTTTGACATGACATAGAAGTAGACAATGACATCGCTTGACAGTTGACACGTCACACCTGACAAGTCAATACTATCAACACAGGGCATGGTACACAAACTGACAATGACATCAGTTGTAGTGACACAACACTAGAAGTGATGTTGCCATACAAATAACAACAACATTTCACAGTGGAACCTGGCTTTAAGGTCACCTCGCTAATACAACCACCTCGTAATTAAGGTCAGCTTAGAACAGTGCCAAATTATTTCCACATACAGTAAAGTATAAGTTAGTAGTCCCACTAATACGGTCACCTCACTATTCAAGTCGCTTTTGTCCAGTCACAAGAGTGAATTTAATAATGAGGTTCCACTTTAATTAGCCAACGAAATGTGTCACTGAAGTGGTATGACAAGTGAACGGCTGCCCTGACTACGCGAGCCATCAGAGACAGACTGTGTACTCACCTGTTGTGCTACCTCTGGACGTGGGCCCAGCTCAAGCAGGCGGCGGGCAAAGGAAGCGGCTGTCTTGAAGTTGTTGAGTTTGAAGAAGAGGTTGAGAGCCGTGCGCAGGGTGAGGATCAGATGGATGGGCTGCAGGTTGCAGTGGGTCAGGTAGGCCGCCATCTGTCACACAAACACACCTGTCTCACCTGGATATATTACCTGGGGGTCTCGCATATACTCGAACATCATGGCTACAGTCACATAGACTGACCAGTTAACAAGAGTTTACTATTACTGATAAAAACACTAAAGAAATCTTAATGATAGAGGTCCATATTCTATTTCTGAAACATTTAATCAATTTATGTAAATGAAGTGTTTTAAATAAATGTTGGTTTTGGGAAAAAAACTAAATAATGACTGAAGCCAATGAATGACTGTTGTTAACTGTGTATGCAACTTTCACCTAACTGTCATGCCCACGTTTGTATCTCATGAACTTTGCTTAGCGTTGAAGTCTCACTACATCTTGCATCACAGCACAAGACACTCTACAGTGGGCAGTGTCTACACATATATAACAGTAGTCTGACATAAATAAGTGTAAATATACAAGGCACCAGTGAGGTCACTGGCTAAGGACAGATACTCGCCTCACAGATTCTCTTCTGCTCCTCTACGTTCCTCTTGGGCTGCTCCTTTCTGTTGGCCTCCATGGTCAGCCCTACGATGTATTCACGACAGATCTCTAGCAACTGCTGGGCCTGTCACACAATACAACACACATGAAACTGATATATTCAGGACAGATCTCTAGCAACTGCTGGGCTTGTCACACAATACAACACACATAAAACTGATATACTCATGACAGATCTCTAGCAACTGCTGGGCCTGTCACACAATACAACACACATGAAACTGATATACTCATGACAGATCTCTAGCAACTGTTTGGCCTGTCACACAATACAACACGCATGAAACTGATATACTCATGATAGATCTCTAGCAACTGCTGGGCCTGTCACACAATACAATACGCATGAAACTGATATACTCATGACAGATCTCTAGCAACTGCTGGGCCTGTCACACAATACAACATGCATGAAACTGATATACTCAGGACAGATCTCTAGCAACTGCTGGGCCTGTCACACAATACAACACGCATGAAACTGATATATTCATGACAGATCTCTAGCAACTGCTGGGCCTGTCACACAATACAACACGCATGAAACTGATATACTCATGACAGATCTCTAGCAACTGCTGGGCCTGTCACACAATACAACACGCATGAAACTGATATACTCATGACAGATTTCTAGCAACTGCTGGGCCTGTCACACAATACTACACGCATGAAACTGATATACTCATGACAGATCTCTAGCAACTGCTGGGCCTGTCACACAATACAACACGCATGAAACTGATACATTCATGACAGATCTCTAGCAACTGTTTGGCCTGTCACACAATACAACACACATGAAACTGATATACTCATGATAGATCTCTAGCAACTGCTGGGCCTGTCACACAATACAACACGCATGAAACTGATATACTCATGACAGATCTCTAGCAACTGCTGAGCCTGTCACACAATACAACACGCATGAAACTGATATACTCATGACAGATCTCTAGCAACTGCTGGGCCTGTCACACAATACAACATGCATGAAACTGATATACTCATGACAGATCTCTAGCAACTGCTGGGCCTGTCACACAATACAACACGCATGAAACTGATATACTCATGACAGATCTCTAGCAACTGCTGGGCCTGTCACACAATACAACACGCATGAAACTGATATACTCATGACAGATCTCTAGCAACTGCTAGGCCTGTCACACAATACAACACGCATGAAACTGATATACTCAGGACAGATCTCTAGCAACTGCTGGGCCTGTCACACAATACAACACGCATGAAACTGATATACTCAGGACAGATCTCTAGCAACTGCTGGGCCTGTCACACAATACAACACACATGAAACTGATCTACTCAGGACAGAACTCTAGCAACTGCTGGGCCATGGTAAGGTGAAAGTAGTCTCTGTTGTTATAAATGACATATAAGAAAACTAATGCTGTAAAACAAAGTTTGTAAACATGCAGACTTGGACAACTGGTATTTGTAGCCGAGACATTGCCACATGACTGAGTAGAGGAGATGGATGACCAGTTGGGATATTTAGATGAGCAGAAAAGATGGAAGAATCAATGTTAAGAAAAACTTCAGAGCAAAACTGATGAAAGACAAAGAAACATTGCCCCCTCTCCCCCTATTTCATGTGCCCCCCCATAAACCCATCATCAGCTGCAAACTATTTTCCCTTTTTTATCTACTACTCCGATGCATAGACCCCGAAACCAACAATGATCTTTAAAATGTTGAAGTTGGGGTTGGTAAAGGAAGTAGAAATAAACACATCAGTAGAAACAGTTGTGGCAGAGACTATCAATGGAGTAGGGCTTGTATACATTACTAGAACACCAACACTGACTTGTTATACTTACAATACAAGTCTTCACATTGACAAACACTGCCTGGATTGTACACAGCATCACACGTAATGGACAGTGATTACACCAACATTTTGTTTGAAATATTAACTTTATTCAATGGTACTAAAACATTGTACAAGTTTGACATGGTGTGACTACAACAGGTGGGACGTGTTGTTCTACAAGTGCTCCACCTACCTCAGCAATCTCTTGTTTGTTCTCCACCACCAGGAGGGGCACACTCAGTAGAATTGTGCGGAATTTCTCAATTGCATCAGCAAACTTTCCCTGTGTCGTCAGCTGGTAAGCCACTTGTAGGCGCTGAACGAGGTCACTCAGCTTGAGACCAACCATGGGCACCCCACCCCGCGCCCCTGCCTCTCTCCTGAAATATGGAGGAGTTCATTCACTGTGAGACCAACCACAGACACCCCCACCCTGCACCTCTCCATTTTGAAACGTTGATGTATTCATTCAGTTCAAGAATAAACATCTACAACTGCCCCACGTTCCATACTTTTTAATAGAAATATACAATTTTTATAAATATCTAAAGAAACCTTTGCGGTAGTTAGTTGGTTTTTAGTTAATCTTGCTAGATATCACAGCATGGTATGCAACAGAGCACTGTGGGTGGCATCTTAACTACACACACCACACTCTGCACCCTTCATGGGACATATTACATTTGATTGTAATTCTAGCACATAGATTTCTAGGAAAGAAATCACGCTTGTCGGATTTCAATGATGCAATGTCCTTACCCTGCCAGTTATGAGTGGTGGTAAACAAACTGACCAGTTGCGATGTGGATATCCAAAGAGTGGCGGCAGTGAAGGCAATGCAGTGTACACAGCTCTAGCTCGGGCAAACGTCGACACAAAGTGCTGCTTGTATGGCTCAAACTCAACCACGCCCACCTGGTCATGTAGCAGCTGCAAGCACAACATACTGGTCATGTAGCAGCTGCAAGGACAAAATACTGGTCATGTAGCAGCTGCAAGCACAAAACACTGGTCATGTAGCAGCTGCAAGGACAAAATACTGGTCATGTAGCAGCTGCAAGGACAAAATACTGGTCATGTAGCAGCTGCAAGCACAAAACACTGGTCATGTAGCAGCTGCAAGGACAAAATACTGGTCATGTAGCATTCGCATGCACACCACTCTGGACGTGTAGCAGCTGCATGCACACCACATGGGTCATACAGCAGCTGCAAGCACACCACATGGGTCATGTAGCAACTGCAAGCACGCCACACTGGACATGTAGCAGCTGCAAGTAAACCACATACATTGGTCATGTAGCAGCTGCAAGCACACAAGACTCAATGCATAATTTTGTATGGATGTTACATGTGAATACATAAATGCCATACCCGCATTGCCGTCTCGAACGAGCCTGCCAGTACGTGGTCCACTGGCAGCTGTGAGTTGTTGCACCACACCTGAAACACAGCGGCCAGTGACAATGAAACAGAGTTTAGTTCTGGACTGGTTTTGAAGAACTACTCCAAGTAGTATACTACATAATAACATTTATATACTATTGCAATATTAAATAACAGAATGTTGCAATGATCACTTAACACTTGGTTCAGGAAGTGTGCGACTTTGGACTGATGAAATACAAGATCTGGGTAAAACCACTACATAAGAAATTCCAGACCCTTTTCACAACCCAAATAAAAAATTTCATTTAAACACTCTTTATAAGCCATTTATTTATTTATTGCTCCAACTTACTGTCAAATTATAACTTAGGACTTAGATTTAATTTTGTGAAATCAAATTTAGGATCGTTCTGTGAAGAAAGATTACTATTTTACCAATCAAGTTTTAGAATGAGTGTGAAGTAACAGACTCACCTGTGCTTGGCTGGTGCCCTTAGTGGGGGGCACAAAGAAGCCGTCCTCACCTCCGCCACCCACTCCCACGTCCTACAGCAAACACAACTCATACTCACTCATATACCTTCCAGAGTACAGACAGAGTCAATACTAGAACTCTCTAACTATATTATAATCAAGCTGGCATGTGTACGTGTTCATGTTTTCCTCCCAAACGGTTTGCATTTAGACTGCTAAAGAAATAGTAGTGCCTTAAAAAAAAAATTCCTCATTTGTTAGGTGTGTGTTGTGTGTGTTGTGTGTGTTGTGTGTGTTGTGTGTGTTGTGTGTGAGTTGTGCGTGTGTGCATGCATGTATGCGTATGTCTGCATAAGTGTCTGTGCATGTATGTGTGCGTATGCATGTGTGTGTGTGTCTGCGCACATGCGTGAGCGTTTGCATGCATGCATGTGACCCACCAGGTCTGGAGGCAGCTCGAGGTCATCGTCCCCAACATCCCAGCCTGCCCCCTCCTCATCCCCTCCCACCAAGGCCTCGTCATCCATCCCCTCTGGAGGCACGCCAAACCCATCTACAATCCAACACACAACATAACAACTACCGATCTACTATACACACAGTTGGAGCTGGTTTCATCAAGTGGCTGAGAACGTTCTTAATGCTAAGATGATTGTCTTAGTAAATGACGTGACACTTTAGTATAAGTGAACACTGGAGTTTACGCAAATATGTGACGCCAAGTAATTGTGTAACTTAAGAATGCTTCATCCAACCAGCCTCTGGTATGTGACAAACTACTTTTACTTTACATCAGTACATACAACATTATACATTATTTGGGTAACAAAGTACAATTTTTTTTTAACTGTACTGTACTGTTGTAATGAAGTACAAATGTGTGTACTTTTTTGTATGTAATAAAGAATCTGTTACATTGAAAACATGAATATTTTACAAAATTACAGGTCTTTTCTTATTGGTCGATTTGATTATTAAATGAATGGTGTCCAGAACATAACAGATATTTTTGTTACACCAATCTAGCTGTGCAAGGGATGTATTACAATGCAGCTTTTGTAAAATTACCACTTCACTACTATATTTTTACCATTTCCTGTCAGCACAAGTTGTTGAAAAATTATAATTAAGTTATTACCTTATGGAAAATATTGTTCATGACTCCAAGATTCAATTTTTAATAGCAAGAATTAAGCTTACTTTAGAGCAATGGTTGAAACATGCGACGTTTCGACCCGCCTACAGAGGATCTTGTTCATGCACTGATGTCATGTATCGATGGGTTGAAACGTCGCATATTTCACCTATTGCTCCAAACTAAGTCTAATTCTTGCTATTATTTGCATTTAGAACGTCTAGACATGTCGCACTTTTGCATACCATTATTGAAAATATACCCATATGGAGATCCAATGCAGCAATTGAGTTTTCACACACCAACATTGTCTAAAATTCCACAAGTTGTTACATGTCTAACTCAATGTTTATATAAGTTCCTCCAATATGACACTCACCGTCATCAAGTACGAGTTCAGCATCCTGTCCCCAGCCCTCTCCTGCCTCTCCCTCTGTCTCCGCAGCCATCGTCACACCCGCACTCTTGCCTGCAGCACAACACAACACACAGTGAGACGTGGGCACACAGTGAGACGTGGGCACACAGTGAGACGGACTGGTTTGTTTGGACACCACACAACACAACACACACGGGCACATAGTGAGACGTGGGCAAACAGACAGACAGACTGGTTTGTTTGGACGCCATACAACACAACACACACGGGCACATAGTGAGACGTGGGCAAACAGACAGACAGACTGGTTTGTTTGGACGCCATACAACACAACACACACGGGCACATAGTGAGACGTGGGCAAACAGACAGACAGACTGGTTTGTTTGGACGCCATACAACACAACACACACGGGCACACAGTGAGACGTGGGCAAACAGACAGACAGACTGGTTTGTTTGGACACCACACAACACAACACACAGGGGCACATAGTGAGACGTGGACAAACAGACAGACAGACTGGTTTGTTTGGACACCACACAACACAACACACAGGGGCACATAGTGAGACGTGGGCAAACAGACAGACAGACTGGTTTGTTTGGACACCACACAACACAACACACATGGGCACATAGTGAGACGTGGGCAAACAGACAGACAGACTGGTTTATTTGGACACCACACAACACAACACACACGGGCACATAGTGAGACGTGGGCAAACAGACAGACGGACTGGTTTGTTTGGACGCCATACAACACAAAACACATGGGCACATAGTGAGACGTGGGCAAACAGACAGACAGACTGGTTTATTTGGACACCACACAACACAACACACACGGGCACATAGTGAGACGTGGGCAAACAGACAGACGGACTGGTTTGTTTGGACACCACACAACACAACACACATGGGCACACAGTGAGACGTGGGCACACAGACAGACAGACTGGTTTATTTGGACACCACAACACACACGGGCACACAGTGAGACGTGGGCAAACAGACAGACAGACTGGTTTGTTTGGACACCATACAACACAACACACACAGGCACACAGTGAGACGTGGGCAAACAGACAGACAGACTGGTTTGTTTGGACACCACACAAAACAACACACACGGGCACACAGTGAGACGTGGGCAAACAGACAGACAGACTGGTTTGTTTGGACACCATACAACACAACACACACGGGCACACAGTGAGACGTGGGCAAACAGACAGACAGACTGGTTTGTTTGGACACCATACAACACAACACACACGGACACACAGTGAGACGAGGGCAAACAGACAGACAGACTGGTTTGTTTGGACACCATACAACACAACACACACGGGCACACAGTGAGACGTGGGCAAACAGACAGACAGACTGGTTTGTTTGGACGCCATACAACACAACACACACGGGCACACAGTGAGACGTGGGCAAACAGACAGACAGACTGGTTTGTTTGGACACCACACAACACACACGGGCACACAGTGAGACGTGGGCAAACAGACAGACAGACTGGTTTGTTTGGACACCACACAACACAACACACACGGGCACACAGTGAGACATGGACAAACAGACAGACAGACTGGTTTGTTTGGACACCATACAATATATGCAGGATCTGTTCATAACACCACAATGCAAACCCATAGTGTGGCTGATTTTTAGAAATTTTTGTGGTGCATTTTTCGAGGCTATCCAAAAACCTCCAACTGCACCCCCTGGAGGTTCACAAAAACCGCATCCCCAGCCTGTTACATCACATACTACATCACATACTACATCACATACTACGTCACATACTACATCACGTGACACAAGCATGCAGTGTCCCAATGTTATGAATACGATCATAAAACAACTTACTGACTTCGTCTCGAGTTTTTGCAACAATGCATTTTGCCATTTTGCAGTCTGCATATAAGATATCAGGAAACACATTACCTGTACATAGATCAAACAGCTGTGAGAAACTTAAATTACTTCTTAAACCTGTTCTACACTTTGTCACCTAATATAGGCGTACCTCTGGTAGCAGCCATGGCACCCTCAAAGAAACCCTTCGAGACAGTCAGCAGGGGCCAGTTGCTCTCCTGCTGTGTGATGGGTACAGGGGGCTGCAGGAGGTCAGCGTGGGGATTCACATCGGGCATTTGGTCCTTCTCCGTGTCAAATGTTGCTTGTATTTCCTCTGCGTCGTCCACGAGACCGTGGGTGGCAGCCGTCAGGTAGGCCAGGGACTCTGTAACAACGAGGAATGTATAACACAGAACATCACAACATATTCTGGGGGAAATATTTTGACAGTGGTGACTCTTAGTAAGTTAAACATTTAGTGCCAACTGACACTGGAGGTGAGGGGGTGAACTAATACGAAACATATAATTTTTAGGAATTTGTAAACTTATGAGAATATCCCTTAGTAAACATGACCATGGTGACTCACTCTGTCCACAGCTTCGGAGGATCTTCACGCGCTCAGCGACATCGCCGAGGTAGAGGGCAGTCTGGTACTGACCACTCATGTCCTTGCGAATCTCAGCTGTCAACAAACAACATACGCTCATCAGTTGGTCATCACTGGTCAGTCTTACAACTACAATACCTGCTAGCAGTGTCATAAAATACTCTTGAGCTACAGTACCGCTATGCAACACTACAGAGCATTTGTAAGGAAACCTCTATTTATTATAAGTTTTATGCCACTGATGTTTTTCCATTTCTAAGGAGACTGTTTATTTTAAGGCTGCTTTGAAATTAATTGTTCTCATCTCATCTTGAAAAACAAAGAAAAACTTGTCGGAAAAGTATGACATTATAAAAAAACTCTGTCCCCTTGACCAATGGTCCAATGTTCTCCCACTGCAAACAACAATATAAAGTGACCAGGATAATAATAATGGAATGACTTTTTAGTGCCAACATCCTTTGAAAATGCAAGCTCATAGGTGCAACAAAACCAAAGGATTAAGCGTTCTTGTTATTATGTACAGAGCAAAATTTGTTCACCGATGGAAACGTAAATGACCTAGTGATGTCTCACCTATCTTCATCATCTTGCGCAGTTTCTCGAGATTGCCAGTGAGGAGATAGAGGAAGGAGAGTTTGTCAAAGTTCTTGGTGCGCTGGTAGGTCATCTCCACCACCTGGTGATTGCCCTGTAGCAAGGCCGCCTCTCCCAGCTTCTCCCAGCACTCCTTGTCATCCAGGGCCCGGGCAGCCTCCAGGGCTACCTGTAGACAAACGCAAGAGGTAAGTAAGTTCTTATATAGCGCAGTATTCTGTCTTCAGAACTGCTTAAAGCACTTACACTTTACTCCCTGGCAGATCTGTTCAATTAAACACCATTAATTGTTTTTAATTATTTATTTACTATTTTCTTTCTTTCTAGAATTGACCTAGTGATTCTTTCTAGAATTGGTATATTTTAGAATTGTTTTTCATTGTAAAGGTATTTTATGTATTTAATATTTTTATTTGGTTTAATATGATATGCTGTTGTGAATGTATCTAAAGCAACATAACTGTGGATGTAAGTGTATGCTTTTGATGGCCAATCGAAAACGTGCTGTAAATGTGACATGGTCACCTCTGTGAAACAAAGTTATAATACTTTAAGACTATGTATAGTTTTGTTACATTTATACATGCTTATATTAATGATGGAAATATATGATACAACAAAACCTATGGTGCATCTATGTACACGGAAAGGGCCCTACCTCCTCCCGTCAGTGTCACAACGCTCCAGAGTGGGAGTAAGTACTTGTATGGAAGATGGACTACAGTCATCCTTTAACATCACCTCCCCACCCTAGCATCACATCCTTCACACATCTTACCCCAATGTTACTCATCTCCCCACCCTAACATCACATCCTTCACACATCTTACCTCAATGTTACTCATCTCCCCGCCCTAGCATCACATCCTTCACACATCTTACCCCAATGTTACTCATCTCCCCACCCTAGCATCACATCCTTCACACATCTTACCCCAATGTTACTCACCTCCCCACCCTAGCATCACATCCTTCACACATCTTACCCCAATGTTACTCATCTCCCCACCCTAGCATCACATCCTTCACACATCTTACCTCAATGTTACTCACCTCCCCACCCTAGCATCACATCCTTCACACATCTTACCCCAATGTTACTCATCTCCCTACCCTAGCATCACATCCTTCACACATCTTACCTCAATGTTACTCACCTCCCCACCCTAGCATCACATCCTTCACACATCTTACCCCAATGTTACTCATCTCCCCACCCTAGCATCACATCCTTCACACATCTTACCCCAATGTTACTCATCTCCCCACCCTAGCATCACATCCTTCACACATCTTATCTCAATGTTACTCACCTCCCCACCCTAGCATCACATCCTTCACACATCTTACCCCAATGTTACTCATCTCCCCACCCTAGCATCACATCCTTCACACATCTTACCTCAATGTTACTCATCTCCCCGCCCTAGCATCACATCCTTCACACATCTTACCTCAATGTTACTCATCTCCCCGCCCTAGCATCACATCCTTCACACATCTTACCTCAATGTTACTCACCTCCCCGTCCTAGCAACACATCCTTCACTCATCTTACCTCAATGTTACGACACTCCAGAGCAAGACCGAAGCGTGTCTTCTCGTCCTTGACAAAGTGCAGAGCCACTTCGGGGTAGCCCTTCTTCTGCAGATAGGCAATGATGGATTGGCCCACGAGCTTCGCATTGCGCACCATGTGCAGAACCTACAAGACACAGTTATCACTGAAGTCACGTCTTCACAGGGACACAGGTTTAATATTGCTACAGTTATTAGCATGTCCATTTCAATTGATGGATCCAGTACGCCCAGCTTGCCCACGTCACAGTCAAACGTGTGCACAAGATCTGTGAAGCTTTGACTTGCCAACTAGGTTGATAGAAATACTATATGCGTTGCCTTATATTTTTGTCATAAAGAAAACCGTTTGGAACCAGAATTTCAAAAAAATATGATGGAATATCTGAGCAGTCCACATTTTGGCATCCACTTTAATGGATTCATGCACTTCGCTGCTAGGCAATATGTCATGTGATGCATAAATCAATTGTAATATAATCTGTTCTGTCCAGGAAACCATGTTACTTTAATGCTATTACTTCAGGTATATAGCTAAATGTGTCACATGACTGTAGCACTAAAACAAAGTGCACTCACCTCATCGTACTTGTGGTTGATGAGGGCCAACTTGAACTTGTACTCAGTGGGGTCGATGTTGAGGACGCGAGGTCGACACTCGCGGTCGAGGCAGTAGACGTTGTTGCCCTTGATGCGAGTGATGTAGATGGGCAGGTCGAGGGTGCGGATGATGCCATGATCACTAACAAATTAAATACAAACATCACAGTTGAAGCCAGTTTAACAATGCTGCTGACTAATGTATAATATATAGTTGCAGGGTTGTTGTTTGACCCACACCAAAATGTGTTGCTTTGAATATCGTGAGATCTAGCCACTGATCTCTGTGCACGTATGACCTACGAGAATTGAGTGTCCCCCTAAGCCTAGTATGTCACGTGCATCAACATATATTTCATTGGTTATAACCGCTAGCACGATAAACCCTGTTACCAAACTTTTCATGCATCGCTGTGTTTTTGTGCTGAAACTGTATTTCACTAAAATAAACTTTTCTGACAATTTATTTGCATACAATGACATTAATCACAGGGAGTTACACTATCTTTTGCAAATGTTTCTTCAGACTTTTATGAAAACGGCATATTTATATTACTGGCACGATCATCGAGAAAACCATAATAGTCTTAATTTAATTTGCATCACCAATATGCTTACACCAACATCCTGACAATTATGTAATTGTGTAATGTTTGTTGGACAAGTGTCATAATAGTCATGATTGACCGAGACAGACTGACCCGTTACTGATGGCGGCATATTTTTTGATGTGGTTAGTAGTTGTATAGATGACTGACTGACCTGTTAGTGATGGTGTATTGCATGTGGTTAGCAGTTGTATAGATGACTGACCCGTTAGTGATGGCGTATTTTATGTGGTTGGTAGTTATGTAAATGACTGACTTACCCGTTAATGATGACGTATTTGATGTGGTTGGAAGTTGTATAGATGACTGACTGATTGACCCGTTAATGATGGCGTATTTGATGTGGTTGGAAGTTGTATAGATGACTGACTGATTGACTCGTTAGTGATGGCGTATTTGATGTGGTTGGAAGTTGTATAGATGACTGACTGACTGACCCGTTAATGATGGCGTATTTGATGTGGTTGGAAGTTGTGTAGATGACTGACTGACTGACTCGTTAGTGATGGCGTATTTGATGTGGTTGGTAGTTGTGTAGATGACTGACTGACCTGTTAGTGATGGCGTATTTAATGTGGTTGGTAGTTGTGTAGATGACTGACCCGTTAGTGATGGCGTATTTGATGTGGTTGGTAGTTGTGTTGATGACTGACTGTCTGCCCCATTAGTGATGGCGTATTTGATGTGGTTGGTAGTTGTGTAGATGACTGACTGACCTGTTAGTGATGGCGTATTTAAAGTGGTTGGTAGTTGTGTAGATGACTGACTGACTGACTGACCCGTTAGTGATGGCATATTTGATGTGGTTGGTAGTTGTGTAGATGACTGACTGTCTGACCCGTTAGTGATGGCGTATTTGATGTGGTTGGTAGTTGTGTAGATGACTGACTGACTGACCCGTTAGTGATGGCGTATTTGAAGTGGTTAGTAGTTGTATAGATGACTGACTGACCCATTAGTGATGGCGTATTTGATGTGGTTGGTAGTTGTGTAGATGAAGACGTTGTTCTCATCCCATGTTCCACTCTTCACGCGGATGTTCTCGTGGATTGTACATAGATTCTCCAACTTGCGGTTGCAGATGGCAATGGCTGCAACACATTGACACCGTCAGGAACCAAAGACACCTATAAAACACTCATTTCATCGTCATTATATAAGGCTATAACAACAACTGTAGCCTATCAGTATTACTGCAACTATATCCACACTACAAGGCTATAACAACAACTGTAGCCTATCAGTATTATTGCAACTATATCTACACTACAAGGCTATAACAACAACTGTAGCCTATCAGTATTATTGCAACTATATCCACACTACAAGGCTATAACAACAACTGTAGCCTATCAGTATTATTGCAACTATATTCACACTACAAGGCTGTAACAACAACTGTAGCCTATCAGTATTATTGCAACTATATCCACACTACAAGGCTGTAACAACAACTGTAGCCTATCAGTATTATTGCAACTATATCCACACTACAAGGCTATAACAACAACTGTAGCCTATCAGTATTATTGCAACTATATTCACACTACAAGGCTGTAACAACAACTGTAGCCTATCAGTATTATTGCAACTATATCCACACTACAAGGCTGTAACAACAACTGTAGCCTATCAGTATTATTGCAACTATATTCACACTACAAGGCTGTAACAACAACTGTAGCCTATCAGTATTATTGCAACTATATCCACACTACAAGGCTGTAACAACAACTGTAGCCTATCAGTATTATTGCAACTATATTCACACTACAAGGCTATAACAACTGTAGCCTATCAGTATTATTGCAACTATATCCACACTACAAGGCTATAACAACAACTGTAGCCTATCAGTATTATTGCAACTATATTCACACTACAAGGCTATAACAACAACTGTAGCCTATCAGTATTATTGCAACTATATCCACACTACAAGGCTATAACAACAACTGTAGCCTATCAGTATTATTGCAACTATATTCACACTACAAGGCTATAACAACAACTGTAGCCTATCACTATTATTGCAACTATATTCACACTACAAGGCTATAACAACAACTATAGCCTATCAGTATTATTGCAACTATATCCACACTACAAGGCTATAACAACAACTGTAGCCTATCAGTATTATTGCAACTATATCCACAAACTACAACTGATATTTGTCTAGTTTCGTCACAGTAGCAAAAAATAAACTGCAACATGGCTGCATTGTTGTTGATACTGTTGGCACAGCCGTAGACCATAACAGACTTCAGTGGATGCAATGACAACATGGACTGTGTTTCTACACTTCGTCCCCCTTGTTCCGTTACAGTGCAGGGCAAAATCACTTGATCCATTCTGCCTTGTCAGTGAGCCATTGCCACCTATCACAATCTTATATTCTCCCACTTGGTTGTTCCCTTGTCCTTTCAAAATCACTTGATCCATTCTGCCTTGTCAGTGAGCCATTGCCACCTATCACAATCTTATATTCTCCCACTTGGTTGTTCCCTTGTCCTTTCAAAATCACTTGATCCATTCTGCCTTGTCAGTGAGCCATTGCCACCTATCACAATCTTATACTCTCCCACTTGGTTGTTCCCTTGTCCTTTCAAAATCACTTGATCCATTCTGCCTTGTCAGTGAGTCATTGCCACCTATCACAATCTTATACTCTCCCACTTGGTTGTTCCCTTGCCCTTTCAAAATCACTTGATCCATTCTGCCTTGTCAGTGAGCCATTGCCACCTATCACAATCTTATACTCTCCCACTTGGTTGTTCCCTTGCCCTTTCAAAATCACTTGATCCATTCTGCCTTGTCAGTGAGTCATTGCCACCTATCACAATCTTATACTCTCCCACTTGGTTGTTCCCTTGCCCTTTCAAAATCACTTGATCCATTCTGCCTTGTCAGTGAGCCATTGCCACCTATCACAATCTTATACTCTCCCACTTGGTTGTTCCCTTGCCCTTTCAAAATCACTTGATCCATTCTGCCATGTCAGTGAGCCATTGCCACCTATCACAATCTTATACTCTCCCACTTGGTTGTTCCCTTGCCCTTTCAAAATCACTTGATCCATTCTGCCATGTCAGTGAGCCATTGCCACCTATCACAATCTTATACTCTCCCACTTGGTTGTTCTCTTGCCCTTTCAAAATCACTTGATCCATTCTGCCTTGTCAGTGAGCCATTGCCACCTATCACAATCTTATACTCTCCCACTTGGTTGTTCCCTTGCCCTTTCAAAATCACTTGATCCATTCTGCCATGTCAGTGAGCCATTGCCACCTATCACAATCTTATACTCTCCCACTTGGTTGTTCTCTTGCCCTTTCAAAATCACTTGATCCATTCTGCCATGTCAGTGAGCCATTGCCACCAATCACAACCTTATACTCTCCCACTTGGTTGTTCCCTTGCCCTTTCAAAATCACTTGATCCATTCTGCCTTGTCAGTGAGCCATTGCCACCTATCACAATCTTATACTCTCCCACTTGGTTGTTCCCTTGCCCTTTCAAAATCACTTGATCCATTCTGCCTTGTCAGTGAGCCATTGCCACCTATCACAACCTTATACTCTCCCACTTGGTTGTTCCCTTGCCCTTTCAAAATCACTTGATCCATTCTGCCTTGTCAGTGAGCCATTGCCACCTATCACAACCTTATACTCTCCCACTTGGTTGTTCCCTTGCCCTTTCAAAATCACTTGATCCATTCTGCCTTGTCAGTGAGCCATTGCCACCTATCACAATCTTATACTCTCCCACTTGGTTGTTCCCTTGCCCTTTCAAAATCACTTGATCCATTCTGCCTTGTCAGTGAGCCATTGCCACCTATCACAACCTTATACTCTCCCACTTGGTTGTTCCCTTGCCCTTTCAAAATCACTTGATCCATTCTGCCTTGTCAGTGAGCCATTGCCACCTATCACAACCTTATACTCTCCCACTTGGTTGTTCCCTTGCCCTTTCAAAATCACTTGATCCATTCTGCCTTGTCAGTGAGCCATTGCCACCTATCACAACCTTATACTCTCCCACTTGGTTGTTCCCTTGCCCTTTCAAAATCACTTGATCCATTCTGCCTTGTCAGTGAGCCATTGCCACCTATCACAACCTTATACTCTCCCACTTGGTTGTTCCCTTGCCCTTTCAAAATCACTTGATCCATTCTGCCTTGTCAGTGAGCCATTGCCACCTATCACAACCTTATACTCTCCCACTTGGTTGTTCCCTTGCCCTTTCAAAATCACTTGATCCATTCTGCCTTGTCAGTGAGCCATTGCCACCTATCACAATCTTATACTCTCCCACTTGGTTGTTCCCTTGCCCTTTCAAAATCACTTGATCCATTCTGCCATGTCAGTGAGCCATTGCCACCTATCACAATCTTATACTCTCCCACTTGGTTGTTCCCTTGCCCTTTCAAAATCACTTGATCCATTCTGCCATGTCAGTGAGCCATTGCCACCTATCACAATCTTATACTCTCCCACTTGGTTGTTCCCTTGCCCTTTCAAAATCACTTGATCCATTCTGCCTTGTCAGTGAGCCATTGCCACCTATCACAATCTTATACTCTCCCACTTGGTTGTTCCCTTGCCCTTTCAAAATCACTTGATCCATTCTGCCTTGTCAGTGAGCCATTGCCACCTATCACAATCTTATACTCTCCCACTTGGTTGTTCCCTTGCCCTTTCAAAATCACTTGATCCATTCTGACATGTCAGTGAGCCATTGCCACCTATCACAATCTTATACTCTCCCACTTGGTTGTTCCCTTGCCCTTTCAAAATCACTTGATCCATTCTGCCATGTCAGTGAGCCATTGCCACCTATCACAATCTTATACTCTCCCACTTGGTTGTTCCCTTGCCCTTTCAAAATCACTTGATCCATTCTGCCATGTCAATGAGCCATTGCCACCTATCACAATCTTATACTCTCCCACTTGGTTGTTCTCTTGCCCTTTCAAAATCACTTGATCCATTCTGCCATGTCAGTGAGCCATTGCCACCTATCACAATCTTATACTCTCCCACTTGGTTGTTCCCTTGCCCTTTCAAAATCACTTGATCCATTCTGCCATGTCAGTGAGCCATTGCCACCTATCACAATCTTATACTCTCCCACTTGGTTGTTCTCTTGCCCTTTCAAAATCACTTGATCCATTCTGCCATGTCAGTGAGCCATTGCCACCTATCACAATCTTATACTCTCCCACTTGGTTGTTCCCTTGCCCTTTCAAAATCACTTGATCCATTCTGCCTTGTCAGTGAGCCATTGCCACCTATCACAATCTTATACTCTCCCACTTGGTTGTTCCCTTGCCCTTTCAAAATCACTTGATCCATTCTGCCTTGTCAGTGAGCCATTGCCACCTATCACAATCTTATACTCTCCCACTTGGTTGTTCCCTTGCCCTTTCAAAATCACTTGATCCATTCTGCCTTGTCAGTGAGCCATTGCCACCTATCACAATCTTATACTCTCCCACTTGGTTGTTCCCTTGCCCTTTCAAAATCACTTGATCCATTCTGCCTTGTCAGTGAGCCATTGCCACCTATCACAATCTTATACTCTCCCACTTGGTTGTTCCCTTGCCCTTTCAAAATCACTTGATCCATTCTGCCTTGTCAGTGAGCCATTGCCACCTATCACAATCTTATACTCTCCCACTTGGTTGTTCCCTTGCCCTTTCAAAATCACTTGATCCATTCTGCCTTGTCAGTGAGCCATTGCCACCTATCACAACCTTATACTCTCCCACTTGGTTGTTCCCTTGCCCTTTCAAAATCACTTGATCCATTCTGCCTTGTCAGTGAGCCATTGCCACCTATCACAATCTTATACTCTCCCACTTGGTTGTTCCCTTGCCCTTTCAAAATCACTTGATCCATTCTGCCTTGTCAGTGAGCCATTGCCACCTATCACAATCTTATACTCTCCCACTTGGTTGTTCCCTTGCCCTTTCAAAATCACTTGATCCATTCTGCCTTGTCAGTGAGCCATTGCCACCTATCACAACCTTATACTCTCCCACTTGGTTGTTCCCTTGCCCTTTCAAAATCACTTGATCCATTCTGCCTTGTCAGTGAGCCATTGCCACCTATCACAACCTTATACTCTCCCACTTGGTTGTTCCCTTGCCCTTTCAAAATCACTTGATCCATTCTGCCTTGTCAGTGAGCCATTGCCACCTATCACAACCTTATACTCTCCCACTTGGTTGTTCCCTTGCCCTTTCAAAATCACTTGATCCATTCTGCCTTGTCAGTGAGCCATTGCCACCTATCACAACCTTATACTCTCCCACTTGGTTGTTCCCTTGCCCTTTCAAAATCACTTGATCCATTCTGCCTTGTCAGTGAGCCATTGCCACCTATCACAATCTTATACTCTCCCACTTGGTTGTTCCCTTGCCCTTTCAAAATCACTTGATCCATTCTGCCATGTCAGTGAGCCATTGCCACCTATCACAATCTTATACTCTCCCACTTGGATGTTCCCTTGCCCTTTCAAAATCACTTGATCCATTCTGCCTTGTCAGTGAGCCATTGCCACCTATCACAATCTTATACTCTCCCACTTGGTTGTTCCCTTGCCCTTTCAAAATCACTTGATCCATTCTGCCATGTCAGTGAGCCATTGCCACCTATCACAATCTTATACTCTCCCACTTGGTTGTTCCCTTGCCCTTTCAAAATCACTTGATCCATTCTGCCATGTCAGTGAGCCATTGCCACCTATCACAATCTTATACTCTCCCACTTGGTTGTTCCCTTGCCCTTTCAAAATCACTTGATCCATTCTGCCATGTCAGTGAGCCATTGCCACCTATCACAATCTTATACTCTCCCACTTGGTTGTTCCCTTGCCCTTTCAAAATCACTTGATCCATTCTGCCATGTCAGTGAGCCATTGCCACCTATCACAATCTTATACTCTCCCACTTGGTTGTTCCCTTGCCCTTTCAAAATCACTTGATCCATTCTGCCATGTCAGTGAGCCATTGCCACCTATCACAATCTTATACTCTCCCACTTGGTTGTTCCCTTGCCCTTTCAAAATCACTTGATCCATTCTGCCATGTCAGTGAGCCATTGCCACCTATCACAATCTTATACTCTCCCACTTGGTTGTTCTCTTGCCCTTTCAAAATCACTTGATCCATTCTGCCATGTCAGTGAGCCATTGCCACCTATCACAATCTTATACTCTCCCACTTGGTTGTTCCCTTGCCCTTTCAAAATCACTTGATCCATTCTGCCTTGTCAGTGAGCCATTGCCACCTATCACAATCTTATACTCTCCCACTTGGTTGTTCCCTTGCCCTTTCAAAATCACTTGATCCATTCTGCCATGTCAGTGAGCCATTGCCACCTATCACAATCTTATACTCTCCCACTTGGTTGTTCCCTTGCCCTTTCAAAATCACTTGATCCATTCTGCCTTGTCAGTGAGCCATTGCCACCTATCACAATCTTATACTCTCCCACTTGGTTGTTCCCTTGCCCTTTCAAAATCACTTGATCCATTCTGCCTTGTCAGTGACCCATTGCCACCTATCACAATCTTATACTCTCCCACTTGGTTGTTCCCTTGCCCTTTCAAAATCACTTGATCCATTCTGCCTTGTCAGTGAGCCATTGCCACCTATCACAATCTTATACTCTCCCACTTGGTTGTTCCCTTGCCCTTTCAAAATCACTTGATCCATTCTGACATGTCAGTGAGCCATTGCCACCTATCACAATCTTATACTCTCCCACTTGGTTGTTCCCTTGCCCTTTCAAAATCACTTGATCCATTCTGCCATGTCAGTGAGCCATTGCCACCTATCACAATCTTATACTCTCCCACTTGGTTGTTCCCTTGCCCTTTCAAAATCACTTGATCCATTCTGCCTTGTCAGTGAGCCATTGCCACCTATCACAATCTTATACTCTCCCACTTGGTTGTTCCCTTGCCCTTTCAAAATCACTTGATTCATTCTGCCTTGTCAGTGACCCATTGCCACCTATCACAATCTTATACTCTCCCACTTGGTTGTTCCCTTGCCCTTTCAAAATCACTTGATCCATTCTGACATGTCAGTGAGCCATTGCCACCTATCACAATCTTATACTCTCCCACTTGGTTGTTCCCTTGCCCTTTCAAAATCACTTGATCCATTCTGCCTTGTCAGTGAGCCATTGCCACCTATCACAACCTTATACTCTCCCACTTGGTTGTTCCCTTGCCCTTTCAAAATCACTTGATCCATTCTGCCATGTCAGTGAGCCATTGCCACCTATCACAATCTTATACTCTCCCACTTGGTTGTTCCCTTGCCCTTTCAAAATCACTTGATCCATTCTGACATGTCAGTGAGCCATTGCCACCTATCACAATCTTATACTCTCCCACTTGGTTGTTCCCTTGCCCTTTCAAAATCACTTGATCCATTCTGCCTTGTCAGTGAGCCATTGCCACCTATCACAACCTTATACTCTCCCACTTGGTTGTTCCCTTGCCCTTTCAAAATCACTTGATCCATTCTGCCTTGTCAGTGAGCCATTGCCACCTATCACAACCTTATACTCTCCCACTTGGTTGTTCCCTTGCCCTTTCAAAATCACTTGATCCATTCTGCCTTGTCAGTGAGCCATTGCCACCTATCACAACCTTATACTCTCCCACTTGGTTGTTCCCTTGCCCTTTCAAAATCACTTGATCCATTCTGCCTTGTCAGTGAGCCATTGCCACCTATCACAACCTTATACTCTCCCACTTGGTTGTTCCCTTGCCCTTTCAAAATCACTTGATCCATTCTGCCTTGTCAGTGAGCCATTGCCACCTATCACAACCTTATACTCTCCCACTTGGTTGTTCCCTTGCCCTTTCAAAATCACTTGATCCATTCTGCCTTGTCAGTGAGCCATTGCCACCTATCACAATCTTATACTCTCCCACTTGGTTGTTCCCTTGCCCTTTCAAAATCACTTGATCCATTCTGCCATGTCAGTGAGCCATTGCCACCTATCACAATCTTATACTCTCCCACTTGGATGTTCCCTTGCCCTTTCAAAATCACTTGATCCATTCTGCCTTGTCAGTGAGCCATTGCCACCTATCACAATCTTATACTCTCCCACTTGGTTGTTCCCTTGCCCTTTCAAAATCACTTGATCCATTCTGCCATGTCAGTGAGCCATTGCCACCTATCACAATCTTATACTCTCCCACTTGGTTGTTCCCTTGCCCTTTCAAAATCACTTGATCCATTCTGCCATGTCAGTGAGCCATTGCCACCTATCACAATCTTATACTCTCCCACTTGGTTGTTCCCTTGCCCTTTCAAAATCACTTGATCCATTCTGACATGTCAGTGAGCCATTGCCACCTATCACAATCTTATACTCTCCCACTTGGTTGTTCCCTTGCCCTTTCAAAATCACTTGATCCATTCTGCCTTGTCAGTGAGCCATTGCCACCTATCACAATCTTATACTCTCCCACTTGGTTGTTCCCTTGCCCTTTCAAAATCACTTGATCCATTCTGCCATGTCAGTGAGCCATTGCCACCTATCACAATCTTATACTCTCCCACTTGGATGTTCCCTTGCCCTTTCAAAATCACTTGATCCATTCTGCCTTGTCAGTGAGCCATTGCCACCTATCACAATCTTATACTCTCCCACTTGGTTGTTCCCTTGCCCTTTCAAAATCACTTGATCCATTCTGCCATGTCAGTGAGCCATTGCCACCTATCACAATCTTATACTCTCCCACTTGGTTGTTCCCTTGCCCTTTCAAAATCACTTGATCCATTCTGCCATGTCAGTGAGCCATTGCCACCTATCACAATCTTATACTCTCCCACTTGGTTGTTCCCTTGCCCTTTCAAAATCACTTGATCCATTCTGCCATGTCAGTGAGCCATTGCCACCTATCACAATCTTATACTCTCCCACTTGGTTGTTCCCTTGCCCTTTCAAAATCACTTGATCCATTCTGCCATGTCAGTGAGCCATTGCCACCTATCACAATCTTATACTCTCCCACTTGGTTGTTCCCTTGCCCTTTCAAAATCACTTGATCCATTCTGCCATGTCAGTGAGCCATTGCCACCTATCACAATCTGATACTCTCCCACTTGGTTGTTCTCTTGCCCTTTCAAAATCACTTGATCCATTCTGCCATGTCAGTGAGCCATTGCCACCTATCACAATCTTATACTCTCCCACTTGGTTGTTCCCTTGCCCTTTCAAAATCACTTGATCCATTCTGCCTTGTCAGTGAGCCATTGCCACCTATCACAATCTTATACTCTCCCACTTGGTTGTTCCCTTGCCCTTTCAAAATCACTTGATCCATTCTGCCATGTCAGTGAGCCATTGCCACCTATCACAATCTTATACTCTCCCACTTGGATGTTCCCTTGCCCTTTCAAAATCACTTGATCCATTCTGCCTTGTCAGTGAGCCATTGCCACCTATCACAATCTTATACTCTCCCACTTGGTTGTTCCCTTGCCCTTTCAAAATCACTTGATCCATTCTGCCATGTCAGTGAGCCATTGCCACCTATCACAATCTTATACTCTCCCACTTGGTTGTTCCCTTGCCCTTTCAAAATCACTTGATCCATTCTGCCATGTCAGTGAGCCATTGCCACCTATCACAATCTTATACTCTCCCACTTGGTTGTTCCCTTGCCCTTTCAAAATCACTTGATCCATTCTGCCATGTCAGTGAGCCATTGCCACCTATCACAATCTTATACTCTCCCACTTGGTTGTTCCCTTGCCCTTTCAAAATCACTTGATCCATTCTGCCATGTCAGTGAGCCATTGCCACCTATCACAATCTTATACTCTCCCACTTGGTTGTTCTCTTGCCCTTTCAAAATCACTTGATCCATTCTGCCATGTCAGTGAGCCATTGCCACCTATCACAATCTTATACTCTCCCACTTGGTTGTTCCCTTGCCCTTTCAAAATCACTTGATCCATTCTGCCTTGTCAGTGAGCCATTGCCACCTATCACAATCTTATACTCTCCCACTTGGTTGTTCCCTTGCCCTTTCAAAATCACTTGATCCATTCTGCCTTGTCAGTGAGCCATTGCCACCTATCACAACCTTATACTCTCCCACTTGGTTGTTCCCTTGCCCTTTCAAAATCACTTGATCCATTCTGCCTTGTCAGTGAGCCATTGCCACCTATCACAACCTTATACTCTCCCACTTGGTTGTTCCCTTGCCCTTTCAAAATCACTTGATCCATTCTGCCTTGTCAGTGAGCCATTGCCACCTATCACAACCTTATACTCTCCCACTTGGTTGTTCCCTTGCCCTTTCAAAATCACTTGATCCATTCTGCCATGTCAGTGAGCCATTGCCACCTATCACAATCTTATACTCTCCCACTTGGTTGTTCCCTTGCCCTTTCAAAATCACTTGATCCATTCTGCCTTGTCAGTGAGCCATTGCCACCTATCACAATCTTATACTCTCCCACTTGGTTGTTCCCTTGCCCTTTCAAAATCACTTGATCCATTCTGCCATGTCAGTGAGCCATTGCCACCTATCACAATCTTATACTCTCCCACTTGGTTGTTCCCTTGCCCTTTCAAAATCACTTGATCCATACTGCCATGTCAGTGAGCCATTGCCACCTATCACAATCTTATACTCTCCCACTTGGTTGTTCCCTTGCCCTTTCAAAATCACTTGATCCATTCTGCCATGTCAGTGAGCCATTGCCACCTATCACAATCTTATACTCTCCCACTTGGTTGTTCCCTTGCCCTTTCAAAATCACTTGATCCATTCTGACATGTCAGTGAGCCATTGCCACCTATCACAATCTTATACTCTCCCACTTGGTTGTTCCCTTGCCCTTTCAAAATCACTTGATCCATTCTGCCATGTCAGTGAGCCATTGCCACCTATCACAATCTTATACTCTCCCACTTGGTTGTTCCCTTGCCCTTTCAAAATCACTTGATCCATTCTGCCATGTCAGTGAGCCATTGCCACCTATCACAATCTTATACTCTCCCACTTGGTTGTTCCCTTGCCCTTTCAAAATCACTTGATCCATTCTGCCTTGTCAGTGAGCCATTGCCACCTATCACAATCTTATACTCTCCCACTTGGTTGTTCCCTTGCCCTTTCAAAATCACTTGATCCATTCTGCCTTGTCAGTGAGCCATTGCCACCTATCACAACCTTATACTCTCCCACTTGGTTGTTCCCTTGCCCTTTCAAAATCACTTGATCCATTCTGCCTTGTCAGTGAGCCATTGCCACCTATCACAACCTTATACTCTCCCACTTGGTTGTTCCCTTGCCCTTTCAAAATCACTTGATCCATTCTGCCTTGTCAGTGAGCCATTGCCACCTATCACAACCTTATACTCTCCCACTTGGTTGTTCCCTTGCCCTTTCAAAATCACTTGATCCATTCTGCCTTGTCAGTGAGCCATTGCCACCTATCACAACCTTATACTCTCCCACTTGGTTGTTCCCTTGCCCTTTCAAAATCACTTGATCCATTCTGCCTTGTCAGTGAGCCATTGCCACCTATCACAACCTTATACTCTCCCACTTGGTTGTTCCCTTGCCCTTTCAAAATCACTTGATCCATTCTGCCTTGTCAGTGAGCCATTGCCACCTATCACAATCTTATACTCTCCCACTTGGTTGTTCCCTTGCCCTTTCAAAATCACTTGATCCATTCTGCCATGTCAGTGAGCCATTGCCACCTATCACAATCTTATACTCTCCCACTTGGATGTTCCCTTGCCCTTTCAAAATCACTTGATCCATTCTGCCTTGTCAGTGAGCCATTGCCACCTATCACAATCTTATACTCTCCCACTTGGTTGTTCCCTTGCCCTTTCAAAATCACTTGATCCATTCTGCCATGTCAGTGAGCCATTGCCACCTATCACAATCTTATACTCTCCCACTTGGTTGTTCCCTTGCCCTTTCAAAATCACTTGATCCATTCTGCCTTGTCAGTGACCCATTGCCACCTATCACAATCTTATACTCTCCCACTTGGTTGTTCCCTTGCCCTTTCAAAATCACTTGATCCATTCTGCCTTGTCAGTGAGCCATTGCCACCTATCACAATCTTATACTCTCCCACTTGGTTGTTCCCTTGCCCTTTCAAAATCACTTGATCCATTCTGCCTTGTCAGTGAGCCATTGCCACCTATCACAATCTTATACTCTCCCACTTGGTTGTTCCCTTGCCCTTTCAAAATCACTTGATCCATTCTGACATGTCAGTGAGCCATTGCCACCTATCACAATCTTATACTCTCCCACTTGGTTGTTCCCTTGCCCTTTCAAAATCACTTGATCCATTCTGCCATGTCAGTGAGCCATTGCCACCTATCACAATCTTATACTCTCCCACTTGGTTGTTCCCTTGCCCTTTCAAAATCACTTGATCCATTCTGCCATGTCAATGAGCCATTGCCACCTATCACAATCTTATACTCTCCCACTTGGTTGTTCTCTTGCCCTTTCAAAATCACTTGATCCATTCTGCCATGTCAGTGAGCCATTGCCACCTATCACAATCTTATACTCTCCCACTTGGTTGTTCCCTTGCCCTTTCAAAATCACTTGATCCATTCTGCCATGTCAGTGAGCCATTGCCACCTATCACAATCTTATACTCTCCCACTTGGTTGTTCTCTTGCCCTTTCAAAATCACTTGATCCATTCTGCCATGTCAGTGAGCCATTGCCACCTATCACAATCTTATACTCTCCCACTTGGTTGTTCCCTTGCCCTTTCAAAATCACTTGATCCATTCTGCCTTGTCAGTGAGCCATTGCCACCTATCACAATCTTATACTCTCCCACTTGGTTGTTCCCTTGCCCTTTCAAAATCACTTGATCCATTCTGCCTTGTCAGTGAGCCATTGCCACCTATCACAATCTTATACTCTCCCACTTGGTTGTTCCCTTGCCCTTTCAAAATCACTTGATCCATTCTGCCTTGTCAGTGAGCCATTGCCACCTATCACAATCTTATACTCTCCCACTTGGTTGTTCCCTTGCCCTTTCAAAATCACTTGATCCATTCTGCCTTGTCAGTGAGCCATTGCCACCTATCACAATCTTATACTCTCCCACTTGGTTGTTCCCTTGCCCTTTCAAAATCTTAACTGCCACTACTTCTGTATGCCCACATTTTGGTCTTCCTTGTCTCTTTCATACTACTCCGTGTCCCACAGTATGACCCTGAGTACATGATAAACAAGGGCATCAAGACTTACTGTGTTTGCTGAGCAGTGCGACGTGGGCCATGTCTGCCGCCCAGACAACATACTTCACCTTGGAGATCTTCACTGTAGCCAGACTCCTGCAAGTCACAACTCGTTATCAGAAGATGGTGGCTGTCTTTAAAATGACTGCAAGTTTTGAGTGGCAATTAAACACGGTGTCTGCATCCATGTATCATACACCATCTAAGTATATTGTAAGATGTAACCAGCAGAGTTACCCTGGTGCTCCATGGCAGAAAGACACGTATCAAGTTCTGATTTAAGCCGCCTTTAGATCAAAGGTATACAAAGCTTATGGATAGCTACGATGATACTATATAATGCCAAACTGCAAGTTAGTACAACCTGCCACTCATGGGATCAGCCACAGATAGCACTGGTGCCCCAGATCACATTCCACCCCACCCTGGGTGAAATAAACAACTCTACATGTGAAACCAATCGATATATGCTCGGACATACATAAATCCAGAATGACGGAATTGCACAGTTGTATAATACAGATGTATTGTAAATTAGTTAACTTTAGAATGTCTGTTGCATGCAGGCATTTATAAAGTATATTGTGTAGAGTAATGATAATTAACAGTGTCTCAGTAAATATCTTCAGCTATTCATGTAGGGACGTGACAGTATAAAGTGTACCTCTTCTGCTGGACATCAAACAGAGTGATGGTTTCAGCATCCTTCAGCAGTAGACAGCCCGTGCCAGCGTAGAAGATGTCATCACAGCTTGGAGACTGCACCTTCTTCGTGATCTCATTCTTCAGGTTCTTTATCACAATCTGAAAGAAAAAAAACAATTTCGATTACCGACAACAGTCCACATACTATACTTTACTAGTGATTTTATTTGAGCAATGTTGTATTTTAAGGGTAGCCACTACCCGAAAACGGCCATATCTGCAATGACTTTTGTGAGATGG
This sequence comes from Escarpia spicata, assembly GCA_963995525.1. Classification (NCBI taxonomy): domain Eukaryota; kingdom Metazoa; phylum Annelida; class Polychaeta; order Sabellida; family Siboglinidae; genus Escarpia; species Escarpia spicata. The sequence continues at coordinate 3,165,963 of OZ023209.1, forward strand.
GACTTTAGGTTTGAGCATTTTTCAAAGTGTTTTGACTGAAGTGAGATATCCTTGCCCAAAACCACCTTATTGCACAAAGGAGTATTCTAGCTGATGATTCTTGACAACGACATGATCACACGTACAGTTGTTAGCTCAGAATAATTTCCAAGGATGTGAAAGTCAGTCTCACTAGAAACATTCATTGCCATGATAATACACAAGCAAATGAACCCATATTTCAAACATCATATACCATTCATTTATCTAACTAGTACACCCATTTTTTTAAAGATACATTCAGTATTAATAGAGATATAGAATATTGATTATATGACTGTTTTCGGGTAGTGGCTACCCTTAAGTGCCGCTGAACAGGATATCTAGATATATAAATAAAAGTTCTTATTATTATACCAGTAACCAGGTGTAGTTCTTCTACAGGTCCATATACCAGTAACCAGGTGTAGTTCTTCTACAGGTCCATATACCAGTAACCCAGTGTAGTTCTTCTACAGGTCCATATACCAGTAACCCAGTGTAGTTCTTCTACAGGTCCATATACCAGTAACCCAGTGTAGTTCTTCTACAGGTCCATATACCAGTAACCAGGTGTAGTTCTTCTACAGGTCCATATACCAGTAACCCAGTGTAGTTCTTCTACAGGTCCATGTACCAGTAACCCAGTGTAGTTCTTCTACAGGTCCATATACCAGTAACCCGGTGTAGTTCTTCTACAGGTCCATATACCAGTAACCAGGTGTAGTTCTTCTACAGGTCCATATACCAGTAACCCAGTGTAGTTCTTCTACAGGTCCATGTACCAGTAACCCAGTGTAGTTCTTCTACAGGTCCATATACCAGTAACCCAGTGTAGTTCTTCTACAGGTCCATATACCAGTAACCAGGTGTAGTTCTTCTACAGGTCCATATACCAGTAACCCAGTGTAGTTCTTCTACAGGTCCATATACCAGTAACCCAGTGTAGTTCTTCTACAGGTCCATATACCAGTAACCCAGTGTAGTTCTTCTACAGGTCCATATACCAGTAACCAGGTGTAGTTCTTCTACAGGTCCATATACCAGTAACCCAGTGTAGTTCTTCTACAGGTCCATATACCAGTAACCCAATGTAGTTCTTCTACAGGTCCATATACCAGTAACCCAGTGTAGTTCTTCTACAGGTCCATATACCAGTAACCAGATGTAGTTCTTCTACAGGTCCATATACCAATAACACAGTGCAGTTCTTCTACAGGTCCATATACCAGTAACCAGGTGTAGTTCTTCTACAGGTCCATATACCAATAACACAGTGCAGTTCTTCTACAGGTCCATATACCAGTAACCCGGTGTAGTTCTTCTACAGGTCCATATACCAGTAACCAGGTGTAGTTCTGCTACAGGTCCATATACCAATAACCAGGTGTAGTTCTTCTACAGGTCCATATACCAGTAACCAGTTGTAGTTCTTCTACAGGTCCATATACCAGTAACCCAGTGTAGTTCTTCTACAGGTCCATGTACCAGTAACCATGTGTAGTTCTTCTACAGGTCCATATACCAGTAACCCAGTGTAGTTCTTCTACAGGTCCATGTACCAGTAACCAGGTGTAGTTATTCTACAGGTCCATATACCAGTAACCCGGTGTAGTTCTTCTACAGGTCAATATACCAATAACCAGGTGTAGTTCTTCTACAGGTCCATATACCAGTAACCCAGTGTAGTTCTTCTACAGGTCCATGTACCAGTAACCCAGTGTAGTTTTTCTACAGGTCCATATACCAGTAACCAGGTGTAGTTCTTCTACAGGTCCATATACCAGTAACCCAGTGTAGTTCTTCTACAGGTCCATGTACCAGTAACCCAGTGTAGTTCTTCTACAGGTCCATGTACCAGTAACCAGGTGTAGTTCTTCTACAGGTCCACATACCAGTAACCAGGTGTAGTTCTTCTACAGGTCCATATACCAGTAACCAGGTGTAGTTCTTCTACAGGTCCATATACCAGTAACCCAGTGTAGTTCTTCTACAGGTCCATATACCAGTAACCCGGTGTAGTTCTTCTACAGGTCTATATACCAGTAACCCGGTGTAGTTCTTCTACAAGTCCATATACCAGTAACCAGGTGTAGTTCTTCTACAGGTCCATATACCAATAACACAGTGCAGTTCTTCTACAGGTCCATATACCAGTAACCCGGTGTAGTTCTTCTACAGGTCCATATACCAGTAACCCAGTGTAGTTCTTCTACAGGTCCATATACCAGTAACCCGGTGTAGTTCTTCTACAAGTCCATATACCAGTAACCCGGTGTAGTTCTTCTACAGGTCCATATACCAGTAACCCGGTGTAGTTCTTCTACAGGTCCATATACCAGTAACCCGGTGTAGTTCTTCTACAGGTCCATGTACCAGTAACCAGGTGTAGTTCTTCTACAGGTCCATGTACCAGTAACCAGGTGTAGTTCTTCTACAGGTCCATATACCAGTAACCCGGTGTAGTTCTTCTACAGGTCCATATACCAGTAACCCGGTGTAGTTCTTCTACAGGTCCATATACCAGTAACCAGGTGTAGTTCTTCTACAGGTCCATATACCAGTAACCAGGTGTAGTTCTTCTACAGGTCCATATACCAGTAACCCAGTGTAGTTCTTCTACAGGTCCATGTACCAGTAACCCAGTGTAGTTCTTCTACAGGTCCATGTACCAGTAACCAGGTGTAGTTCTTCTACAGGTCCATATACCAGTAACCCAGTGTAGTTCTTCTACAGGTCCATATACCAGTAACCCGGTGTAGTTCTTCTACAGGTCCATATACCAGTAACCAGGTGTAGTTCTTCTACAGGTCCATATACCAATAACACAGTGCAGTTCTTCTACAGGTCCATATACCAGTAACCCGGTGTAGTTCTTCTACAGGTCCATATACCAGTAACCAGATGTAGTTCTTCTACAGGTCCATATACCAATAACACAGTGCAGTTCTTCTACAGGTCCATATACCAGTAACCAGGTGTAGTTCTTCTACAGGTCCATATACCAATAACACAGTGCAGTTCTTCTACAGGTCCATATACCAGTAACCCGGTGTAGTTCTTCTACAGGTCCATATACCAGTAACCAGGTGTAGTTCTGCTACAGGTCCATATACCAATAACCAGGTGTAGTTCTTCTACAGGTCCATATACCAGTAACCAGGTGTAGTTCTTGTACAGGTCCATATACCAGTAACCAGGTGTAGTTCTTCTACAGGTCCATATACCAGTAACCCAGTGTAGTTCTTCTACAGGTCCATGTACCAGTAACCCAGTGTAGTTCTTCTACAGGTCCATATACCAGTAACCCGGTGTAGTTCTTCTACAGGTCCATATACCAGTAACCAGGTGTAGTTCTTCTACAGGTCCATATACCAATAACACAGTGCAGTTCTTCTACAGGTCCATATACCAGTAACCCGGTGTAGTTCTTCTACAGGTCCATATACCAGTAACCAGATGTAGTTCTTCTACAGGTCCATATACCAATAACACAGTGCAGTTCTTCTACAGGTCCATATACCAGTAACCAGGTGTAGTTCTTCTACAGGTCCATATACCAATAACACAGTGCAGTTCTTCTACAGGTCCATATACCAGTAACCCGGTGTAGTTCTTCTACAGGTCCATATACCAGTAACCAGGTGTAGTTCTGCTACAGGTCCATATACCAATAACCAGGTGTAGTTCTTCTACAGGTCCATATACCAGTAACCAGTTGTAGTTCTTCTACAGGTCCATATACCAGTAACCCAGTGTAGTTCTTCTACAGGTCCATGTACCAGTAACCATGTGTAGTTCTTCTACAGGTCCATATACCAGTAACCCAGTGTAGTTCTTCTACAGGTCCATGTACCAGTAACCAGGTGTAGTTATTCTACAGGTCCATATACCAGTAACCCGGTGTAGTTCTTCTACAGGTCAATATACCAATAACCAGGTGTAGTTCTTCTACAGGTCCATATACCAGTAACCCAGTGTAGTTCTTCTACAGGTCCATGTACCAGTAACCCAGTGTAGTTTTTCTACAGGTCCATATACCAGTAACCAGGTGTAGTTCTTCTACAGGTCCATATACCAGTAACCCAGTGTAGTTCTTCTACAGGTCCATGTACCAGTAACCCAGTGTAGTTCTTCTACAGGTCCATGTACCAGTAACCAGGTGTAGTTCTTCTACAGGTCCACATACCAGTAACCAGGTGTAGTTCTTCTACAGGTCCATATACCAGTAACCAGGTGTAGTTCTTCTACAGGTCCATATACCAGTAACCCAGTGTAGTTCTTCTACAGGTCCATATACCAGTAACCCGGTGTAGTTCTTCTACAGGTCTATATACCAGTAACCCGGTGTAGTTCTTCTACAAGTCCATATACCAGTAACCAGGTGTAGTTCTTCTACAGGTCCATATACCAATAACACAGTGCAGTTCTTCTACAGGTCCATATACCAGTAACCCGGTGTAGTTCTTCTACAGGTCCATATACCAGTAACCCAGTGTAGTTCTTCTACAGGTCCATATACCAGTAACCCGGTGTAGTTCTTCTACAAGTCCATATACCAGTAACCCGGTGTAGTTCTTCTACAGGTCCATATACCAGTAACCCGGTGTAGTTCTTCTACAGGTCCATATACCAGTAACCCGGTGTAGTTCTTCTACAGGTCCATGTACCAGTAACCAGGTGTAGTTCTTCTACAGGTCCATGTACCAGTAACCAGGTGTAGTTCTTCTACAGGTCCATATACCAGTAACCCGGTGTAGTTCTTCTACAGGTCCATATACCAGTAACCCGGTGTAGTTCTTCTACAGGTCCATATACCAGTAACCAGGTGTAGTTCTTCTACAGGTCCATATACCAGTAACCAGGTGTAGTTCTTCTACAGGTCCATATACCAGTAACCCAGTGTAGTTCTTCTACAGGTCCATGTACCAGTAACCCAGTGTAGTTCTTCTACAGGTCCATGTACCAGTAACCAGGTGTAGTTCTTCTACAGGTCCATATACCAGTAACCCAGTGTAGTTCTTCTACAGGTCCATATACCAGTAACCCGGTGTAGTTCTTCTACAGGTCCATATACCAGTAACCAGGTGTAGTTCTTCTACAGGTCCATATACCAATAACACAGTGCAGTTCTTCTACAGGTCCATATACCAGTAACCCGGTGTAGTTCTTCTACAGGTCCATATACCAGTAACCAGATGTAGTTCTTCTACAGGTCCATATACCAATAACACAGTGCAGTTCTTCTACAGGTCCATATACCAGTAACCAGGTGTAGTTCTTCTACAGGTCCATATACCAATAACACAGTGCAGTTCTTCTACAGGTCCATATACCAGTAACCCGGTGTATTCTTCTACAGGTCCATGTACCAGTAACCCAGTGTAGTTTTTCTACAGGTCCATATACGAGTAACCAGGTGTAGTTCTTCTACAGGTCCATATACCAGTAACCAGGTGTAGTTCTTCTACAGGTCCATATACCAGTAACCCAGTGTAGTTCTTCTACAGGTCCATATACCAGTAACCCAGTGTAGTTCTTCTACAGGTCCATATACCAGTAACCAGGTGTAGTTCTTCTACAGGTCCATATACCAGTAACCCAGTGTAGTTCTTCTACAGGTCCATATACCATATACATATCTGGTAATCTGTTTTAAATAAAAACATGGCTGCCTGGCAAAAAATGCTATTTTGGTTCATAGCACATAAAACTGAACTCCATTTTTGTAGACAAATATCATGATTGATTAGCATGTCTTGATACGTTATAGTATCCGCCTCCTTAGTATCACCGGTATAGTATCTGCCTCCTTAGTATCACTGGTACAATACACCCTAATTGTAATCTCTGCAAACAATACATGCTACAATCCATACTTCTTCGCCCACTATCTTTCCTCCTTTTACTAAATTAATATAGGCTGCCAACTTTCCATGTCAATAAACTGATGGATGGAATTATAAGTTTCTAAATAAAAATGAGATATTACATATAATTAAATCTGAATAATTCCTTCCTTGCAACTGTAGACCATAACTATGTCTTCTACAAGGATCTGCACACTCATCTATTACAGTGACTAGGACAGGATATAAAAACCAGAGCTTGCAACAATGAGATCGTCCTTGATGAGCATGCCAAACTCTGCCTGGATGTGAATCCAGGCTACATACCGAGTGGTTACGATCAAGTACAGCAAATCTGTTTCTGGCCACCCAGACGGCTGTCAAACCTGACGACCGCTTGCCTTCTGCAGCTACAACACACCAAGGCTAACAGTTACACACTTGCCTTCTGCTGCTACAACACACCAAGGCTAACAGTTACACACTTGACTTTCAATCTACGCAAAAATCAACAGTAATGCTCTTTAATCTATATCAAGGCTACCCATAGAGCACTCATATGAGACGACTGCTTGCATTCTGCAGCTACAACACCACACCAAGACACACTTCAATTGGTGTCAAACTGTAAAACAAGTCAAACCGTAATACATTTAAATCTGTGCCAGTGTGTGTATGTGTATGTGTGTCTGTGTGTGTGTGTGTGTGTGTGTGTGTGTGTGTGTGTGTGTGTGTGTGTGTGTGTGTGTGTGTGTGTGTGTCTGTATATGTGCATGACTGCGACAAAGCGTGCATTTATGCGTGTGTCCGTACGCACGTGTATGCACGTACGCGCGCATACATGTGTCGCAGTGTAAACAGAATAGCCTCATTAAAATAGTTGTTTCTCCGGGCCCAGTTGTTCTCATAGAGTCCTGGTCTTGTTGTGTGTGTGTGTGTGCGTGCGTGCTTGCGTGCCCTAACATAAGTTCCCCTCGCACTCACCATCAGGGTGCTGCGAGTCTGTGTTCTTGGGGATGGTGTACAGGTCACACGTGCTGCTCTCTATTGGGCTGGTGCGCTGTACAACACACCACAATGTAACACTAACTACCACTAGTCCCATCAGTATTGATTGGTCTGGTGCGCTATACAACACACAACATTGTAACACTAACTACCACTAGTCCCATCAGTATTGATTGGTCTGGTGCGCTATACAACACACAACATTGTAACACTAACTACCACTAGTCCCATCAGTATTGATTGGTCTGGTGCGCTGTACAACACACAACATTGTAACACTAACTACCACTAGTCCCATCAGTATTGATTGGTCTGGTGCGCTGTACAACACACAACATTGTAACACTAACTACCACTAGTCCCATCAGTATTGATTGGTCTGGTGCGCTGTACAACACACAACATTGTAACACTAACTACCACTAGTCCCATCAGTATTGATTGGTCTGGTGCGCTGTACAACACACAACATTGTAACACTAACTACCACTAGTCCCATCAGTATTGATTGGGCTGGTGCGCTGTACAACACACAACATTGTAACACTAACTACCACTAGTCCCATCAGTATTGACTGGTCTGGTGCGCTGTACAACACACAACATTGTAACACTAACTACCACTAGTCCCATCAGTATTGATTGGTCAGCAACTTGAACAAATACTTATGTGTTACCACATTCTACTGGCCTGACACGTATGACATTTTTGGGTTTTTGAATACTTTACAGTTTCTGAACCGATCATCTTTCTCCAATGAGGGTTGATCACCATTCTGCACTTGAAAGGAGATAATCACCCTCATTAAAAGATGATCTTCATACTCAACTGAGAGTCGGTGATCGGTTAGAGGGTGCCATCACATCTATATCGTAATAAGTACAACTATCAGCATTAAATCAGCAGGAAACAGTTCCACTTCGTCATCATCTAAAAACCTATCGTTTTAATCCATTCATCTCTTGACAACATTCACATTGTTCATGATTACAAGAATGCCTAATCCTGTCATTTTGTTGCATTACAAACCTCGGATTTTGGTAGCATATTAGCAATAAAGGAAATGTTATTTTTATTACTACAATAAAGAGTCTAGCTACTTACCGTGCAGACAAGGACTGCATTCTCAGCAGGGTTGTAAGACAAGCTGTAGACGGGAGTCCGACTTGAACTACCCCTTTAAACAACACAACATAACCATGGATATATGTTCAACTCACAGCATAGAGGAGTAGTCTGGTCTATACTGAAGCAATCAAACAATCCCTGCATTTCAATCTTCATACCATTCTAGCAACAAATTTAAGACCCCAACAAAATTCTATCAAATGTTGAAACATGAGTGTCATTACAATGACAATGAACAGTTTTGTATATTCAGTGCGTGTAATATATGGACACACAATTCTCTTGTTGTAACAATGCACTAACATTTCTGGTGATTTTGTTTATATCAGGTAAGTAATTGTTTAAATTAATTCATAGGGTAGCTCCTACAACAGCGACTATATTTAGTCTTAGTAGCAGTCTCTCGTCCCCCATTTACCATACATTATATTCTTACCACTTTTGTTACAATATACAGGTATTGTTTGTTTTTTTGTTTTTGTAACATTGTGTATGTTGAGACAAATAAATATTTCTTGTTCCTGTTAACCAGAGGCAGACTATTAGTGGCAAGGGTGCATCAATGACTAAGCACGCTAAATAGACTAACCCTCGCAGCTGCATCACAGTGACATCCTTGGAGGTGGTGAAGTCAAGTTTGCGCAGGAACCTATCCTTCACGTAGTAGAGCACATTCTGGTGGACGGCACTCGCCGGGCGCTCTCGCTGCAGCTTGAAGATGATCATGCCACTGTCATGACCTGCAACAACCAGCCTCACATGATCACACCACTGTCATGACCTGCAACAACCAGCCTCACATGATCACACCACTGTCATAACCTGCAACAAACAGCCTCATATGATCGCACAACTGTCATGACATGCAACAACCAGCCTCACATGATCAGGTTGTTGTTATGACCTGCAACAACCAGCCTCACATGATCAGGCCATTGTTATGACCTGCAACAACCAACATCACATGATCACACCACTATGATGATCTGCAACAAACAGCCTCACGTGATCACACCACTGTCATGACCTGGAACAACCAGCCTTACATGATCAGGCCATTGTTATGACCTGCAACAACCAGCCTCACATGATCACACCACTATCACGACCTACAACAACCAGCCTCACACGATCACACCACTCATGACCTGCAACAACCAACGTAACATGATCACACCACTGTGATGACCTGCAACAAACAGCCTCACATGATCACACCACTGTCATGACCTGCAACAACCAGGATCACATTATCATACCATTGTGATGAATGAAGGAGTTGAGTGTGCATGCGAGCATGTGAGAACTGTATCATGTGATTGATCATTGAATATAACAGTTTAGTGTTTGTACATACCAGCAGCAAAAAGGTTGAGTGTCTTGTGGGCAGTGAGCACCCAGAAGCGGTCGTGTTCCCGCCGGAAAGTGTGCAGACATGTCCTACACAACAACAACACTCATGTAGTACACAGCTTCAAGACATGCCTACTTAGTACACATATTGCACATCCAATATATCAAGTATCTTTGACACAACAACACCACACTTGTAGTACACAGCTTCAAGACATGCCTACTCAGTACACATATTGCACATCCAATATATCAAGTATCTTTGACACAACAACACCACACTTGTAGTACACAGCTTCAAGACATGCCTACTCAGTACACATATTGCACATTCAATATATCAAGTATCTTTGACACAACACCACTCTTGTAGTACACAGCTTCAAGACATGCCTACTTAGTACACACATTGCACATCCAATATATAAAGTATCTTTGACACAACAACACCACTCTTGTAGTACACAGCTTCAATACATGCCTACTTAGTACACACATTGCACATCCAATATATAAAGTATCTTTGACACAACAACACCACTCTTGTAGTACACAGCTTCAAGACATGCCTACTTAGTACACACATTGCACATCCAATATATCAAGTATCTTTGACACAACAACACCACTCTTGTAGTACACAGCTTCAATACATGCCTACTTAGTACACACATTGCACATCCAATATATAAAGTATCTTTGACACAACAACACCACTCTTGTAGTACACAGCTTCAAGACATGCCTACTTAGTACACACATTGCACATCCAATATATAAAGTATCTTTGACACAACAACACCACTCTTGTAGTACACAGCTTCAAGACATGCCTACTTAGTACACACATTGCACATCCAATATATCAAGTATCTTTGACACAACAACACCACTCTTGTAGTACACAGCTTCAATACATGCCTACTTAGTACCCACATTGCACATCCAATATATAAAGTATCTTTGACACAACAACACCACTCTTGTAGTACACAGCTTCAAGACATGCCTACTTAGTACACACATTGCACATCCAATATATCAAGTATCTTTGACACAAACATTATTCATACATTCTGGAACAGTTTAATAATTATTGACATTATAACCCCATTTTGTTGAATAAACACAAATATGATCTACCCGAGTTAATCGAATCAACCAGGTGCACAACAAAGGGTATATCTGAGATGTCACACAAACCTTTTGGTCATGTCCCACACACGAATACTCTTGTCTTCCGAGTTACTCAGAATCATCTCCTGGCGCGGATGGAACAAGCAGCAAGACACATTGTTGTAGTGGCCTCTACACGTGTCTACCTCCCACGCCTTCACATCTACAACACAAACACACTTGTTGTAGTGGCCTCTACACGTGTCTACCTCCCACGCCTTCACATCTACAACACAAACACACTTGTTGTAGTGGCCTCTACACGTGTCTACCTCCCACGCCTTCACATCTACAACACAAACACACTTGTTGTAGTGGCCTCTACACGTGTCTACCTCCCACGCCTTCACATCTACAACACAAACACACTTGTTGTAGTGGCCTCTACACGTGTCTACCTCCCACGCCTTCACATCTACAACACAAACACACTTGTTGTAGTGGCCTCTACATGTGTCTACCTCCCACGCCTTCACATCTACAACACAAACACACTTGTTGTAGTGGCCTCTACACGTGTCTACCTCCCACGCCTTCACATCTACAACACAAACACACTTGTTGTAGTGGCCTCTACACGTGTCTACCTCCCACGCCTTCACATCTACAACACAAACACTCTTGTTGTAGTGGCCTCTACACGTGTCTACCTCCCACGCCTTCACATCTACAACACAAACACACTTGTTGTAGTGGCCTCTACACGTGTCTACCTCCCACGCCTTCACATCTACAACATGTTGATAGGTAGGAACTTATCACATTCTCATTACAACAGATCAGGTTTATCGCAGTGGTCTCTCTATTCAATCTCAGAATGGCTGCCACAGAGTTGGGGCCTTCTATTAAAAATACAACAACTAACCAGTAAACTAAACGCAGCATATATATATATACTTTCACTACTCACTCCTGAAAAAAAATTATAGACAGCTCTGATCATGTAGTTCCGCTCTAAATATGGTTTCCAGAGTCAAAACAAACATCCATATGTCAAAAACTTAACAATCTACACCAATTTTGAGAATACCCAGCTCTTTGGTTTTGACACAATAAACATTTTGTATTGCACTATACAAACAACTAACATAAAGTGCTGCAATATGACGTGAGAGGGAAGAAGTGTCGTACCGTTCATGCGCCACAGTTTCACCTGACGGTCATCTGCCCCAGACACAATGAGGGGCAGGGTGGGGTGGAAGTAGACCCAGTTGACCCCGCGGTCGTGACCCTCCAGGACATGTTTCACTATGGCATCAGATGAGCCAAACAGCTCTGGGTGGCCGGGTCCTCTCATGTGATCCTCCATGCCCCCGGGGCCTGGAGAGATGGCCTTCTTACGCAGGCCTGCAACCACCACACAACAGGTCATAGAGCAGGTCACAATGTAGGTCACACTACAGGTCATTCAACAACAACAAACAAAACAACATTCAATGGTAAACTATGTCCAATAGTTGTACTGGTATGTTACCTGCCAAGTGCACTACATATAAATCATCACAATATTACATCTCTAAAACATGTCCCGAGTTCATTGTGTGGTTTAAAATAATATTTAGAGGGCCAATGTCCTAACAGGCCCATATCATGCTTCAATCCAGAGGCCTTACACCCCATCAGGTTGAATACTTAAAAAATCCAAACAGGCCCATACCATGCTTCAATCCAGAGGCCTTATGCCCCATCAGGTTGAATACTTAAAAAATCCAAACAGGTCCATACCATGCTTCAATCCAGAGGCCTTATGCCCCATCAGGTTGAATACTTTAAACATCCAAACAGGCCCATATCATGCTTCAATACAGTGGCTGTACGCCCCATCAGGTTGAATACTTTAAACATCCAAACAGGCCCATAGCATGCATCAATCCAGAGGCCTTATGCCCCATCAGGTTGAATACTTTAAACATCCAAACAGGCCCATACCATGCTTCAATCCAGAGGCCTTATGCCCCATCAGGTTGAATACTTTAAACATCCAAACAGGCCCATATCATGCTTCAATACAGTGGCTGTACGCCCCATCAGGTTGAATACTTTAAACATCCAAACAGGCCCATACCATGCTTCAATCCAGAGGCCTTATGCCCCATCAGGTTGAATACTTTAAACATCCAAACAGGCCCATAGCATGCTTCAATACAGAGGCCTTATGCCCCATCAGGTTGAATACTTTAAACATCCAAACAGGCCCATATCATGCATCAATACAGAGGCCTTATGCCCCATCATGTTGAATACTTTAAACATCCAAACAGGCCCATACCATGCTTCAATCCAGAGGCCTTACGCCCCATCAGGTTGAATACTTTAAACATCCAAATAGGCCCATATCATGCTTCAATACAGTGGCCTTACACCCCATCAGGTTGAATACTTTAATAACTCAATTCAGTCAAACTACTTTTTTGTTAAAGAATTGTAATCAATTTTGTTAGCTTGTTGACAACTGACTGCATATGGCATATTTCAGATAGTGGATGGTTCAGGATGCCACGGGTAGCTACACTTCAGGGATATCCAACAATTCCAGCACATTACTTAAAAATCCAGACAATTTGGTCCTATTTATAAAACCAGGGATACGGCAAGCTTGGATAACAAAACTAAGACTACAGTATTAAGTGTGAGCCAGAGATGTGAGTGGTACTGACCTGAGATGTCCCACACACGCACAGTCTGGTCAAGACTGGCCGATACAACAAGGTCCTCTGATGGGTGGAACTGGGCACACATCACATAGTGGCTGTGACCGGTCAGCACGCTACAACAAACACATGTTTGTTCACAAAATTACTGACGATTGTTTCAAACCGAAGGTAGACTGTGACACATTATTTAATAGTTTTTATTTAAGTTTCAACTAAATGATAACAGTGTGTACTTGATGTTTATGATTTTGTCGACCACATTCCCTAAATATGCTGATTTTAAACAAATTGAACTGCAGCAATATTTACATATTTCATACCGGTATTAATTTCTATGTAAAAGTCATATTTGGACTGTCGAGATACCTTTATTATTAAGCTTCTTGATATTGATAGCACCATTAGTCGTATGTCCTTGTTCGGTGTGCCGTCGTCAAGATGATCAACCATTTTGGCTGTACACAACCAAACTTTGGGGATTGTCTACCATTGCACCCAAGCGATGCAGCGGTATTTCGATGACACCTCTAAAGCCTGACAGTAACATACACATTCTTCAAGTGACCGGCCAAAGGTGTCTAAAGCCTGATGGTAACATACACGTTCTTCAAGTGACAGGCCAAAGGTGTCTAAAGCCTGATGGTAACATACACGTTCTTCAAGTGACAGGCCAAAGGTGTCTAAAGCCTGATGGTAACATACACGTTCTTCAAGTGACAGGCCAAAGGTGTCTAAAGCCTGATGGTAACATACACGTTCTTCAAGTGACCGGCCAAAGGTGTCTAAAGCCTGATGGTAACATACACATTCTTCAAGTGACAGGCCAAAGGTGTGCAGCTGGAAGAATGGAGGACTGTTTCCCTCTTTTGATTGCAATAGACGTTGATGTGCCTTCTTGCAGTTGTTGTCGCAGACTGTTGCTAAGATACGAGACCACATGTCACGTAATCGCTAATCGTCCCAGTGCTGTCTGTCTGTATGTAATAAACATGTTTTATTATGTATAAATAAGACCCATAATAGATGCAATACCTGACACAGCTGCGTGACTGCCAGTTCCAAATGCGCACAGTCTGGTCATCAGATGAACTCAGGATCCACGGATACTCCTACAATACACACACACAAGGTCATCATACAACCACAAAACAGACTGGACCACATAGATTTTAAGCTGATGGAATCTTGCATGTGACTGATTGCATCAGCGGCAGTCACCAAGTGACCGCATGTTAACTTGGCATTATACAGTAACACTGTAGCTATCCATGGGCATCATATCTCTGATCTACAGACGGCTTTAATTATAAAATGTTAAAAGGTGTCTTTTCTCAGCTTTACAATTCTGAAGTAACACAGCTAGTTGTGTTAGAAACGCAATAAAGTTGACATGACTTGGTAACTGCTCCAGGATGAAGTAACGAGACAAGGTGGCGTAGACACAGAGGCTGTGGACACTCACGTGATGGAAGGTGGTTGTACGGATGTAATCAAGGTGGCCAAGCAGTGTGAACAGACAGCGCTTCAACTTGTAGTTCCACACCTGCAACAACACAAAACAATACAATACAAACTTCACTTATAAGTAAAACACATGTACATTATGTAATAACTGGTATGACTGCAGTTATTATACCATTCTAAAAATAGGACTCCACACTGTAGATAGTAATACTATATTCCGTATTATCCCAAACAGACGTGCAGTGCGCGAGTACAAAGGTGTGGGTGCGCGTCTATTAATTTATCTTAAGACATAAGTGGCAAAGACAGATTCAGCATATCTACCAAAACGTCCATCGCTCGATTGACAGAACACGGTACACGACAAGAAGTGCGAGTAGAGACTGACTGCTTCGATTACTCGATACTAAACAGACAATCATCGCGCCAGCTACACGACATCGTTGGATAAATATCATTGGTCAATGCAGGAAATCCTATGTGCTGAATCGCCTCTCAAATAATTCTAAACCACGTGCTTTGCCAATGGCCGGGCAGCGATGCAACAGGGCATTCCCGAAGATGTTAAGCCTGACATCCAGGCACTCTTCATTCTTCTGACCAATCCTCATGGCTACATACGATTACATGATTATGACTATCACATTATTTTGACCATTACTCTGCATTGTTAGAACTTCCAACTTTGAGAATCAAACAAAACTGACAGAAACGTAATGCCATCTTACGGCCATGTACAAATAATTGTTATCTAGAAAGTATCTGCAAGGAGGCGCCAGTGGAGGCATAACGTATTTGCCATTATTAAAGCGCACGCTCACACTTGAAAATATGCTTTCGTGCGTGATTTCACTTCTGTAAAATGGGGGTGCGCGTCTATTACGCAGTGCGAGTCTATAGAGAACAATATGGTAGATCAAATTTTAATCAACTCTAGCACAACATAACAATAAGCTGATTACCATGATATATACTGGCCACCACTTATTGAATGGTAAACTGACCTTTATTTTGTAGTCATCGCCACCAGACACAAACAGTGGTTGCTGATCATGGAAACAGATCCCACGTACTGGACCTGCAAACGCAATTGAAACAGATTCCACAAACTGCTCATGCAAACAACATCTCAGTTCTCTATGATAAACTCAAAATACAAATGATATTGTAACATTGTTGCCCTATTGCCTGTATTTACAGCATTAAAAAGTTACAAAAGTGACATTTCAGTCTAAATCAGATGTAATTAATTAACAAGTCATTAAAACATTATCTGCAGTGTTATTAGAGATGTTGGTGATAAAGTCCTG
This sequence comes from Escarpia spicata, assembly GCA_963995525.1. Classification (NCBI taxonomy): domain Eukaryota; kingdom Metazoa; phylum Annelida; class Polychaeta; order Sabellida; family Siboglinidae; genus Escarpia; species Escarpia spicata. The sequence continues at coordinate 3,181,924 of OZ023209.1, forward strand.
GCAGAGTGGCTGCCTTTATGGTCCGTCAGAACATTCTAGGCTGCTAGACTAGCAAAACTAATCCACTGCATCAGCTTAGTCAGATACCCATCTGCCTGTCTTCAAGATGACTGACCAAGACAGGTAATTACAACTGATAAGACTGGTGGAATTTAGAGGGAGCCACCAGACCACTAGATTAACTAATAGTTGGCATTCTAGGGGTCCACATTAATGACTATCATTGGCACAACTGGTGTTGAAACAAATTAAATCAGTATTAATAAAATAAATGGCTCAAAATTTGTCATTGAAAAAACTAAACTGGATAATATTGGTTGTGATGACTTCCACACAAGCTGTTCGCACGCTAAAAAGCAGTTTTGATTAATTCAAGATTCTGGCTAAGGACCTGATCCACTGGGTATGGATGTTGGTAAGTGAATAGACAGGATACTCACCATCGTGCTCATCAAACTTATCAATGAGTGTGCACATGCGATAGTCCCACAGCTGTATGATGCCATTGTGAAGACTGGCCAGCACCCATGGACGCTTAGGATGGAACGACAACCCTAAAAAGAACATAGCACTTTTCACATTGAATTGGATGACAAACATAAAATGCCAGCAGACCTAACTATGGAATAGCCCCAAAATGCAACATTAAAGTCTATCAAGTAAACAATGCTGTAAATAAACGGGTGCTGGTGATTTCAGCCTATGGTGAATTTGGTCCAGTGATTTTAGCCCACTTCATAATGGTGTAATACGGATGATGTCGTCCTACTTATTTTTATAAAAAGCTCATAGATATTAATTAATGTACATAAGGCCAAATAAAATAATACCTGTGTTTCCGGTAACCTGACTGTCCCTAGTATTTCTGTGCGACCCTATGCATTTTTTAAGCAAAAAAGAAAAATATTTTTTATGCTGCCGACCCTCGCCTCTGACCAAAAACTTGTCTTTTAACATTATATTATAACCCGGCAAAAGACCATTACAACTATCATTCAACATTATAAAAAATACAGATAATCATTGCAAAAGTCCTGAAAAGTAACAATAATTGACCTATGGAATGGAAATTCTACAATCATCCCTAGTATTGGATGGATTTCCGCATAAATCATTGCAAAGTGTCATGGTATCATTGCTACGTACCTTGTGTCAACCGATGTAAACAGGGAAGCGGGCAGAAGGCGCTAACATAAACCATTTGGTGATCATAGTCTGGTTGTCCACTAAGCGCATTAAAGACATGTTGTTAATTGAATAGACTTGTCACATCGTTAGTGTACAAATTCTGCATAAGTGTACAGATTCCGGTTCACAAAACTCGAAGGAATAACAACAGCCTTCAGTATCCTCGAAGCTATTTTCAGTATCCCTGAGTAACTTTCAGTAAAAGTTTTACCGTGAAAAATATACACTTGCATAATACATCAGTTTGACTGCCTTCGTGAAGGTATCGGCAGTGGCGAGGGGCAGATTCTGTCCGACAATCAGCTCGTAGAGCATCACCTCCGCAGGGTTCAATCTATGATCTTGGACAGGTTGTAAAAGGGGACCATTTTTTAACATTGCACCTATGGCTAGGTCAGAAAATCCCTCCGGAATTGACTAATTAAACATTACTAATGACTAATGTGGAGTTCTTGTATTACAGTGCAACCCGCTTATAATGAACACGGATACAACAAACTGACGGATATAACGAAAAATGCCTTACGTACGGATTTTGTCCCTATCTTTTCCATTATAAGCGTTCACGCATATTATGAACACGGGTATAATGAATTAACGGTTATTACGAACACTTTTTCCCAAATAAATTTCACTCTATAACGAATTTCTGTCCAACTGAAAATCGCCCGGTTGTTCGCAAATACTTCCCGGCGTGACCTGGAAGCCATGCTGTGGCCGCATAGAGCGCCAGTGTCAAAGTAATTAGGTCAATGAGGAAAACCATTGGTAACAGGGCTACACTGTCAGATGCTCCAGCGCACTGACCGGCTTTAGGATTTCCTTTTGTTTGGTGCCCTAGTCAACAGCAAACAAACTTCAATGGAGGACTTCTTCAAAGCAGATTTACTGGTGTCATTCTGTGTGTGTTGTACAAGAAGTAGTAGTTACCGTGGCTCCATCCTGCCACAGTTCGTGTTTTTGTGTACTTTGACGTGACGTGCTCGCTATGGCATGTGTTTCCATCATACTGTATTTCGTTACTTTTTCACAGACGGTGGACTGTGATCTTATGCTATAACTACACTTAATAGTAACATTTGTAACTGTCTTAGATGTCATCTAAATAAATGTTACACAACAAAATATCTTTGCATTTGCAGAAGTAGAATTAAATTTGTTCAGGGCAAGGCCATTTTGGCCTTGGTATCTGGAATATTTGCGGGGCACCAAGGCTAGTGGGCAAGGCACCAAGGCCAACTTTTCTTTCGAGGGCAGGGCACCAAGGCCACTTTTTGTCAAGTTTTCACTGATGCTTTTTTGTTTTATTTATTTGTGCAATATTTGCACACTGTAACAACTGTTCATAATCAATTTAGATAAAATAACTCCTATCACACAATAACATAAATAACTGGCAATTGCCGTAGTGCTGTGGGCCAAATTCGATCCCTGCATTTGATAAACATCTGGCGAATAGTTTAAAAGCTCACACACAACACTGCCACCTAGCGTGTAAACGCGTACAAGCATATAACAAATTCACGGATATAACGAACTCGTTAGCTACCCACAAAGTAGTTCGTTATAAGTGTGTTGCACTGTATATTGATTTCAAGTAGTCACCAGAATAAATGAAACTACACCACACTTTTAACTTGCAACATGTTATTGTTCATTTACTTCACATATACATAGGATCTGGAAATGAGAATATTTTGAGAAACTTCATAAAATGGTACTTTGCCTTTATGTGTTTATTGCGGTTTGTGATCTTATGAAAATAAATAATAAGAATTTAACAACTTTTGCATTTTGTCTTTTACCGGTGGAGCTACTTGTCAGGGAAGTCACTTCCATGTCACGGAAGTGACGCACATCAAACACTTTAAATGACTGAATCTAGATAGCTTGCCTCATTTAGGCATCTTCAAACCTCCATATAGCAAATTTGTGTGGATATTTGGGGATGCAGGCCGCATTCGGGCCTACGCTAGGCAGACAACAAAGTAAAATTTCATTTAAAAAGTGTCATCCGATTCCGCTTGGTAGCAAATTTGATTATTGCCTATACTATTATCATATCGCCGGTCCGGGTTTCGAACTCAAGAGCGCTAGCATGCCAGGAGGATAAGCTAACCACTACAGTTCATCACCACTACACTAGCAACGGCACCGCGCTCCCTAAAAGTAAAGTAAGACATACTAACGATTAACGGATGTCATGTTTTAGATTTTAGTTAGGCCTAGTATTCGTGCCCATGACGGGTTCCGAATGGTTCAGCCCACGCAGACGGATGGTTCTGCCCACTTCACCAAAAATTTGACGTGCAGTGTCAGATGTTTCACTGATAATTATCAAAGCAGCGGTCGCCTCAGTCCTGCCTCAGCCCAATGCTTTTGATTTGGCCCTTCGTGTTTGAAGATTGCTTTTGATGTTTCACAATAAATTACCTACCACCTCTTTATTGTTTGTTTGTTTGAACTTGCACTCTTACCTGGATTGCTTGTATGTGTGATATTTGTTTGTTTGTTGCAAAGTATCCTAGCAGTAAGCTAAACAAACACGGTAACGGAGCACAGAAATAACTGCATGCAATATCAGAATTATTTAAACATTTACCAAATCAAGTACTTCGATTTCCACAGCAACTAAGTCAGATTTCTAAACAGAAGCAGGACGGATGGTTCCGCCCGTAGCATAGACTGATTATTTGATGGAGCCCGCCGACACCGGTTACAGAAACGGTTGATTCGAACGCAGGCAGGTCACAGTTAACCGGTTCCGCGAACGGATTGTTGCCGAACCCGCCGGGGGCCGAAACATCCGACTCCCCCCGTGGCAATACACCGGGTCCGGACCGGCCTTTCCTTCGCATCGGATCCGGTCAGTTACCAGTTCCCGACTCACCTTTCACGCGAGCTGATTTGGTTTCAAACTTGGTCAGCATTTTAGCCTTTTCTATAATCAGATGTTATCGCAATCATTAACAGTTACACTTTAAATGCACTGCCTAGATAATTAGTGATGTAAAACTTCCAGCCACGGTACAACTGACGTGGAGCAAATATGGCGGATGTCACTGTGTCGCCATCTATCGTTTTTAAAGAAAAACATTAATTACACAGTATCCGTTAGGTGGCCGTGGAGGTTAGAGTATACTCATCACATGATCAACCATGTGATCAAACCCTTATTTTGTAGCTCCATTTTGTAGTTGTTGTCGTTGTCCTTGTTACTGCATAGTCGACAGGAAATAAATTTAATCCATTATGAACCCTGTCACACGTATGCTTTGGTTGTTTACGTTTATGTGCTTTACAAACACATTGTTGTGCCTGAGAAATGTCACGCTAAATGGGAAATGGACAGCAAAGAACAGTAACGAAAGTAAGTTAGTTAAGTTATAAGTATCCCTCGCAAGCCAGTCCCAGCCACACTGCCCACAGGTGTGGCCGGTAGTTCATGACTACATTACCCTTTTCCTAGTAGATGTCCTACACAATATGTGTGAAAGAAAAATAATAGGGAGATCGGTGTAAACGCACACAGCTGTCAAAAAACTTACAATCCACGTTTTTGTAAGAATTAAATTATTAAAACACTGCACCCATAGGCATAGCCTAGGTAGGTATATCAGGTAACAATTCAAATATGTTATTTTTTCAATTAAGATAGAGTTTGTTATGAAGTTGATGACACTTTTAGAATGTTTGTGATATCTTCATTATTTCCGACGTAATTCCACTTTTTGTTCTCAGAAAAACAACACTTTTTGTATTGAATTTCTATCCATTTCTTGTGCAAGTGTGGTCCCCAGAAGCTTGATGTGCTGCATTTGATTATATAGGAAAACGATCATAAAATTGTATATATTGAACATATTGATGTGAAATAAAAAGTTATGTGACCCAAAAAATCATATTGATATGATTTGACCTTGACCTAATTAATTGACCTTCATTGTATATTTGACCTAATTACTGTGATTATTTGAATGTAATTAATTAGGAAGTGCCTACTAAACTATTGGAGGATTGAAGACTATTAATATATATTATATTATTATAGCACATTATGAAATCAGTAATTTTAATGACATAATTAATTGACCTTCACTGCATGTTTGACCTAATTACTGTGATTACTTGCATTATTTAGATGTAATTAACTAGGAAAAGTGCCTACTAAACTATTGGAGGATTTAGGATTATTAATATATTACACTGTTATAGCACATATGAAATTAGTTATTTAATGACCTTATTAATTGACCTATATTTAATAATTAACCTATTTACCATTATGAATTACATAAATCAGGTGTAATCAATTAGGAAAAGGCCTACTATAGGTTGAATTCTTTTGATCTTCCAACACTGAAACATTAAAGTCACACTAAATCACTTGCTGGAAGTGAAGTGGTGTAGTATGAAAAAAGAAAGGTCATAACAAATTAATTTTTTAATCTAATATAACAAGTTAATTAAATAATAATTAATTATAACTTTGAATACAAAGAAAAAGCAATTCGTTTTAAAGATTGAGATGGGTTGGGATTTAAATAACGATGCTATGGAAAGCGTCACTAACAACTGACAATGCAATCAACAGACACAGCTTCAGTACACATTTTTCTTTAAACGTTTAATTTTGGCATGCTAATATCAAACTAAAAAACGTAAACATTAATTATATAAAGATCTTCTCACTGTTACAAGTGAACAATAACACCAAAGATATATGATGGTTGCGATGGATGTAGATTTAATTAATGCTGCAAAGCGCCTACTGATGCCAGCGTGATACGGTGTCGACTGTTGAAAATGTATTCCCATAACGCCAAAGTTGCCCACATCGGTGTGTTGCTCGGCAAGCACGTACAGTTATGCAACATATATCATTTTAAAGCTAATATTCCAATCTGCATTAATATCGCAATTTCATTCGTTAATCTTTATAGTTTATTTACGCACTTAACAAGCATAGAAAACCTTAAACTTCACTTATTATATACACATTTTGCCACATTCAAAACGAAAAAGAAGTTATCCATTGGTCGATTCCATGCTCAAATGGCATGGTGACCATCATTTGCATAGCAGCAGCGACGTGTTTTCTGCGACCATGTGATCTCTGACGCGGCCCTGCGCCGGCGCCATTTTCATGCACAAGAAATGGATCAGTTTTGGCCGCTAGATGGAAATACACCACCTAGCGGATACTGATATCACTACCAGAGGCTAGAGTTAATGAAGATTACCACTTATTGTTGGCATTAATTTAAGTTAACCCAATCCTTTATTTAAATGACGAAATCATTTTCGTGTCCAGTTATTGATACGTTGAGGACTTACACTGCTGAAGCCTGAAAGTGTACCAACTGCAACATTCCAGTTTGACCCCATCCCTGTCATGGGTGGGGCAAAATGGACATTTTGCAGTTGTTCTGATTGATCAAAACAGCTAGTAAAACTTTACCAGATTTGTGTATATTTGTTTACTTTTCATAAAGAACAGTGTAATCATGATTATGTGCAAAAGTAACATTAAATAATTGATTACACTCATGTTTTTTGTAAGTAATCTTACTTGTAACTGTACTCATAAGTACTGTATATTTGAATAGTAATTGTATTTGATTGCATTTGAAATGTAATCACCCCATGTCTGATGTAAGGTAAGCATTTTTACCATAATGTAAATGTTTACTATTGTTGTTTTATTTTGATAATACTTTAATTGCAACTGCAGGTATCACTGTGTCAGCTAGAGTCCCAGGCAGTATCTACACAGACTTGCTGGACAGTGGGATACTGTGTGATCCCTATTACAGAAACAACAGTCTCAACTATCGATGGGTTGCCTATGAAAATTGGACATATCACCGATCAATTCAACGTAAGCAGATTTTGTGTTCCTAATTTAAAATGAAAAATCTGACACCTGGTACTTCAAAGACTAAGCGAAATGAACCTTTTTTATTCCCAATATGAATTGAATATAATCTAAAAATGGTGTCCTGATATTAAACTAATCTTTTAACCCCGTTTTCTGCACAGTTTGTTGCAACACCTAACGGTTGTGGTGACGTCACAGCAGGTATCATTGCTAGGATTTAACATGGCTTGGCATTTCAGGCTGTATCTAAAATTGTAATCGTGGAATTTAATATGTTTTATATATCACTGTAAGGACAATAATCTTACCTATAAATGAATCGCTGGATGCACACAGGTATTTGTTTACTTTTTGAGTTATTGCTGTTTGAACATTGCAAATGCTCAAACTTGCAATGGGATTTACAATTTCTTATTATCACAGTAAAGATAATAACCTTATCTACAAGTTTGTCGCTGGATATATGCCGGATTTGTTTTTAGTTTTTGAGTTATTGCCGTTTGAACATCGCAAATGCTTAATCCTGCAATGTATATGTGGCAGCGGATCTAATGCAAGTTTGAGTATTCGCAATTTTCAACAAACGACAATAACTCAAAAAGTTAACACAATTCCCATATACATCCAGAGAAATGTACAGCCTGAAACAACATGCTCCGCCACCGCTCACCATGCTAAAGGATAAGGTGCGCTCAGCGGCCATGCCTGTGGTGACATCAGCAACATCTGACGGGCTGTGACACACAAATGATCACGTTAGAACAGGCCATGTGACATGAGTTCGCAAAGAACAGGCTTCATATTTGGCACATTACTTGATAAGAATATTAGGTTTTTGCTTACATTTAAAATATAATTTCACCTAGTCTTTAAGCCGTGCTATCTGTGATGGAGATTTGAAAACATGCAGCATATGTTCACCAAGCAAAAAGATGGCGCCATTGTATTATTAGTATACACATTGTAAGTAACTTGTGGCACTCAAATAATTATCACAAATCAAATTAGAAACTTTCATTTTTCATATCCAAGAATCATGTTAAATTACCTGGTAGAGGCTTTCGTTGACATGTCACGCCGACTTCATCAGTACCTATGACGCTGAATGACGTCATCGTACACGTGAGGCAGTTCGTAATTGCCCTCGTCTCTGTTGATGGGTGTTTTGGTTTTTCTGATCCAGATGGCTTCTTTGATATGCTGAATCCTTCTGTTGGGTTCTTTGTCTACAATTTTCACTCCCTCCCAGTCTATGATATTGTTTTCAGTTGTCGTATGGTCTGTAAGGGCGGATTTATTGATGGTAGACATCAATCTTTTTTTCCCGCTCCTTGTGTATTTCTCATTTTTCGGGTTGTCTACGTCCTTTCTGTGTTCCTCCAGTCTTGTTTTGAGTAGTCTTCCTGTCTCCCCAATGTACTCAGCACCACAATTCTTGCACGTTATTTGGTACACCAGTTCGCCCTGTTCTTCTAGCTGTACTGTACAATTACGAACTGCCTCACGTGTACGATGACATCATTCAGCGTCATAGGTACTGATGAAGTCGGCGTGACACATCAACGAAAGCCTCTACCAGGTAATTTAACATGATTCTTGGATATGAAAAATGAAAGTTTCTAATTTGAAAACGAACTATCCTGAAGAATGTTCAATAATATTATCACAAATCAGTTTTTATATAAATACATGTATTGTTTTCATTATACGTTAGTTATATTTCTGAATATTAGTTGTTTAATATTAGACACTGTGCATGGTGTTTGAGAACACCACATTTGTAGGACAGTTTAAGAAATTTACAACAATACAGTATGGTGCAGAGGTCACATGTTACATTACAGCTTAAACTTGTTGTAGTTTCAGCTGACTTTCTGCAGCACCATGTTATACAGTTGGTGATGGAAGGGCTGGACACTGTAGCAACTGTGTCTGTGAATGGACAGATCATTGAGAGGACAAACAACATGTTCAGGAGATATATTGTTGATGTGAAGGATGTCCTGCAGGTAAATGACCATCAGACCACATGACCTGCAGGCCACATGATCACCAGGGACAATTTCTCTAATATTCGTATGAGCTCATGAGCTGTATTTTGTTCTTTAAATAAATTTTGCCCATTAACAGTTATCTTGTATATTGAAAACTGTCAACGCCAGGAGGCACCATGAAGATACTTTAGCTGTGTGTCATGGAAATAGTGTCCTCTGTGCATATAATTTAGTATAGTGCACAACATATTGCAATGTTATTATTATTGTGTTGCCATTGTTTTTAATGTTAACATCCAATTTACCTTCACATACCAACTCCATATTACATTGTCAAATGACTATCTATATGTTAATACGTTAACTTGGATGCCCTGTAAGTGAGTGTCCTCCCAGGTGACAAGGTCCACTCATTTCTTTCTCTTTTCCTTCATTTCCTTAGGTCATTGGCCTCCAATATACCAATTCGTACTATATTAAAATCACAATGGTAAATATTTAGACTTACTTAGCATTTTCATTGGACAAATTGAGTAACCAAACATTCACCAGGGGGCAACACTGTTTGCTGCTCCTCGGGTGGGTGCAAGAGTGTAAACTAGTTTTCGTTAAAATGTCGTCTATGTGTCAAGTTCTTTTAATGTGTGCATATTGTTTCTCTTTGACAATATATTGTATCATTACATTGTCTTTTGTAGGTTGGCACTAATGAAGTTGAAGTGGCCTTTGAATCACCTGTGGTGTACGCGAAGAGACAGGCAGCCAACTACCCATACGATGTCCCAGAAGTCTGTCCTCCCTTGGTGCAGCAGGGGGAATGCTCCTTCAATTTCATACGCAAGGAAGCCTGCTCCTTCAGCTGGGATTGGGGCCCTGCATTCCCCACATCTGGCATATGGTAAATCTGTTCTCATATATTCCAGAATACACAAATATGATTACTTGAAGCTATACATTGTAAATTACAGTTCAGTTACTGATAAAACAACTGTTTGATTTAATGCTAGCTGGGTTACCTCGGTGTTGTTGAAGCCGCATATAGATCAGAGATTATACAATGCTCATGGATAGCTACAATTGTATTGTATAATACTCAAGGATAGCTACAATTGTACTGCATAATGCTGATGGATAGCTACAATTGTACTGTATAATGCTCATGGATAGCTACAATTGTACTGTATAATACTCAAGGATAGCTACAATTGTACTGCATAATGCTGATGGATAGCTACAATTGTACTGTATAATGCTCATGGATAGCTACAATTGTACTGCATAATGCTCATGGATAGCTACAATTGTACTGTATAATGTTCATGGATAGATACAATGATACTGTATAATGTCAAGCTGCAAATTAGCATGCACTCAATTGCTGTCAGCCACTGACAGTGTGGGTGTCCAAGTTACCAACCCTGGATGAAATTAGAAAAACCTCTAAATGTACCTCAATGGGTTGCTAGCATATGTACAAAATTCCAGTCCCATATATGTACACCTGACAGAGGTAATGAATAATAAAGTAGCTACAGCAGGTATTGTAGTTACATCTGCAATAAGTAGACCAGTTGTTGTTACGGACATCTGCAGTAAGTAGACCAGTTGTTGTTACAGACATCTGCAATAACTAGACCAGTTGTTGTTACGGACATCTGCAATAAGTAGACCAGTTGTTGTTACGGACATCTGCAATAAGTAGACCAGTTGTTGTTACATACATCTGCAATAAATATACTAGTTGTTGTTACAGACATCTACAATAAGTAGACCAGTTGTTGTTACAGACATCTGCAATAAGTAGACCAGTTGTTGTTACAGACATCTGCAATAAATATACTAGTTGTTGTTACAGACATCTGCAATAAGTAGACCAGTTGTTGTTACAGACATCTGCAATAAGTAGACCAGTTGTTGTTACAGACATCTGCAATAAGTAGACCAGTTGTTGTTACAGACATCTGCAATAAGTAGACCAGTTGTTGTTACAGACATCTGCAATAAGTAGACCAGTTGTTGTTACATACATCTGCAATAAATATACTAGTTGTTGTTACAGACATCTACAATAAGTAGACCAGTTGTTGTTACGGACATCTGCAATAAGTAGACCAGTTGTTGTTACATACATCTGCAATAAATATACTAGTTGTTGTTACAGACATCTACAATAAGTAGACCAGTTGTTGTTACGGACATCTGCAATAAGTAGACCAGTTGTTGTTACATACATCTGCAATAAATATACTAGTTGTTGTTACAGACATCTACAATAAGTAGACCAGTTGTTGTTACAGACATCTGCAATAAGTAGACCAGTTGTTGTTACAGACATCTGCAATAAGTAGACCAGTTGTTGTTACAGACATCTGCAATAAGTAGACCAGTTGTTGTTACAGACATCTGCAATAAGTAGACCAGTTGTTGTTACAGACATCTGCAATAAGTAGACCAGTTGTTGTTACAGACATCTGCAATAAGTAGACCAGTTGTTGTTACAGACATCTGCAATAAGTAGACCAGTTGTTGTTACAGACATCTGCAATAAGTAGACCCATTGTTGTTACAGACATCTGCAATAAGTAGACCCATTGTTGTTACAGACATCTGCAATAAGTAGACCAGTTGTTGTTACAGACATCTGCAATAAGTAGACCAGTTGTTGTTACAGACATCTGCAATAAGTAGACCAGTTGTTGTTACATACATCTGCAATAAGTAGACCAGTTGTTGTTACAGACATCTGCAATAAGTAGACCAGTTGTTGTTACAGTCATTTGCAATAAGTTGTACAAATTGGAATATGTGAAATGGTGAAAACAACTAAATTGTATAATGAGCTGTTTGACTTCATACTTCATAGGAGGAACATTTCTTTGGAGGCATACAATGCAACGACCATAAGATATGTTACTACAGAAACATTGAAAGGTAAGAATATATCTTTGTGGTTAGTATATCAATATTTTTGAAAGTACAGTAACATACTTAGTAGATTTTACTTACTTTAAATAAATGTTTCTTGATTAACATGCATTATTTCACTCAGTTTAGTTATTCATTCATTATGACTTGAAGTCATACCGAGGTATATCATCACGTACTTTTCAACATCTGCCACTACTGATATCCTTATGATATACAATTACCTGGTACTCTTCAGTTCTAATGTTATTCTTTCAGACCCTGATGATACACGATGGACCCTAAATTACCTGGTAGTCTTCAGTTCTAATGTTATTCTTTCAGATCCTGATGATACAAGATGTACCCTAAATTACCTGGTAGTCTTCAGTTCTAATGTTATTCTTTCAGACCCTGATGATACAAGATGGACCCTAAATTACCTGGTAGTCTTCAGTTCTAATGTTATTCTTTCAGACCCTGATGATACAAGATGGACCCTAAATTACCTGGTAGTCTTCAGTTCTAATGTTATTCTTTAAGACCCTGATGATACACGATGGACCCTAAATTACCTGGTAGTCTTCAGTTCTAATGTTATTCTTTCAGACCCTGATTATACAAGATGGACCCTAAATTACCTGGTAGTCTTCAGTTCTAATGTTATTCTTTCAGACCCTGATGATACAAGATGGACCCTAAATTACCTGGTAGTCTTCAGTTCTAATGTTATTCATTCAGACCCTGATTATACAAGATGGACCCTAAATTACCTGGTAGTCTTCAGTTCTAATGTCATTCATTCAGACCCTGATTATACAAGATGGACCCTAAATTACCTGGTAGTCTTCACTTCTAATGTTATTCATTCAGACCCTGATGATACAAGATGGACCCTAAATTACCTGGTACTCTTCAGTTCTAATGCTATTCTTTCAGACCCTGATGATACAAGATGGACCCTAAATTACCTGGTACTCTTCAGTTCTAATGTTATTCTTTCAGACCTTGATGATACAAGATGGACCCTAAATTACCTGGTACTCTTCGGTTCTAATGTTATTCTTTCAGACCCTGATGATACAAGATGGACCCTAAATTACCTGGTACTCTTCGGTTCTAATGTTATTCTTTCAGACCCTGATGATACAAGATGGGCCCTAAATTACCTGGTAGTCTTCAGTTCTAATGTTATTCTTTCAGACCCTGATGATACAAGATGGGCCCTAAATAACCTGGTAGTCTTCAGTTCTAATGTTATTCTTTCAGACCCTGATGATACAAGGTGGACCCTAAATTACATGGTAGTCTTCAGTTCTAATGTTATTCTTTCAGACCCTGATGATACAAGATGGACCCTAAATTACCTGGTACTCTTCAGTTCTAATGTTATTCTTTCAGACCCTGATGATACAAGATGGGCCCTAAATTACCTGGTAGTCTTCAGTTCTAATGTTATTCTTTCAGACCCTGATGATACAAGATGGGCCCTAAATAACCTGGTAGTCTTCAGTTCTAATGTTATTCTTTCAGACCCTGATGATACAAGGTGGACCCTAAATTACATGGTAGTCTTCAGTTCTAATGTTATTCTTTCAGACCCTGATGATACAAGATGGACCCTAAATTACATGGTACTCTTCAGTTCTAATGTTATTCTTTCAGACCCTGATGATACAAGATGGACCCTAAATGGGTCAGTTTATTTTGATGTGGGTCTACAAAAGAGGACAGTGGCAGGACAAGTGCATATCTCCATCCCTGACGTCTTCAATTACTCTCGTCAGATAACCCTCAACCTTCAATCAGCTGTACATAACTTCTCAGTCAATATTCCAAAGGTAATATTTATATATTTTTGTACATGTGTTTGCATGTGTTATTTTTGAAACCTCTATTTGAATAGGCCTAATACCGGAAATGATAATAAAATTGTAAAAAAATTGAAAACATGTTATCAAGGTTATTTACTTTCTGTATATATACTGCTTCCCAGAGAAGTTGAGATGGTGTTCGATTGAACAGGTCTGCCAGGAAGTAAAGTGTAACGCACTTTGAGCAATCCTGAGGACTGGATACTGCGCTATATAAGTACGTCTTTTTTTTGTTTTATATCATGTTAGTCCTATACAAATTTATCCTATTTCTTGCCATTTCAGTATTGTTGTTTTAAGTGAAACCGTTACAGATGTTGTTACAATACTAACACCCAACTGTGAACTGTCTGGTTACCGCAGGCAAAGATTTTACCTTGGTGGCCAAATGGTGTTGGACTACCAACGTTGTATGACCTTCACGTTACCTTCACATCTGACAGTGTAGGGGAAGAGACAGAGATGTTGCTACATATTGGATTCCGTACTGTCGAGTTGGTTCAGAATGTCTTGCCCCAGTCTGCCGGTAGGTCGTCTTTTCACAGGACTGCTGGGGTTTATGTAGCATGGAACAATTGTAGAAAATATGCATGACATTGCTAATGACTGTTCAATGTTAAGTAATATTCGTGAAATATCTGGTGCAAACATTTCATGCTATCGGTGGTTTGGTTTCTGATCTAACCATTGAAGACAATCTCCTGCAGCTACTTACAAATTGCCAGATTATCACATCCCAGATGATGGGTATATTTGCTAGTATCAAAAAGAAAGTATAGTCAGTGCTTTCTTTTTGGGTTAACAAACACCAAGAATGGATAACAATATGGTAATGTCTTCTTTCTGACTGTACTGTAGAAATTATTGGGTCATGTTACTTACTTAGGCCTGTTTGCTCGCTGGGAGCATAGGCCATTCACCATGGTCTTCCACTGTTGTCGGTTTTATGCCATTTTCTCAATTTCTTTCATTGTATCCCATCTGCTTTCTTTCGCTTTCAGTGTCTGTCTGTCAGGTGTTTCTCGGCCTCCTCTTCCCTGGGGAGTTCCACGTGATTGCTTGTCATGTGATGTTTGTTGCACCTTTCCTCAGTCTATATCATCACCTCCATTTTCTCTTCTTTATTTCATTTTCTATTGGTAGATGTTTGGTCCATTCCCATAGTGTAGAGTTGGGTATTGGGTGAGGGGTTGACTGTAGATGTTTGGTCCATTGCCATAGTGTAGAGTTGGGTATTGGGTCAGGTGTTGAGTGTAGATGTTTGGTCCATTACCATAGTGTAGAGTTGGGTATTGGGTCAGGTGTTGACTGTAGATGTTTGGTCCATTGCCATAGTGTAGAGTTGGGTATTGGGTCAGGTGTTGAGTGTAGATGTTTGGTCCATTACCATAGTGTAGAGTTGGGTATTGGGTCAGGTGTGGACTGTAGATGTTTGGTCCATTGCCATAGTGTAGAGTTGGGTATTGGGTCAGGTGTTGACTGTAGATGTTTGGTCCATTGCCATAGTGTAGAGTTGGGTATTGGGTCAGGGGTTGACTGTAGTTGTTTGGTCCATTGCCATAGTGTAGAGTTGGGTATTGGGTCAGGTGTTGACTGTAGATGTTTGGTCCATTCCCATAGTGTAGAGTTGGGTATTGGGTCAGGTGTTGACTGTAGTTGTTTGGTCCATTGCCATAGTGTAGAGTTGGGTATTGGGTCAGGTGTTGACTGTAGTTGTTTGGTCCATTGCCATAGTGTAGAGTTGGGTATTGGGTCAGGTGTTGACTGTAGTTGTTTGGTCCATTGCCATAGTGTAGAGTTGGGTATTGGGTCAGGTGTTGACTGTAGTTGTTTGGTCCATTGCCATAGTGTAGAGTTGGGTATTGGGTCAGGGGTTGACTGTAGATGTTTGGTCCATTGCCATAGTGTAGAGTTGGGTATTGGGTCAGGTGTTGACTGTAGATGTTTGGTCCATTGCCATAGTGTAGAGTTGGGTATTGGGTCAGGGGTTGACTGTAGTTGTTTGGTCCATTGCCATAGTGTAGAGTTGGGTATTGGGTCAGGTGTTGACTGTAGTTGTTTGGTCCATTGCCATAGTGTAGAGTTGGGTATTGGGTCAGGTGTTGACTGTAGTTGTTTGGTCCATTGCCATAGTGTAGAGTTGGGTATCGGGTCAGGGGTTGACTGTAGATGTTTGGTCCATTGCCATAGTGTAGAGTTGGGTATCGGGTCAGGGGTTGACTGTAGTTGTTTGGTCCATTGCCATAGTGTAGAGTTGGGTATTGGGTCAGGTGTTGACTGTAGTTGTTTGGTCCATTGCCATAGTGTAGAGTTGGGTATTGGGTCAGGGGTTGACTGTAGATGTTTGGTCCATTGCCATAGTGTAGAGTTGGGTATTGGGTCAGGTGTTGACTGTAGATGTTTGGTCCATTGCCATAGTGTAGAGTTGGGTATTGGGTCAGGGGTTGACTGTAGTTGTTTGGTCCATTGCCATAGTGTAGAGTTGGGTATTGGGTCAGGTGTTGACTGTAGTTGTTTGGTCCATTGCCATAGTGTAGAGTTGGGTATTGGGTCAGGGGTTGACTGTAGATGTTTGGTCCATTGCCATAGTGTAGAGTTGGGTATTGGGTCAGGTGTTGACTGTAGATGTTTGGTCCATTGCCATAGTGTAGAGTTGGGTATTGGATCAGGTGTTGACTGTAGTTGTTTGGTCCATTCCCATAGTGTAGAGTTGGGTATTGGGTCAGGGGTTGACTGTAGATGTTTGGTCCATTGCCATAGTGTAGAGTTGGGTATTGGGTCAGGTGTTGACTGTAGATGTTTGGTCCATTGCCATAGTGTAGAGTTGGGTATTGGGTCAGGTGTTGACTGTAGTTGTTTGGTCCATTGCCATAGTGTAGAGTTGGGTATTGGGTCAGGTGTTGACTGTAGTTGTTTGGTCCATTGCCATAGTGTAGAGTTGGGTATTGGTTCAGGGGTTGACTGTAGATGTTTGGTCCATTGCCATAGTGTAGAGTTGGGTATTGGGTCAGGTGTTGACTGTAGATGTTTGGTCCATTGCCATAGTGTAGAGTTGGGTATTGGGTCAGGTGTTGACTGTAGATGTTTGGTCCATTGCCATAGTGTAGAGTTGGGTATTGGATCAGGTGTTGACTGTAGTTGTTTGGTCCATTGCCATAGTGTAGAGTTGGGTATTGGGTCAGGTGTTGACTGTAGATGTTTGGTCCATTCCCATAGTGTAGAGTTGGGTATTGGGTCAGGTGTTGACTGTAGATGTTTGGTCCATTGCCATAGTGTAGAGTTGGGTTTTGGATCAGGTGTTGACTGTAGATGTTTGGTCCATTGCCATAGTGTAGAGTTGGGTATTGGGTCAGGTGTTGACTGTAGATGTTTGGTCCATTGCCATAGTGTAGAGTTGGGTATTGGATCAGGTGTTGACTGTAGATGTTTGGTCCATTCCCATAGTGTAGAGTTGGGTATTGGGTCAGGTGTTGACTGTAGATGTTTGGTCCATTGCCATAGTGTAGAGTTGGGTAGTTGGTCAGGTGTTGATTGTAGATGTTTCTTTGTATAGGTCTGACATTCTTCTTCAAGATCAACGGCGTGCGTGTGTTTATGAAGGGTTCCAACTGGATTCCAGCGGACAGCTTCCAGGAGCGTGTCACCCCCTCATACATACATTCACTGCTACAGTCAGCCGTCGACGCCAATATGAACATGCTGAGGGTGTGGGGAGGTGGGGTAAGTCACAGGCTGAGGGTGTGGGGTAAATCACAAACTGACGGTGTGGGGTAAGTCACAAACTGAGGTTGTGGGGTAAATCACAAACTGAGGGTGTGTGGTAAGTCACAAACTGAGGGTGTGGGGTAAGTCACAAACTGAGGGTGTGGGGTAAATCACAGACTGAGGGTGTAGGGAGGTGGGGTAAGTCACAGTCTTAGGGTGTGGGGGGTAGAATAAATTACAGGATGATGGTGTGAGGAGGTGGGGTAAGTCAAACTGAGGGTGTGGGGTAAGAGGATGTGGGGAGGTGGGGTAATCACAGGTTGAGAGTGTGGGGCAGTGGGGTAAGTCACAGGCTGTGGTGAGGTGGTGTAAGTCTCCTGCTAAGTGTGTTGGGCAGTGGGGTAAATCCCAGACTTAAGGTGTGGGGAGGTTGGGTAAGTCACAGGCTGAAGGTATGGGGAGGTTGGTAAGTGGCTGAGGGTGTGGGGAGGTGGGGTAAGCCACAGGCTGAGGGGTGGGTGAGGGTGCGGGGCAGTGGGGTAAGTCACAGGCTGAGGGTGTGAGGAATTGTGGTAAGTCACAGGCTGAGGTTGTAGGAGGTGGGATAAGTCACATGCTAAAGGTGTGGGGCAGTGGGGTAAGTCATAGGCTGAGGGTGTGGGGAGGTAGTGTAAGTCACTTGCTGAGGGTGTAAAGTGGTGGAGTAAGTCACATGCTGAGGGTGTAAAGTGGTGGAGTAAGTCACATGCTGAGGGTATAAAGTGGTGGAGTAAGTCACATGCTGAGGGTGTAAAGTGGTGGAGTAAGTCACATGCTGAGGGTATAAAGTGGTGGAGTAAGTCACATGCTGAGGGTGTAAAGTGGTGGAGTAAGTCACATGCTGAGGGTGTAAAGTGGTGGAGTAAGTCACATGCTGAGGGTATAAAGTGGTGGAGTAAGTCACATGCTGAGGGTGTAAAGTGGTGGAGTAAGTCACATGCTGAGGGTATAAAGTGGTGGAGTAAGTCACATGCTGAGGGTATAAAGTGGTGGAGTAAGTCACATGCTGAGGGTGTAAAGTGGTGGAGTAAGTCATATGCTGAGGGTATAAAGTGGTGGAGTAAGTCACATGCTGAGTGTGTAAAGTGGTGGAGTAAGTCACATGCTGAGGGTATAAAGTGGTGGAGTAAGTCACATGCTGAGTGTGTAAAGTGGTGGAGTAAGTCACATGCTGAGGGTATAAAGTGGTGGAGTAAGTCACATGCTGAGGGTGTAAAGTGGTGGAGTAAGTCATAGTCTGAGGGTGTGGGCATTCGGGTAACTTACACGCTGAGGGTGTGAAGTGGTGGGGTAAGTCACAGGCTGATGGTGTAAAGTGGTGGGATATGTCACAGACTGATGATGTTGGGTACGTCACAGCTGAGGATGTGGGGAAGTGGGGTAAGTCACAGCGTGAGGGTGTGGGGAGGTGGGGTAAGTCATAGGGTGAGGGTGTGGGGAGGTGGGGTAAGTCACAGAAAGTTACAGGCTGAGGGCATATGGAGGTACGATAAATCACAGGATGAGGGTGTGGGGTGGTGGGTTAAGTCACACGCTGCGGGGCTGTGGGGTAAATCACCCCACACAACATTTCGAGGGGGGTTGAATAGGTGGAGTATGCTTGTTATCTGCGGTGTGTTCCAGGTGTGTGATTAAGTGTGTTATCTGTGATGTGTTCCACATTTGTGAGTGTGTTAAATGTGGTGTGTTCCAAATGTACAAGTAAGTGTGTTGTCTATGATGTGTATTCCAAGTGTTTGAGTGTTATCTGTGGTGTATCCTGTGTCAAGGTGTTATCTGTGTAGGATTTTTAGGTGTATGAGTAAGTGAACTATCTGCCGTGTGTTTCAAATGTATAAGTCAATGTGTTATCTGTGGTGTGTTTCAGGTGTACGAGTCAGACTACTTCTATGACTTGGCTGATAAACTGGGCATTCTTCTGTGGCAAGACTTCATGTTTGCCTGTACACTCTATCCCACTGACCAGCCATTCCTGAACAATGTCCAGTCTGAAATTTCTCATCAGGTATGCTTTCTGTACCTTGCAGGTTACTGTAAGCATGTAGGGGACATTAAAGTTTTAATAATCAACATTGTATAGTTGGAATAAATATCATCTCATTGAGATGGTTGTCTTTATGTGTAAGACATGGAGCACAGTCTTGCAGTGGCTAGAGCTCGACTGAGAGAACGTGGGTTCGAATGCTATGTTGTGGTGTCGAACCATGGGCAAGTTCGTTCACTCTGCGTTGCGTTGGTATGAATGAGTACCTGGGTATTAGCAGTGGTGGATATTTGTGTACGAATAGTCTTCACACATGAATTGCAGCGTGGCTGGATGCTTCAAAGAGATATCAATATGGTGTTCAATTGAACAGGTCTGCCAGGGAGTAAAGTGTAAAGCACTTTGAGCAGTCCTGGGGACTGGATACTGCGCTATATAAGAATTTTTTACTCTTTTAAGTTGTATAAGAAATTGGTATGTCCTTCAGTTTATACTTGGATTGTTTAAGTCCTAGACATGCATGTATTCTAGAACACAGCAAGTGGGACATGTAACTCAACATTTGAATATGAACAGTGTTACTTGGGAGATGTCCCATTTGATCATGTTTTGTGTCTAACTACAGTGGCTGAGTCACAGTGCTGTAACTCCTTGATTTGGTCCCCACGTCTTGGAACAAGTGGATCTTTTAGGCATCTTATACTGTATATATGGCCACCACAGATATGAATAGAAACGTTAACTGAAATATCACCAGTTTATAACGTCTTCTCTATGTTGTTGTTTTAGATACAACGTCTCAAACATCACCCGTCTATTGCGGTGTGGGCTGGGAATAATGAGAATGAAGAAGAATTAAATCAGTAGGTAGCTGGCTGCTTGATCCATATCCTCTTGACAAACCTTGTCACTTGTTAGGAGATAATGTGGTTGTAGTACATACATGATTATGTAGAAGCAACATTTTACTTTTTAATCATATGTACATGTAACGGGCCTCAACATTAACACTGGCCCGCTGGCCCGGCGGCTTTTTTGAAGTCGTTGGGCCAGTTCGGGCCACTAGTTTCATATTTTACTGGCCTGATGGGCCACTGGTTTCAATCTGATTGACCACCATCATGTTTCCAGTAATCCGACCCTACCTAGAAAAATAGGACAACCCTAAAGCTTGATCGTTTTAATTGATATTTCAATCAATGTTTGTTTTGTTACATTTTTTTTATAACTAATTAAACACTCAGCCAAGCATATACGATGACATGTATGTACTTCCAAACTCATTTGTATCCACCCGCGTGATTGGCTAATGGCGGGGATAATTAATTATTCACCCAATAAGCGGTCTTGTTACATGTTGGCTACGGATGGCAGGCAATCTCAGCTGTCGTGTGCATGATAAAACGCTAGTGCATATAATATTCCATAATGGAAAGAAATCAAGGAAATTTGCTATACTGTCAAACATTTGATAGCATTGCTAAAGACCACTGCTGCAGCGGTGGATCTTTTAATACAACTGTGCCTTGGCGTAACAAGAGCAAGGACTCTGGACAGCGTTCACATTGTCGCACATCGACGCGTTGTTTACATCGGCATCGGCCATCACCAGTCACACTGATAGAGCGCGGCACCTCGGTATCGACATATTTGTTTTTACAAAATTCGGGCAAGTTACTTTTTTGGGCGGGCCAGTAACTTTTCAGTTCTACTGGTCCCCTGGGTCAGTGGATGCAAAACCTTAATGTCAAGGCCTGTGTACATTCCATAAAATATAGATGCTTAAAACCAACACAATACTTTAAACAGAAATTATGTGATCTGCCATGATAAGCTCAAATGTAAGATGACTGAGAGTAGAATTGTGTGGCACTTCGTTTACCAGTTACCGTGGCCAACACGTGTGGAAGCTGTACTACAAAGACTACGTCACATTGAACGTGCACCTGGTCCGTGAGGTTGTACTGAAAGAGGACACATCGCGTCCCTTTGTGTTATCAAGTCCTTCAAATGGTCTGGAGACAGCACTGCGCGAGGGCTGGGTGTCGGTAGACCCAAAAGACCCAAGATATGGAGACTGTGAGTTTTAGTGCTGTCAATGGAGCATTATATACCATGGTGCAAATACTGTTTGTAATTATCAGAATAAAAATTAATTTTTAATTTGAGACTGGTGTGTCCTTAGAAGTATTAAACTTTATTGCAGGGATGTGTTCTGGAAAATATTTGTTAAGATACTAAATATGCTACCCAAGAGAAAGACTCCTGACCATCTCCTCACAGTTGAGAGATTAATATAATTTGACATGTTCCATTTTTTACTATTGGTTACTGTAGCGATGAACATAAATATGTCTTTCTACTTAGAATTATATTTGAAGTAGTATCATTTAACTGCAATAAAATTGATTGTAGTGTAATATCAAAATCAGCACACACTTCATTGTGAAATTAGCCATCATGCCTCACCTAAGTCTAAAAACATAACATCAGCGTCTTTATACTGCTGTGAATATGTTCTATCTGTGTGACATTCCTGACAGCGCACCACTACAACTATGTAGCTGACAGCTGGGACCATGGTGTCTACCCTGTGCCAAGGTTTGCGTCGGAGTACGGCCGTCAGTCCTGGTGTTCATTTGAGACT
Organism: Escarpia spicata; assembly: GCA_963995525.1. Classification (NCBI taxonomy): domain Eukaryota; kingdom Metazoa; phylum Annelida; class Polychaeta; order Sabellida; family Siboglinidae; genus Escarpia; species Escarpia spicata. The sequence goes on from OZ023209.1 coordinate 3,204,140, forward strand.
TACTCTGCTGTGTCACTCCCCTCTGACTGGGACATCTTCTGCAACATGACACGACAGCGCAACCACCACGACCATGGTACAGACCAGGCATGGGGCAGTTAACTTGACAAGTTCACTAATTAAATTACAATATCTAAGAGATTTCCCAGTTAAATTAAATTCACATATTTATCAGATCAATTAAATTAAATTCACATATCAGATCAATTAACTTAAATTAACCTTAAATTTTGGTCAATTACCCGGGTAATTTAAATTATTCACTCATTTTGGTGATTTTTATTGTAATTTTAAGCTGATAAATACCGTAACATAAAATAGTATTGATTATATTTAATTTTAATTAATGTAATTTTACTGGATATATTTATGCGTATAAATAGGCTGTCCTATTTATTATTTTAATATCAATTTCATACTCTGTGGATGTATGTATGTATGCTATCAACAAATACATTCAGTACCTGTTTATATGTTCTACTCCACGTCATAATGTTATACAGGCAATCCAAATATGCTGTCAGAAGTTGCAAGACATTTCATCCTGCCCACTAGCAAGAACATCACAACTAGATTCATAGACTACATATATCTGACCCAGGTGTGTCTCCCTGCAAGACAGGCTAATATGCTTAGTAATGTAATCTGTCATATGTTAGTGTAAACTGTACGTGTGGCATCGGTCAGCATTAGTGTCCATTATATGTACTTGCATTATTGCTCATATATACAAAAATGATGTAAATTTTTTTTGTTAATGAAAGTTACTTAAAACATTCATAACCTGAATTTCTGTCCTCAGACAATTGCACAATATATACATTATAAATAATCAGTTTACATTTGCCTAACGTATGGTACAAACCCTACAACAGGTTGGAACGCTTAACCAATAGGAAATTTCAAAAAATAAAGATGTTACTTTTATTCCGAGTGTTTGTGGATTTTCTCTGAAAGTTGAGCATCCGAGATGCGAATTGTCTAGGAGAAAACGTTAACATACCTCCCCACACACGCTAGGTTGATCATTGTTAGATTATACTGTAAATCTGTGTAAGTTAAGAATAGATGTGTGTATTTTTTAATCTGTGCCGATGTATAATATGTGTGTAGTGTGATTCTGTAAGTGTACATGCATTTCATTAATTACTGGGTATATTACATGTTTTCTTTGTCAATATTTTCACACATTCCCAGAAAAACAAAAAATTGTTGTCATAGAATCTTTCTGTGGTCAACAGATAAATCAGGCCATTGGCATTAAAACTGAAACAGAGCTGTATCGCAGACGACAGAGCAGTTTGGATGCGAGTGGTCTAGGCTTGACAAGTGGCGCCCTCTATTGGCAACTCAATGACATCTGGCAGGCCCCAACCTGGGCTTCAATAGGTATGACATTGGCATAGGCCCTACGCTTGTTTTAGATTTTGTTAGTAATTGTGTACGTTGATTTGTTGATGTTATCATTTTGGCAGAAGGTAGCTGATCTGTTGAGTTTGAGTTAATAATAAAATTTTATTGCTTTTTATTATCTAGAATTTTAGGAATGTCTTATATGTTCTTATATGTCAAAACACATGATGCATTTAGCAATAATCAAAACCCCCACCAATACCTGGCACTTGCGATTTCTACGATCCAAAATTGCTATTACCATAAATTTGCAATTTCATTCTCCAGGTGGTGCCACTGTAGTCAGTTTCCTTGTGGCATGGTGATGACCAAACCACCCTCTACATCATGGTTAACATATTGTTGACCTTGGTGAACTTATATAACCACCCCATGTGAGTGCATGCGTGCGTGCGTGCGTGCGTGCGGGCGTGCATGTTGTTACATAGGCAAGTATGATACAGCAGGTTAGAAAAAAAGTTGCAATTAAGCTAGGGTGAAAACCAAGTATTTTCATTTCAAATGTTATGACTCCTGTCATGTTTCAGTTATGTAATTTTGTAATGTGAAAGATTTCCTGTAAAAATCATGCATGCACACATGCATGCATGTCATCAATTTTTAGGCGAGCGATCGCTCTTGCTCCCTACCGCTTGTGCTAATCGCTCATCTAGGGAGAACTAATTGCCATTATCGCTCGCGTCACCAGACCTGCTGCATGTGGTGCCCTCTAGTGGCAAAATATACACCCATTTATTTGAAAGAAAGTCTGTTCTTGTCACGTAAATTAGCATTGGCGCGATCTCTGCTCAGGTCATGGGTGTGCGGCAGTAGCCGCAGTGCCGACAGCTAGCGTCCGTCCCATAAACAAAACAACTTAATCATCAGCTTCTTTACACTGCTGTCATTTTCTGTAACATCATCGCTAGTACTTCCTGTCTCAAATGTTTTATCAACATGCAACTTTTCAATCTGTGCTAACGCTTGGTGTCCCGAACTGACCTGATCGAATTAATCCTGCATAATGGATATCGCTATGGCATGGCTAGCCTCGATTGCATTTTTGCATAACTGGGCAGTGGCGTCATCAGACGGACAAACAGGAACGTCACTTAGTGAATAAAACTAAAACTAATAAATCGCTCGCACTAAATTATTTGGCATATTTAGACGAGCGATTTATCGCTTCCTGGATTGTGAAGCACTGATATTTAAATATTTGTTGTTTTTCAGAATATGGAGGCAAATGGAAGATGTTGCATTATTTTGCAAAAAGATTTTTCAACAAAATCCTTGTATCCCCGTACCTGGAGGGGGACACTCTGATTGTTTATTACATAGATGATGACATTCGTGATTCAAGACCAACACCAAGAGAAGAAAGAACTGAGCCTGCAGTCAACAGTCAGCAGGTTGGTGTGCGTCATAATGGATCAATTCAGCACCTTGAAAAGATGTTACTCTAACAATAAGAACATGACATGGAAAAAGTAGACCGCAAACACCATTGGTGGTTGAAGGTGATATTTCACATCTTTGCCACATAATTGTTCTATAGTACAATAAATATACAATTATCAGCCAGTGACTGTAAAAATGAAGCAGTTTTCACAAAGAGGTTGTACCAATGAATGTAAACCATTGTGGAAGGAAGAATTATCCAACCTAATCAGTTGTCACCATGGTGTTGATTTCTTGTAGAAAATGTATCCAAATTAATCTGTACCACTTAACGTGATGTCAGCTGCTGTATTCACCTTAAACGTAATTTGTTGAAACAGAACCATGATGTATATTGTTATTTCAGATATCTCCAATGGCCGACAATACAGTGCATCCCTGCGGCGGTAATATAGTCAATCAGCAGTCAACCCTACGAGTGAAGTCGATACATGAACTAGAAAAGGCAATGGTGTTGCCTGAGGAGCAACAAGAGTACTTATCTCTGCATGGTGATAAGGATTATTTAGACAAGACGTCGACACATTCTGAAACAGTGAAGATGCACAGCAGCCAGTGGAAAGACAATTCAGCAAACAGCAATCAAGAAGACATCAAACTACACATTCATTGTTTCCACTGGAAGTACTTAAAACCCATTCATTCCTGGAACACAACATTCTCAAAGGTATGTAAACAATTATGTAGTTATCTCAAATACTTTAGTGTCAGCTCTTAGTAGGATTGTTTACTATTACCAGGCCAAGTCAATGTTTATTTCTATTGTAAATGAAAAAAATATACTTGATTTATAGCAATTTTTAGAGGAAACGTTTTTATTCTTTGTAATGAGAACGTGTTGTTTTGATACAAAGTGGTTTATTAATTTCAATGTTTTGCTCCAAGTATCTTTGTTATGTTACATGGTGAATGGCACAGTATATTATTTTTTAAATATGATCCAGAAAGCGATATTTGGATGGTCAAAATATTGATTTAGTTTATATTATTTGTCAGCACTGTTAGACTAATAACGAAGCACCACACATGAAACTGGTCACAGTGTTTTGTTTGATGTATTTCATCTTCCTACACTACAACTGTGCTTACTACTAGTAAATGCCAGGTAGAAGACAGTAGTCATATATCAGCTAGTCTGTTTTACTAATAGTTGTATTTCAAGTGCATTGAAATACAATACACTGGGTGCAAATAGCATGTGTGCCAAAGCCCTGGGAGCAAATACCTTGTATGCCAAATAGTGTCAAATACCCAATAAACAAATACTCTATGTGCCAATGCTTTGGAGCAAAACAACTCAGTGTACATAAATATCATGCAGTTCATCTATTCTGAACCACAGTGATTGTCATGAATCAATAAACATTGTTTTCAGCCACATCTACCCTCCTATGAAGTGGCTCGGATGAACATGACATCACTGCTGGGGAGGTGTCAATGTGCGAGCCGTCAACAGTGCTTACTCTACTTCAGTGTAGAGAGGTCTGCAACAGACACAGCCACTAACTGGCTCCTGCTGTCGGATTTCACCACAGCTGTTGGTCTACACAAGGCTTCACTCAAGGTAAGACTTCACCGTAACTGTCAGCATACACAAGGCTTCACTCAAGGTAAGACTTCACTGTAACTGTCAGCCTACACAAGGCTTCACTCAAGGTAAGACTTCACTGTAACTGTCAGCATACACAAGGCTTCATTCAAGGTAAGACTTCACTGTAACTGTCAGCCTACACAAGGCTTCACTCAAGGTAAGACTTCACTGTAACTGTCAGCATACACAAGGCTTCACTCAAGGTAAGACTTCACTGTAACTGTCAGCATACACAAGGCTTCATTCAAGGTAAGACTTCACCGTAACTGGCAGCCTATACAAGTCTTCTCACAAGGTAAGACTTCACCGTAAGTGTCAGCCTACACAAGTCTTCACACAAGGTAAGACTTCACCGTAACTGGCAGCCTATACAAGTCTTCACACAAGGTAAGACTTCACCGTAACTGTCAGCCTACACAAGTCTTCACACAAGATAAGACTTCACCGTAACTGTCAGCCTACACAAGGCTTCACTCAAGGTAAGACTTCACCGTAACTGTCAGCCTACACAAGTCTTCACACAAGGTAAGACTTCACCGTAACTGTCAGCCTATATGTCTTCACTCAAGGTAAGACTTCACCGTAACTGTCAGCCTACACAAGGCTTCATTCAAGGTAAGACTTCACCGTAACTGTCAGTCTACACAAGTCTTCACACAAGGTAAGACTTCACCGTAACTGGCAACCTACACAAGGCTGCACTCAAGGTAAGACTTCACCGTAACTGTCAGCCTACACAAGTCTTCACTTTTGTGGTAAAAATGAACTGTTTCAGGGCAAAATGCGATATCCTTTTTCTTCATTTTGAGAAAAAGTGACTTCACTAGCTGCACGTGCGGCACGGCGGTGCTGATTGGCTGAACATGTATATATTACGTTTTGATAATAGAGACAGATGCCGCTTATCATGTTTTGAAAACAAATACTCTTTTGTGCACGTGGATTTATTGTTTTTTTAAATAAATTAGATAGTATCATAGCTCAACATGTGTTTAAACAAATGTTTAGTTTGCATTTGCCCTGAAACCCTTCAAAGGCAGTTATGAACAATATTGTTTTCACCTTAACGTTATCGTTTATTTAAATATATTAATGGAAAACGAATTTGTGTGTTGCTTGATGAGTGTATCAATACCGTTACAGGTTTGGGATTGAATCCTTGTTCAAAGTTGTTGCACTTATAATTGATCAAAATCTTGCTATTTATTCATTGATCTGCCTCATTGCCATATGTAATGTCAGGTTTTAGTTAACAAAGTGTCATTCTCTCTATATCAATATAATTGTTGTTATAATGTCGCAACAAAACATTTTTTAAATGTTTTAGAGGTGGCACGTTTCTTTTGAAGCTGCGGATACATTTTACAATAGCTGTAGGTTTTTATGTAATAAAATCCATTATGAGATGTTGTAAGTAAGAGTTGACAAGTTTTAATCCATTATGAGATGTTGTAAGTAAGAGTTGACAAGTTTTAATCCATTATGAGATGTTGTAAGTAAGTGTTGACAAGTTTTAATCCATTATGAGATGTTGTAAGTAAGAGTTGACAAGTTTTAATCCATTATGAGATGTTGTAATTAAGAGTTGACAAGTTTTAATCCATTATGAGATGTTGTAAGTAAGAGTTGACAAGTTTTAATCCATTATGAGATGTTGTAAGAGTTGATAAATTTTAATCCATTATGATATGTTGTAAGTAAGAGTTGATAAGTTTTAATCCATTATGAGATGTTGTAAGTAAGAGTTGACAAGTTTTAATCCATTATGAGATGTTGTAAGTAAGAGTTGACAAGTGTTAATCCATTATGAGATGTTGTAAGTAAGAGTTGACAAGTTTTAATCCATTATGAGATGTTGTAATTAAGAGTTGACAAGTTTTAATCCATTATGAGATGTTGTAAGAGTTGACAAGTTTTAATCCATTATGAGATGTTGTAAGAGTTGATAAATTTTAATCCATTATGAGATGTTGTAAGTAAGAGTTGACAAGTGTTAATCCATTGAGATGTTGTAAGTAAGAGTTGACAAGTTTTAATCCATTATGAGATGTTGTAAGTAAGAGTTGACAAGTTTTAATCCATTATGAGATGTTGTAAGAGTTGATAAATTTTAATCCATTATGATATGTTGTAAGTAAGAGTTGACCAGTTTTAATCCATTATGAGATGTTGTAAGTAAGAGTTGACAAGTTTTAATCCGTGTGTGCTTTTTGTGCTAGGTATCAAACGTCACACACGTTGACACGCAGACTTTGAGCTTCATCCTTACAACCGACTCCATTGCTCCATTCGTCTGGCTCGAGATACACGGAATCATGGGAAGGTTTTCAGACAATGGATTCATCATGGTTGAACCAGTGAAAGTGTTATCGTTTCATACTTACGGCAACCATATCAGCATTACTGAATTCTACAGATGTCTGACAGTGAAGTCTCTGATGGACTTGTATGAGTGAATCAGTGCAAGTGTAAATAGATGTCTGACAGTCAGGTCTCTGATAGACTTGTATGAGTGAATCAATGCAAGTGTAAATTAACGTATGACAATGCAGTATTTGGTGGACTTGTACGAGTGAATCAGCGCAAAGCCAAAGTGTAAACAGATCAGATGTTGACAGTCAAGTTTCTGAGACTGATGGACTTGTATTTATAAGTGAATACACAACCACTGATTTCTCCTGAGCCCAGTGCCCCTAAACATTTGTAATTATGCATATAACTGTAGTGTAAATAAAAAATAGCTTTAAAATATTGCAGCCGGTTTTTATTTCTTTATCACTTCGAAGTCGAAGACGTCGTTAACAATTAGTTTCAGAATTACATTTGGGGATTTAATCCTAGACCTAGTTACAAGTGGTTATGCTCGCTCTGTTGCTGTCGAAATAACGTATCATTTACACTTAAAATAAACAGCTAACCGCGTAACGTAAAAGTCCCCAACTTGAGGAGATTATTGTGGTTGAAGAGACAAGCAGACGATTTTTTTTGCGTAGCGTCGGCCCTAGCGGACAGCCTAGGAAACAATCAGACAAAACTTCAAAAACATTTTTAACACACATAAAACACGCATTTTATAAACTATTAAAACAACGGGCAACATTACTACAACATGATTTTGCAGTGGTCAAATTTACAATTACGGTGACGCGACGGAAATAACCGATTCAGTGGCTCCAAACAAAGCAAACGACTGCACTGTGGCTGTGCCGCAACTTACATGGTCATTCACAAGAGGGCGCTGTTTGTGTAATACACGAAATGATCGCTAGGGTTTGTTTATGTTCTCTGCTCAACGATGGAGGTAACGTTTTTGGGCACTGGGTCTGCGTATCCCAGTCCTACAAGAGGCGCAACAAGCATCGCTTTTCGTTATGGTGAGTTTGTGTTGTATACAAACTTTCGTATTAATCTAATCAAGGTGTCGTAACTAACACATTTTTTAATGAACTAATCTTAAAACGGTGACATATTGAATTAGTGATATTGCACAACTGGTCTGGTGGGCGATATTTCAGAATCTGAATGTAACAATGTTATGTTTGAGCGATCAATCTTGAGGCTGATTATTACACAACGGTTGGTTGGTCGGTGGAGGAGAAAGGAGAGAAAACTGTCCCTGTCTATAATCAAAGCAGCCTGTTTTGTTGTATGCAAAAGATCATTCATGAAATGTCGCAAAATGAGTAGCATGAATCATGATGATGAACCTGCCAACTTTTCAGACTGACCGTCAGTAGGGAGGTCGGTGAAAATGCAATAATTCATCAGATTGGCAAATGTGATACACCACTGGAAAGGTCTATTTAAGAGATAAACAGCCATACCAGTTTTATATCTTTGTGATGAAAATTGGCGAAGTTATAGACAATTATGTAAAGGCCATTGAGTAAAAAAAATTTATCTGAAGGAAATGTGAAAAACTAATATTGTACAACACAACAAACTTAGCTAAAACTTGATATTTTATGTATTTCCTTTAAATATCATTTACGAAAGGAATTATACAGAAAATTAAGTTAATTAACTAAGCTACTAACCTTATGGAAAAACCTACAAAAGTATCTCCAGGTCCCCCACTTTCAAATCGTCATCCATAATATATATACGTCTACACAATATATCTGGCTCGTTGTCATACACCACATTGAACCAGCTTGGGAAGCCTGCTACCCATAGGTTGGAGGATATGCTTGAATGGTTTCCATTATGTGGATATCAAAAAAATCTGACATGTTTTAGAAGGTGTAGGTATACCAGCAAAATCATGTGGACTTTAGTGAGTACTGCATGCATGTCATGTATGCAAAGTTAGTAAAGTGTGTGTAAGAGTATAAACATAGCGAAATATTACATGCATTGATGTAAACATTCTGCTTTGACCTTGCACCATATGCTTATGTAAACATAATGTAAATGTAGGTTTGTGTGTGTGTGTGTCCGCATGTGTGCGTGCGCGTAAAATTTGTAAAGTGAGAAGGATAGCCAACTACTGCAAGCAACAATAAGCATTCCGCTACATAGCATGCATGTACAACATTATATATATATATATACATAATATATATTGCTATGCAACTTTGAATTATCTGATGTAATGTTGTATCTGCAAAGATCCGTTTGCAGAGAACAGCGATGGCTGGAAGTAGGATATGAAGAATCACTTCCGCATTTGCATCTACATCAGAAAGCGTTGTCAGCATTTCAAACACACTGTCCTTCTTGATGCGAGTAGAGTCTCTAAAGATAGGCATACTCGTCCCACTCATGAACTCATTGATGTTTCTGCATGACTCCTGGCAGAATGACACGAGTTGCTGGTAGTGAATATTCATGTCCAAGATGTGAACACTTGTCTTCGATCATGCATCAGAGGGGCAGGTGATCAGCTTGCTGATGAGTCCAAGTGTTTTACATCCAGCGAGAAACTGTGGCGTTTCTAAGACGTTTAGAACATATTTCAACAACTTGTCTGACCCACCTTGTTTGTTTTAGAAAGCACCACATTCCATTGCTTAAGAAGAATGTCCTTGCAGCATTCGAAAATAAAATGTTGAAAAAGCATGCATATCAATAACCGCTGAAGCAAAATGTTGCACTGTACCAACACCAGGAAATGTTAAATCATGTTATATATTCATCTACAAATTAAATACTTCTAGGAAGATACAATAAAAAACCACCACCAAGCCAATGTTTATACATGCAGTTAGTTACAGCAAGATCAAAGCAGTGTAATTAGAAGTATATTAGATGTCTAATTTATGGAGGGGGGTTGTCATTTATTTGTTGTCATTTGTTATTTATTTTGTATGATTATAACATGAAAACAAACTTAAAATATTCATATTACGTCCACCATTTAATACCCGATAGCATGTTTGTGCATATGTAAACACAAATAACAAATGCATGGCTAAAACACAACTTCAGAATACAAGATTGCAACAATGTGTACGCCGGGTATGTGAGCGATAATAGGAGAAATTCGTTGCCGGACATGGGGTATCGCTACGTTCGAGCTTGGGGCAAAAATGGACAAAGGTGTATCTCCGCCAAATTTGCATTACTATTACGTTTATACATTACTAAATAGCACAGGTGTAGTTTGCCAGAGTTTCCGTAAGCTGTTCATACCTTAAACCCTCTCTAAATATGACCAATGTTCAACATATCATATTTTTCTTAATTTTATTTCAATTCATACAAGAAACACGTCAAAAGAAAGAGCATCATTTTACGATTTCAACCATACCGCCAAACATAGCATGGCAGGTAATAACGCGAGTACATGATTTTATGAAAAACACCTCCCTTCCGCGAGATTAAATATGGCTGCGTCCGCAACGAAACGAAATTTCGGTGGGTGTCGTTGTTTCATCACGAGTATCTGTATGAAGCATTACGAATTCACAAAAGCAGGTATTTTTATCACAAAGAAGACATATTTATGTTTCTTTTGATATAAAATATATGACCAGTCTTTATAAATCAAGGTACTTAATTTTTTTTAAACATAGGCGATTTAACATTGCGTCCCAATGCAAACGCGTTTGCGTGATTTCTTCCGACCTCCCTACCGTCAGTCCCTGTAAAAATACCCAAATCCAATTTGCAAGACATTTTGAACACCTGAAATTGCATCTCCTCGTCCTCGAGGCTCACCAAAAGCATCCAAGTGCATGCTCCCATTTCCACGAAGGCAACGAAGCTCACAAAACATTCCAACTATCCACACAGCACACCCCTTAACTTTTAGGCTCACCAAACACCTCCATCTACACCCCCTTGTTTTGAGGCTCACCAAACTTCCAACTGCACGTCCCTTCAGATTACATTGATCGATCTTGCGCATGTGTCAGGTGTAATTGAATCCGTTTTATCGCTCCGATATTTACCGATATTATTTACGATTTCCAAACGTTTCTTTCGTTCATAAATTAATAAGGAACTCGTATAACTACATCGGAATACAATCCCGCGGTTGTAGTTGCAATCTGACATACCTAAACCAAGTTTTTGACAAATTAGCTTCCCTAACAACCAGCCTAAAACCTACAAAATTAGATGGCGAACTAGTAAACAACGGGTATAAAGCACGCGAAACCCAAACCACCCCCAAATCAACTCATAAATCGGTGCATTCTCCCAGTGACAAAGTAAAACCTATGTTATCATTACTATCGTTTCTGTTTATATACTATCAGAAATCAGGCTGAAATAAACAGTAAACACAATAAACTGCATACCAATAAGTGAGTGCATAGACCAGTCCATAGTCAGACTGCACACAGGGAAGTGTCGTGTTAGTTGGGTTTTCAGTTTGACTCATGAACCAGTGTGAGCTGGTTCAACATACACACATGTAAATATACACTTTCACATAAAGCTTGCATATCATACTATTACAAATCCGGATTGTAGGCTGTCGAAAAACAACAACAACTAGTCACTAAACCTTTTACACGGATAGATATTTTGTAATTATTTATCTTTTTAAAAATATTATCTCAGTACACGTTTTAAGTGTGGGTGTATTTAAGTGTGGGTGTGTTTCTTAATAACTACTTGACCGTTTTATTAATTCTTAACCACTACCACTCGAGTTGGTGACATGGCAGGCTCTGTACGAGATGCACTTTTAGATGTACCCTGTTCAAGATTTTATGTCTGCAGATCACTTTTAGGTTTTTAAATGATCCCAATTTCAACAAGTTTGAGAGTTTCCAGAGCAACACAAACGAGACCTATGTCAACGCCAAACCTAGACAAGACATCCATTCTGTCACGTCCTACTACATTTACAGTCCCATATGGAAAACCATAGCCCAATTGAAATGTCTCAAATCCAGCACCTCCACTGGATTACTGATCACTCCTCTACCATACAAACCCAGGATAACAACAACATTCTCCATACTTCTATGCATCATGCTATCAGGAGATGTTCAACTAAATCCAGGCCCCTCGAAATTTCACTCATGTAAGAAATCACTAAAATCTAATGCACTCATCCTAACTTGTAATGATTGTAATAAATCAACACACATCAAATGCGCCAGGATATCCAGACAAGAATTTAACAACAATTACAGAAACCTAAATGTACCATGGCACTGTTCAAATTGCTCAGCACCCTGTGGCATTTGCCATGCGGGTGTCCCAAATGACCATAAAGCAATTCAGTGCGACCATTGCCTAAACTGGATCCACACACAATGCTGTGCAATAGATGACAATGAATACAAACGATTAATAAATTCCTCATGTTCGTGGGCCTGCCCCGAATGCAACAACTTCAACTTCACAAATTCTTTCTTCAGAGATACAAAAATCCCAATGGCAAATCCCTTTTATCCTCTAGACAGTAACAGTCATAACCTAAACGAAACCACCAACAACAATACAACTAATAGCAAGAAAGCATATAGACCGAAAAAGAGACCAAACTTCAGGTGCATCCTCATAAACTGCCAAAGCGTTAAAAAGAAAGCCTCAGACATCGAAGCACTAAACAATCTACACAACCCAGACATCATCTGTGGCACTGAATCATGGTTAGATCCCTCAATAAAATGGATAAATATTCCCAAGCAACTTTAACGTCTTTAGAAAGGACAGAGAAACATACACTACTGGAGGGGGGGTATTTCAAATATCAAAAGATGACCTCATCACAAGCCACCTACAAGACCTAGACACTAACAGTGAGAGCATTTGGAATGAAACCCAGATAACAGGAATGAAACCAATAATCATGTGTACCCTCTATTGTGCCCCAAATGACTATCATGGAACTCAAATCAAAGAACTAGACCTAGCTCTTTCTAAATTAGGTAACAAGATCAACACACATAATGTCATCATTACTGGCGATTTCAACCTCCCTAACATCAATTGGGAAATTCACCAAGTTACACCTAACAATGGATACAGTAAAACTGCTGCCAATAAATTGCTCTCTCTTACAGAGGAACATGTCAAGGAACCCATGCACAGACAGGGAAATGCCAACAATATTTTAGATCTTGTCTTCACCAATAGACCTGGATTAATAAAGAAGATAAATGTAGTAGATGGAATAGCAGACCATAGCACAGTCATCATTGATGTAAACATCTCGCCCAAACGCAAACATCGGCTGAAACGTAAAGTCTTCATTAGAAATAAAGCCGACAACATTAACATCCAGAAATCTCTTGAAAACTTTACACATGAATACTTCTCTCAAAACCTAAACATGACAGTCAATGACAAGTGGAATCTTGTTTCCACGAAAATCATCAACATGAACCAATATGTACCGCACCGTCTTATTACTTCAAGACACAATCTTCCCTGGTTCAATAAAGATTTAAAGAAAATGTGCAAAAGAAAGAAACAGCTATTTAACAAAGCAAAAAGAACTAGAAATCCAGAAGACTGAAAGAATTCTGTGACATCAGGAGAAACATGCATAAACACCTTCGTTCTCCTAGACTATCGTACATAAGTCAATTCCTGACAACAACAATAACAGAGAAACCTAAACCAGTAATACATGACATTTTCCAATCATCTGTTGACTCTGGACAAGTTCACAATACCTGGAAAAAAGCCAATGTAACAGCAATGTTTAAGAAAGGAAGTTAAGCAGAAACATCTAACTACAGACCAGTATCCTTAACACCTGTGGTTTCTAAACTTCTTGAACACATCATACATAGTCACATTATGAAACACCTTGAACAGCACCACATTCTAACTGACCACCAACATGGCTTCCGTGCCAAAAGATCAGCTGAAACACAATTAATTCAAACAATCCATGACATAAGCAAATCACTTGATGAAAAGAAATCTGTAGACATGGCCATCCTTGACTTCACCAAAGCATTTGATAAAGTTCCACATAAAAGACTAATCCACAAACTCAAACACTATGGCATCACAGGCCCAATATCATCATGGATAAATAGCTTCCTTACAGGAAGAACTCAACAGGTTGTTATAAATGGATCCAAGTCAACATTAACTCAAGTCATTTCTGGGGTACCACAGGGCACAGTAATGGGGCCCCTACTTTTCCTACTTTACATAAATGACCTGCCAGACAATCTTTCCTCAACTGTTCGCCTTTTTGCAGACAACTGCCTGTTATATTCACCGATTAAAACTAACCAAGACAAATCTGTCCTCCAAAACGATCTGCTCAAACTTGAGAAATGGCAACACACGTTGCTTATGAAATTCAACCCCACTAAATGTTATACAATGACAATAGCCTCAAGAAAACCGACACCAAATCTCTACACCTTCTGCAGACAACAACTTAAATCTGTTGAATCACACTGTTATCTTGGCATACATATATCAAATACATTAAATTGGACAATACAAAGCAACTCAGTCACAAAAAAAGCACAACAAACATTGGGAATTATTAGAAGAAATTTAAATAAATGCCCAACCCAAATCAAGTCCATAGCCTACACAACCCTTGTCCGCCCTATACTTGAATATGCGTCAGCGTCATGGGATTCACATTGCCTAAGAAATATCAAACTCGTAGAAAGAACCCAGAGACAAACCGCCAGATTTTGTAAGAACAACTATTCTAGAGAGCCAGGAACAGTAACACAACTCCTTAAAGATCTCCAGTGGGCCACCCTCCAATCAAGAAAAAAAAAAAAAGACTTAGCATATTATATAAAATGGAACATAACCTCATAGATATCCCACTAGATCAATACATCAAACGCAACACCAGATGCTCATGTAAACATAATAAACAGTTAGTACAAATCAGGCACTCGACAAACATATTTGGAAACAGCTTTTTCCCAGTCACAATAAAAGAGTGGAATTCTCTACCTCCAAGCATTGTATCAAGTACATCATTGAACTCATTCCATATTAGTCTAGCCCAACATGTAAAAAATTAATCCATAAGAGCCACCATGCGCACTGGCGAGATGTGTCCATAGGACATTTTGCCAGTCAAAATACAGATACATTCCAAAAGATTGTCTTCTTTTCTGGGTGGCTGCGAGTTATATACAGCAGGATGTTATATTTGTGATGTCAATAACACAGTTTCAGCGATGTACTGCCATTGATGTGGTCTGTGTGAGAACAGTACTTATCTGTAATGTGGTAGAGTTAACCCTAGACACAATCAATTAGCTTATAATGAATTCTCATTTATAGTGAATAAATTAATTGGTCTTAATCTCTTCTTATTGAATTTCTACACATACAACACATTGTTACAATGTACAAAACATTCTGAAAATGTCAACGGCCAAAATCAAATTATCAGATATAACGAATTGACAACGTAAAATCAAATCTGAACCCATATTATTTCATTTTACATACATGCCATGGAATAAAGTATGTTGCTCACTACTTACCATGGTGGATCAAACACTTGATTGAAAGCTTCTTGTTCATTGATTTAAGCCATTGGTCAGTTTAAGATATAATGACTTTCGGGTATAACTAGTAAACTGGCCAATCCAGGGCAATTCATTATATCCGAGGTTTACTGTGTTTCATGGTAAGATGGCTGCAACTGGCTGATAGACTGCGGGGAAGGAACGCAAACACAGCTGATGCGTAGCAATGTGAAAGCAGCAAGGATCAGCAAGATCTTTATTACACACCTCCACGGTGACCATGCAAGTATATACAACATATCCTCACGTCCTGTAGTTATCAAAACTCTTATACATAATATCTAAGTCCATATATGGAAATAAGATGATTATGCCTGTGTGATTTCTTTAAAATATTTATAGTGCTTTCTTTTTATGGCATTTTATATACATAAGTTTTATTAAAAATTGTGTCAGCCATTCATTTATATAAAAATACCACAGCACTGACCATACACAACATTAGTGTAACAATCTGCACTTTTTTTGTAGCTTCTAAAAGTTAAACGGAAATATAAAACCTGTCACCAGGATGCCTTACATAAATTGCATTCAGTGCTTCAGACATATTGAGTGTCTATCAATTAAAAAGATTATATAGCAGGTAGCAAGTTTACATTCAAACAAAATCATTAAATAGTAGACATGCTAAAAATAAAGCTGTTTGACAATGAGAAACAAACTTTTCTTGTCAGGTGTTTGGGTTGCCCGGGCTATTATGTACCATCAGTATGAGCATCAATGCAGAGAATGACCATCCCACAATCCACCTGTATGGTCCCTGTGGACTGCGACAGTTTATCCGCACCAGTTTACGCCTGTCTCGATCTGAGCTGTGTTACAACTTTGCCATACACGAGTTGCTCCCTGTGTCTGACCAACTTGATGACAGGTCAAAGGTAAGATTGGGGTGAAAATAAAACAACCTTGTTTCATAATATCTGTGGTTCTGAATATATTGATGATAAATTCTTGTTTATTAGTTTAATGCTACCTTTTGACTGTTAACTGTCTGTCATGTTAAAAGTTCAGACATTTGTGAGTTCTGCTATGTTTTCTTGTTTCACAACTGTCTGTCAGTTAGATTGAACATATAATGCATGTGCCATGTGGTGCATCAAACATGCCTCATGTGTGCAAATGACGAGCACACATTTATATAAAAAACATATAACACTAATTAAGTTCTATCTGTTAAAGTTGTACAGTGTATCATTATTATATGCAACTTATTTGGGCTTGTATTTACTATGCATATATGATGGCGTCATCATTGACAGTCTTTGTGGTTTGCTTGCTATAGTATTAATAATTTATATACTTCAACTTGACGTGATACGAAAATGTCTGCCTGTTTGAAGGAATGGCACAGTGATGAGACAACCACAATGGAGAAGAAGCATCCAAATGAAGAGGCTGGAAGTGACATTGAACCAGATTCTCAAGATGTATGGAACATGTGAGTTACACCCAACTGGGGCTGTGCTCAGGTACTTGGAATTGCACTACAGTACAGGATTTCGGTGGTTCACGTTTTGAAATGACTAGCACTAATGCAAGTAGCTCTACTCGTAATCTGTAAAGTTTGTGTTTCAGCTGCGATGAGGGTGGTCTGAGTGTACGGGCAAGTTGGCTGAAGCACCGAATTCCAAGCTATGGCTACGTCATCACAGAGGGTCCACTTCCTGGCAAGTAGGTCTGTCGTACATCCTTGCAAGTAGGTCTGTCAAACTTCCTATTTCCGTACAAGTAGGTCTGTCACATTTCCTTACAAGTAGGTCTGTCACATTTCCTTGCAAGTATGTCTGTCACACTTCCTTACAAGTAGGTCTGTCACACTTCCTTACAAGTAGGTCTGTCACATTTCCTTGCAAATAGGTCTGTCACACTCCCTTGCAAGTAAGTCTGTCATACTTCCTTACAAGTAAGTCTGTCACATTTCCCTGCAAGCAAGTATGTATGTTGCCCGAATGTCATTTGTCACTTCATGTTCATCTGCTGTATCAACCCCGAATGGCGCGAGTGAGATGTAGCACTGCAGTCATCATTCATTCTAATCTCTGCAGTCATCATTCATTCTAATCCCAAACACTTATTTTAGGTTGGACGTACAAACACTAAAGGCAAAAGGGGTCAAACCTGGACCTCTTTATGCCAAAATCAAGTCTGGAGAGAGTATCACGACAGCTGATGGAGAAGTAGTATCCTTGTTCAAAGTAGATTGAAATAACAAACAAAACTGCTCATCTTCAGGGTGGCTCTACAAACATGCATGCACACAAACACAGAGAATATGGATTCTCAAAGTATTCATACCTTTTCATGTCGTTTCATGAAGCGACTAAGATGATAGTCTTGGTAAATGGCGTGATTTTAAAAATATAAACGAACAAAGGAGTTTACGGAAACACGTGACGCTAAGTAATTGCTTAACTTTAAGTATGCTTCATGAAACAGCCCCTGGCATTTAACAAATATGATGTAAACAGTAAATACCCTACTACGTATATATGCACACTCACACCCCCATCCCCACACAAACACACACAGATGTGCGCATTCGCACATGCACACTCGATTATAGTTTGATTCTGATTTTTGTGAACACGTTTTCTTTAATAACGTGTTCAGATACGACCTGTGGATGTTCTTGGTCCACCACAACCTGGTCGTAAGGTCGTCATTCTAGGAGACACATGTGACAGTCACCAGATAGCAGCACTGTGTCAGGATGCAGACCTGCTCGTTCACGAAGCAACACTGGAGGATGAAATGGCAGAAAGTGCTGCAGAGAAAGGCCATTCCACTGCAGGTTAACGTCTCACTCATTCTTCCACTCACTCTATTTTGACTACCTTCAACTGTGCCATGTCCTTAGGGATTATCTCAGAATGTCGATGTCTGATATCAGACAAAATTACTTTCATTTGGAATTTTGGGGGAGGGTTGGTCAGAGGCAGTTTTCGTGTGGTATCGGTCATCGATATTTTACGCTTTGGACAGATACTGTTAATACATTGTTATCATCATAGCTGTGTTTACAAACTTTTGTTTGAGGTGGGCTGAGGCCAGATTAAAGTAATTTTGTCTGATATATGATATGAACGTTGTGAGAAGATCCCCTAAATCATACCCAGTTGATTAGCTGGTGACACTAAGTCATGTTCTTATGTACTACACATTGGAGTGCTGTGGTGCAGTGGCTAGAGCTTCAAACTCTCAACTGAGAGAACCCGGGTTCGAAACCTGTGTTGAACCATGGGTAAGTTCGTTCACTCTACGTTGGTCCAGTTCACTCAGCTGTATGAATGAGTACCTGGCTATAAACAATGGTGGATATTTGTGTAGGAGTAGTCTTTGCGCATTAATTGCAATGTGGCTAGATGCTTCCCAGAGAAATTGAGATGGTGCTTGATTGAACAGGTCTGCCAGAGAGTAAAGTGTAAAATGTCTTGACTGTGGACTGCATACTGCACTATATAAGAACTTACCTTTACATTGACAAATGAGACAACAACTTTGCCTTGCCATTGTCATCAACCAGTCAGCCTATGTCAATGTCTGATATCAGATGAATTACTTTCATCTGGCCTCAGCCCTCCTTATATAAAAGTTGGTAAACATTGATATGATGATATCAATGTATTAACAGTATTGGTCCGAAGCATAAAATATCAACAGCCTTTGACCCCCTCCCACAAAAGAAAGTAATTTTGTCTGATATTGGACATCAACATTCTGAGATGATGCCTAAGCAGTTCTACAGTTCCAGGGTTTTTGAAACTATTCTTTGTAGGAATGGCAGGGGGATTTGCACATCAGATAAATGCTAGAAAACTCATATTGACACACTTCAGCCAAAGATACCGACCAGCTTCACACTTAGACAAGGTTGGTTGTTATGCACATTCATTGTAGTTTGTGTCGTTGACCACTCTTGTGGCTCACATTATGTCATGATGCAGTGTCACTATTGCACATCGTGCCCTTTCTACACATCAATCTTATCTCACTACAGTACTGCATTTGATAAATATTGCCAAGCAACTCAGATCATCTGTCTGATTCTCGCAAAAAATGTTTTGTTCCTAATCAAAACTTAACCAGGTAAGCGAGTTGTCTCTAGCAACACCAACAATTTGGAATGAACTCCCTTACGCAAATCCCATTAATTAATTTGCATAATGATTCTTGTGCCTCAGTTGCTTGTATTTTGATTAGTATGCTTAAATAATAAGGGATTTATTTTCCAATTGTAGGAGGATAATGACAGCGATTCAGAGCCTGAAGGAGTGCACAAGCTGGCCCAACAAGCGAAGACGGCTTTTGGCAGTGACAACGTTCAAGCAGCTGAAGACTTCCTTGTTGTCACAGTACCACTGAGAAAGAGTTTATAATAGTTGTAGACTTGTAGATAATAGGCCATGTAAACCATGCTGGGACCATCAAAATATGCAAATAAAATATGAATTGTACTTGTATTTTTTGTTACAATTAAGCTTTACCTATTAAATAAATTCAAGTTGCACCTTGAATTCAATTACACTTCTCTCTCCTACAAAACTTTCTGGCAAGCTGTTTCAGTGACCAGCCACTCGGTAGCTAAGGAAGTTTTGTCTGCTACTAGTCTGCTTTGTAACGTGCAGGTCTTTGACGTAAGGTCTCTTGTGTGGTCAATTCGACCAGATGTCAAAAATTAGTGTAGTCCATTTTCATTTCCAAAGTCCCTTTAGTAGTTTAAACATTTCAGTAACTTCTCCCCTTCATCTGCTCACATGGAGTTAATTCCTAGAATTTGCTGCCTTTGTTCAATTGGCTTGTGTTTCAAGTGCGGCACTAGAGTTCTTCTATGCTGCACAGACACTACAAGGTTAAATATATCCATACAATAAAAATATTGTATCCCGGATCTTTGTGGATCTTAGTACATTTTAATCCCAGCAGCTGCTAAGCTACACTGGATTCTGGGTTTCATACACCACCTCATCCATCCTCCAACATGCTTCTCTAAATCAAACCATCTAGGATATCTCGGTTACAATATTGGTTTCCTGCTGGACATCTACATGTGTCTTGTGCAGTGGTTGCAGCCATTTAACATATGTTTGAACTCGTCCTCGTCTCTGGAGCTGTGTTGGTGTCATCAATATGCAACAGCTGTAGGGTCTCCTTATCACCAGCATCATCTGGTTTCGTCAGTCTTGACTTTCTTAAATGCCTAGGCCAATTTGACCTCTCGCTATCCTCCTGGATGTCACCCCCCCCCCTTCATTTCGTCATGTCCAGATCTCTGTCTAATTTGGTCACTACCGGTATACTGCCTTCCTCTTTTTCCGTGTCCTTTAAAGTCATAATTGAAAGCCATTTTATGAGGTTTTCCTTTGGCATATGACAAACATGTCCAAACCACCGGCGTATTTTATGTTTGATGATATCTGAGATGGATTCAGGGGTGAATGTCTACACTCTAATCTGGCTATGTTGTAGTCTGGCTGCCCTTGTATCACTTCTGATAGCCCTAAGTTATTTGATTGTATTGAACATTTTCTTTTGGTCATGTTCTCTGCGCAGGATAGCCCTCGCTGGTTGACTTTTACTCCTCGTGTTTTTATCCCAAGCATACTTGTGTATCCGTGTGTGCTGAATCATTGGTGTTAAAGATGATTGCGTTAACGCGTCCCTTCTCCCGTCCTGCCCTCTTTGTATTTCTTCAGACGTTGACTTCATTTTGTCATGTGCAGAACATTCATCTTTTGCAGGTTGTGTCCTTTCTTGTTCTCACTAGACTAGATGTTTGACTCTAAAACAGTCTTCCTTTCGTTGCCTAATATTTAATCATATAGACACTGACACACATACAGACACGTGCGCACCCCCGCACAGTTTATGGCTATATCTATATATTAATTGTCAAAAACCCTAATAGTCCAGGCATTCTATGATAAAAAAAGTTGGTATACCTCAAACTAATTGCAACAAAAGGTATTTTACTGTTTCTTACCCAGTTACTTAACTTTAACCACCAGAAAAATATTCTAAGAAATCCTAGACGGGAACACCCATAAGACATCAAAAAACAAAATGGCCACCAAAATCTTAATATTGCTCATAGCTATGGTTCTAAGTGAGGTAGATTCATGATTTAAAGTTTGATTCTAATGTTTTCAACATCACAAAATCCAATAAATATAATATACATTTCCTTTGAATATTCTGTGAAGGTCAGTGGTGCAAAGTCAAGGTCATTCAATGCTATACCTATGATACTACAAAACACAAATACTGATTTAACATTTTCAAATATTCACTGGATCTTTGAGGATAATATGTCTGCAACATGTTATGTGGTACTTAAAGAAACGTGTATATACAGGTTATATAATGAGAGGTGAACAGACTGCATTCACACCAACGCCACAGTTACTATCATGAGACGTCAAGGACTATGTAGTACAGCAGATAACTGCGTTATTTTTACGAATCTTGCACTTTTTTAATAAAAGCACGAAACTTGGCATATAGTTAGAAATTATCAAGAAACAAATATTTAGAAGCCGGTGCATCTATGAAATTGCCATAGGCAGCCATTAAAAAAATTGATGTCAAAATTAATAATCCTCATATCTTGAGAACTGCGTCACATACAGCCGTCATCTTGTACTAAAAATAGAGTTTTTCGGGGGTACTGATTTCCAATGTGTTATTGATGACTTTGTCCAGCATTCATTTCCGCTTTTTTTAAGATGGCGTCTATCGACACTATTGTCCTTGTATCTTATGAACTACGCCACATAGAGCCGTACTGTTGGTGTCAAGATAAAGGTGTGTGGACAGCGATTGCAGTTTATTCAAATAGTTTGCATTTGACCTTGGGTGACATTCATATCTGCCATTTTAGAAATGGCGGTCATTAATAATAATAATACATATGCACATTTATATAGCGCCCATTTCAGCCTAAATTGCTGAAAGGCGCTTTACAAATTCAATTAAGCAATACATACAAATTATAATACATATTAAAAAACCCAAAACATTAAAACTAGTATATATATACATAAAAAAACCTCTAGAAAATTTTAACTAGATGTAAAAGATGTATAAATACATAAACAAAGTATATATAAATAAAGTAACTCTAAAATAAACACATACAGAACTATCTATGAACATTACAGATGTTCTATATAAAATGTCATAAATAATTAAAACTACTAAAAAGCTTTGCAAAACAAGTAAGTCTTTAATTGTCTTTAAAACCAATTATTACATACCTTAAGAACTACGTCACATACAGGTGTTATTTTATGTTTCACAATATGTAGTATTCCGGGGTAACAATTTCACATATGCTACTTTTAACCTTGTCCGACTTACATGTCAGGCATTTTTTTGTTGGCGGACCAGAAAACCAATTTCCTCATATCTCAAGAACTACGTCACGTAGAGCATTTTTGATGGGGTCAAAATATTGGTTAATCGGACTGCGATCTCAAATGTCTCAAACATGTTTTATTTGGCCTTCGCTGACATTAGCATCGTCCATTTTAAACATGATGCCCGTCAAAACCAATGTTTCTCCGACATTTGTATCCACTAAATGTAATGATGGCACCTGCCAAAACCACGTTATCCGATAAAACCCCGGCCCTAACTACACCTCAAACAGCACACGTCTGTCATTCGTTAGATCTATCAGTGACTTCGGCCTGTACGTGGAAACGCTAAACATTCTGTTGTTTTGCCCTGAACCGTGTGCTCTAGTACCAAGTACTTCGCCGTTCACATTCTGGACATGAGGTCCTTAGCAGACACACGTAGATCTGCTCATGAAGAGTTTGACGTAAATTCTGGCTTCGTAATCACAAAGACGTCACGTTTGTTCTCGAAGATGACGATCGATCGATCAAGCGTACGAACAAAACAATGTCGTCATAAAGGGGACGATGGTGCATTGGGTCTGACCGAGTCGGTCTGACCAAAGACCCATGCTACACTACGCCGATGGGTGATATCTGATCCAGAGATGGCGCAGCTGATCGGGAACTTGAATTTTCTTCAGAGTCAACTACATACGATGAGGCACATGATTACCACGAACAGTCTAGACGCATCCAAACTAATTTTCCAGTTGCCCCTGTGACAACTACATTTAAAGAATGTGGCAATCGGTTTTGTGAACAAGGAAATATATGCTGGTTATAGACACTCGAGCTGTTTGCCACGAAAGTGCATGCACCCTCGCTTGGAGTTCTTTAAATCATGAATCTACCTCACTTAGAACCATAGTTGTGAGTAACAATATGATTTTTGGCGGCCATTTTGTTTTTTGATGTTTTAGGGGTGTTCTCGGGTTAGGACTTTTTTTGGTGGTTAAGGACACAATTCTGAGTAAGATACAGCAAAAATACCTTTCATTGCAATTAGTTTGAGGTAAAATCGTATCTTACCCGAATCATAACGCCAATAATATTTAGATTTTATATATGTATGGCCTACATGAATATACTCATAAATATAGAGCTAATGTGGATTTCCCACAATACTGGACAGTGGAATAAAGACGGTTGTGGTGTTTCAGCAACTTGCACATGTTGACAAAAATTAATTCGTCCAACATGACAACGTGTTGCACAGGATGCGTCAGCGAATCGAGTTTTCGTTTACCAGCGGTTGTGACGTCACCCATTACGTCAGCGTTGCCCGTCGTATACGTAATAATGGTCTTCAAGAACAATTGACGAACAAAGGATGGCGTTGCCTAAAATCAGTTGTATAAAGTTTATAATTATTGCAGTACAGTGAGTATTCCGATTGGTTGTTTTAATGGTAATGCTGCTAGGACGTATACTTTTAGTTTCGTTAACCGGACCGGACAATGTGACGTCAGGCATGTCCGTGGTCCGGAACAACCCGTCTCTGTGGTTCTGTAAGTCTGTCGCTATACGTATCGTTAGTTCCGTAAGCACTGACGTCAGCTAAATGTGCTGCTCACATGTTCTCATTAATCATATAGGCCGTAACCAGGGTGAACCATCTTTTTACGAATCTCTCCAAAAACGAAACCCTGCTCGAACCCCGACCCCATTTCCCCGCTAAACCAACTAATTGGCTGTGACAATAATCACCACACCACTGTGGAATATAAATTATGCATAATTCTTGATTGTGAGATATATATGCTTTGAGTAGATTCAAACTGTTACAAGTACGATCCCCCCCCAATCCGAACCCCGTCAAAAATGTAGAAACACCACACACGTCATTTTTAACAACTTCAGGTAATATAGAAATTTGGCCAATGCATCGATTCCAGGGAGGGAAGAGAAAAGGACCGACCGATGGTATTTTTGAATTAGGACAGCTGGGATATGTGAACTAATATGGTACTGATAGTCATTGTAGTCATTTAAGTGGCTTATGACGTTGAGAGAAGTGGTAAAGGCAATTCTGAGTCCGATGGGAGGGTCGTAAACGAATGTCAGGGTAATGGACGCTGTATACGATAAACGGAAGAGTAGTGGTGCATCTTGGTTGTCGGATGAGTTTTAAGTTTCCGTCGGTTTGAGGTAAGGAAGCGTGCTTAGTCCACGACTGTTCGTCCTTATGACGGAGTTAACCACCAAGAAGATCAGCACGACGCCGCGAAATAGGTTGTTGTTTAGAAGATAATGTCCGCAGACGATATGACGACAGTGGGTGGAGGAGTCAAACGAATTGTTCGAGAAGTAATGTGGAGACGATGAAGTAAATGTGGAGACGATGAAGTAATGTGGAGACGATGAAGTAATGTGGGTTTGGATAATCAGAGATACGAGGTTAGGTTAGAGGAAATAGATCATGGAAGGGGGTTATTCTATGGACTTTGGAAGAATGGCTCCTAGATGAGGGTGGGCGGTAGGGGTACGAGTGCAGCGGAGAACATCAGCGAAACACGAGTGGACGCATAGAGGTAGTCACGAGAGACGGGATACAACCACAAGATCAACGAGCACGAGTGGACGCACAGAGGTAGTCACGAGAGACGGGATACAACCACAACACCAACGAGCACGAGTGGACGCACAGAGGTAGTCACGAGAGACGGGATACAACCACAACACCAACGAGCACGAGTGGACGCACAGAGGTAGTCACGAGAGACGGGATACAACCACAACATTTGAATAAGGTAGTATCACGAGTGTGTAGGTAGTCGTACGTGTATAATGCCGACATAGGGACATGGACAGCAGAGCAGCAATAACAGAGCGAAACTGGAAGTCTGAGAGAACAACTGGGCCCGATAGGTTTAGGTGCAACGGAGGTTTAACGAGGATAGACGATCTGAGGGGAGTGGTTGGAACTCTATTAAGACTCTATTGACCGCAGGAAAAGGGGCGGGTCACCTATAACATGACTGAGAATACAGCAATAAATGGGAGACAAGAACAGTGCAGAAGGGATAAAATGAAGGGGTAAAACGGCAGTAGAGATTAATGTTAAAAATGACAATTAAAACAGATATGTTGTATGAAGACTTATTGGCATATAATGTAATACATATTTGTAAAATATAATAACAATGTTTACCATTCTGTTGGAAACAAATCTGGAATTACTGCAATGCGCAATTGTACGACCAGAATGTCCAACACAAACCTTCTCCAATGAAACACGGTTACGGGTCTGCTCAGAGGTTTGTAAATGTTGTTTTGTTCACAGGTTATCCAAACAAGTGTTGTCGGATGATTTCGATGACGTCCTGGCACCAGAAAAACGCGTCGAGCGCTCCTGGTGGCCATTCGGGAAGACATCGACAGCTACCACGAGCGACCCTCCCCCGCAACCAGCAGGGAACACCAGGAACACCGTGGTGGAGGCGAGTGTCAAGAACGGCAACAGCGCGACGAACGGCAACGAAACGTCGTTCGATATAAACATCCGGCTGGTGCAGAACAACGGCAGCAGTCAGGCCACAGCGACCTCGGCGCTCGACGACGCCTTCCTGCGCAAGTCGAAGAAACTGCTGAAGTTGCTGGAGGCTCGCATCACGGAGCGCGTCACGGAGATGATCGCTAATAAAGTCCGACAACACATCGCGATGCTTGTCAAAAAGGCGAACGCGACGGCCGAAGCAGAGCGACGCCAGGACCCGCCGCCGGCGTCCGACAACGAGTATCAGAGAAGACATGATTGGGCCGTGGCTCCAGCCAGTCAGTTCATCTCCGATGACGCTGGTGTTACCCGACGCCGCCGCGCTCATCTGAGGAATGTCCGTAGACGACCAGCGCCTCGGCAGCAGCACATACTCAAGCACGCCGGTGAGTTGCGAGAGCTGCGTAGCGATTATGTGCCACAGCAATCCAGATATGGGTATTTTGTTCAGGGTGACAAAGAGAGAGACATTCGTGAATATGAGCGATCGCGGAGAGATGGACACACTCGCTCTTTTCGCTGGATACGACGCAATAATGAAGACGCAATTGGAAACGACGGCGACGTGTCCAGTGAAGTGAACGACAAGTACGGTAGAACCTATAATGACGACGATAATGGCAAGGCTAGGGAAGATGGCGATGCTAAGCACGGCAATAATCGACGAACTACACACATTACTCGGGAAGGAAGTCGGCGGTATAGAAATGAAAACAAACGCCTACGAAGGACCATCAAACTTGACGCTCAGCCCGTCGATGGTAGTAGCCCAAACCGTGTTGACGGCGAAACGAAGCACGCGAAAGACGGTGAGGTCAGGCGAGAAAACAACACAAATCATGTAACGAAAGAAAGCCACAACCACACTAGCACTAGCACGGGTATACACTATGGAAATGACCGAAGTAACATTCCACACAAGAAACATCATAGCGCAGAGGGAGGTCACAAACGGCCCAGGAATAAGCACGGTAGACCTGAACTGGAGACAGACTTTACGGATAACGAAACATATATAGCTACGATTGTGAATAACCTTCTAAAGTCCCACATGAAGATGGGTAACAGCGTTAAGCGAGGACATATTCGAACCAGCCATATTTTCAAGAAAAAAATAACTGACAAACACGGAATGACGGGGTTGTTTTGGTTCTACTCGAAGCTGAAGGACAAGGACACAAGGACAGTCAAATTGACGGAAATCTTCCAAGCTACAAGAGATTTTAAACCCAAACGAAAATTACCCGTTGATACAACGCCAAGAAATCGCGTCGACGCGACTTTTACCGTTAACGGGGACGCTGGCATTTCAAAACCCCAAATCTTGAAAAAACGCAAGCGATTTAAGACAAGGCAAAAGCAACCAAAACCAGAGAGGACAACGACAACACCAGAACCGACAACCGTCGCACCTACACAGCGGACGACAGTTCACAGTACCGATGACAAAACAACTAGCGACGTCGTCGACAAGACAACATGGAAACCTTTATCTACGAACAAGCACGGTGTACATCGGCTAAAACATCGCCATACACCGGCGGCTGAACCGCACGACAGACAGTCCGTCCGTCCTGCAAGGAGACACTCGCACGCGCCTTACGACTTGAGCAAGAACGAGTTCTACGCTCACTGGCCTAACAGAAGACGACACACGCCTACTGCGGGTGAGATTATGATACGCGTGTTTCAACGCAAACGGTCCGTCGGTGCAGAAAGTAAGGACCAGTCTCGCCAATACCACCTCAGTCGGCACACACAACAAATTAAACTAATCAATTAGCATGTGTGCGCGTGTGCGTGTAGTTGCGTGTGTGGGTGTATGTGCGTGTGTGTGTAGGTGTATGTGCGTTTGGTGGGCGCGCATGTGCGTGTGTGTGTGTGTGTGTGTGCGTGCGTGCATGATTTGTGTATGTACGTATGTATGTATGCGTGCATGCGTGCTTGCGTGTGTGCGTGTGCGTGTGTGTGTGTGCGTGCGTGTGTGTGTGTGTGCGTGCGTGCATGATATGTGCAGGTGTGTATGTGTGTATGTATGTATGTATGTACCATGTATGCGTGTATGCGTGTATGTATGTATGTACCATGTATGCGTGTATGCGTGTGTGCGTGCGTGCGTGTGTGCGTGTGTGCGTGTGTATGTGTGTATGTACGTATGTCTTATTTATTATTTTATTATACCGAATTTATAAAGCGCTCTTTTCATACATAAAAGCATGCTCAAAAGCTCTGTATACAATCAATAGAATAATCATAGACAGTAAAAACGATGTATGTATGTATGTATGTTTGTGAGGCACCAAACGTTCACGGGAATAAATGTAGTGCTTTATTATATTGTTTACATCAAAATTCCCCTTAAGTTAAGGGTTGCTTAGTCAGGAATTTGTACCGGATATTATACGGACGTTAGGCGACTGTTCGTAATACTACGTGTGTTTTCAGCGATTGTTCCGAGTTACGTAAACCGTCAACATCTGGGGACGTTTTAGGTAACTTGCAACAATCGCAGAAAACATGCGCTGTGCTGCGAAAAGCGTCTTGTTTGATAAACGTTAGCAGCAATTACTGTTTTCTGCATCTGTTTTTTCTAATTTATGCAATCTTCATTAAGCGTAAAGCACAAGTATTTATACTTCGGGAAACCGTCTTCTGCTTTTTTTTATATAACGCCCCGTGGCACATACTAGTAAAATAAGGACATGGTTGCTTGATTTTTGACGTAATCATGAAGACGATTTTTAGAATCTCTTACGAACTACCCCGGTATATCCCTTCAGGACGGCGACTCAGAACGCTAATGTCATCTTACTTTAATGTAAAATACATTAGCTCAAAATCATTTCTCGTGCCAAACCTGTCGTTATCTTTGCGCCACGACGGAGAATCAAGTGAGGTGTATTTTCTTAAGATTGTTCACTTTGTTTTTCATGATTGTTATTGTCGCATTTGTCAGAAATCGTTTAAACATACGAAAAGTTGCGACGCTGTCTAGCACTCGTGTATAGATAAAACTAACGTATCGAAAATGTTGCGCAGTGGGAATGGCCGACATCTGTGGGACAGTAAATGTCGAATAAATTGGTTTGAGCATATAATAGAGGCGGGGCAAACCTTCGTTCTCTATAAGCACGTATTTAGGACAATTCTCGAAAGTGTTCCTGTAAATCATCTTTGGAAAAAAATCATCGCTTTCAACTAGATGGGAATAATGATTAGAGCAGCCTACGAGGAAGTAGCGACAGTGCAAACAACAGCCACATGCTTCGGTATTACCAGCATCTATATAATGAGCAGATTTGTGTTGATGACGGAGTTTTCGCTGCGTCAGAAAGAAACCACATATTCGTCGTAGAAAACGACATCCCAACTTGTCTCCGCAGGATGTCACTTAATAACAGACATGTCTGGCCCCACGAGTCATGACAGTGCAAGGTTTAGTGGTTTGTTGTCCATTCTTCGTCTCGTGGACTGTGACGTCACACGCGGTATTGGAAAATCCACTCCCGATTCAGACGATTGGGTCTCCAAGTTCCAGGCATTGCAAATGATACAAGTCCTTCAATATAATACGCAGGGGATGTCGAGAAACAATCTGGCTGATGTAATTTCAACCACATAAATCAACGCTCTATGAGAAGGAAAGGTGTTAAAAGAAATAAAACCCGTGTGATAGCTGTACTTCCTTATGGGGATGAATTGGAAGAGGAAGTTCGCATCAGAAAAGAAACAGAACAGTTGCGAAAGCAAAGGATAACTAAAGGACAGTAGAAGCATCGGTAGCGTACAAGGAAGGCGACAGTAACATGCCAGCAATTCTTTACAGACGCCTATTCAGCAATGCCTTTGTTGGATCGATAAGGCAACTTACTGGAGGCAAATGAACGGACTTGGGACATTCGTATCACTTGTCAATCAATCACTTTGTATAAACAAATGTCCTCCTGGTGATGACGGTGGTGTTCGTCCGTGCGTGCGTGTGCATATGCGAGCGTGCGTGCATGCTTTCGTTTAGGAATAGCATGGGAATGTCACTCAACAACAAGACACAGCAGAAGTTAAACTTGGCAACTAACCTAATTGTCACATTTCGTTCACATTACGTACACACTCGACAGGATGTAGAACTGCACATATGAAAGAGAAGGCTAATTTGATTCTATTTGGCCATATCTTGCCTTCAAAGTCTTTTGGCTTTAGCTTAATATCAAAAATATAATTCTTAAGGATAATGACGACGCGCCCATTCCAGTACGCGCGCGCGCGTACGTGTGTACGTTTGCGTGGGCGCGCGTGTGTTGTAGGCCTATGTATGTTTGCGTGCGTGCGTGTGTGTGTGTGTGTATTTCTTCATATTACTCTACGATTAATGCTCGCTTTTCAAACTTCGCCAGATACTACTAGAATCCGCCGAAGGAAGAAAAGACGAATCTTCGCTGCAAATGAGATATGACATTCTACGACTGAAAACACAGTGACGAAGTTCTTCATATCAAATGCTGGCAACTACGGCGTCATTCAACGATCGGCTATTTTAGGTTTCCGAATAAATCGAAGTGTTCGTATGATGAGGAAACACTTTTGCAATACGTCGGCATTTAATGTTGTTAGAAGTTGCACGTTGGAGTCTGCCAAACCGTGCATATCGTTGCGACAACAAACATAACTTGTACACATCTTATTCAACTATGCATATCTGTAGCATTGATATTTTTGGTCAATAATGTGTGTCTAATAAACTGATGTATTTATAGTATTCTTCATGGTATGTATGTAAACCATAATTAACTTCGTCAAACAGATACATGCCTCCAGACGACATGGCTAAGAGAAGGGCAAGCAAACTTAGAAATGCCTTAAATCATGATAGTGCTACTTGAACATTTGAATATATATCTTGTAGACTGCTGCAACCACCGCAATGTAAATCGTAGGACATAATTAATTTGATCAGCTTGTCCTGTCTTCCGATATACTATGACAGGTTGTAAATACGCTACGCACCGTAGCCTAAGTACTGTTTGTGCACTGAGGTTGCCGTAGCATA
This sequence comes from Escarpia spicata, assembly GCA_963995525.1. Taxonomy (NCBI): domain Eukaryota; kingdom Metazoa; phylum Annelida; class Polychaeta; order Sabellida; family Siboglinidae; genus Escarpia; species Escarpia spicata. Next base: position 3,235,464 of record OZ023209.1, read on the forward strand.
AATGTTTTGTCAATAGTGTATCTTGAAAGACAACCTACTGTTGATGGCTTTCACGCTTGCGCTGAATCTCTAAGCCTTAATAAAACGGACAGATTCTCAGGGGCAATTTGTTGTTTATGAACAAAGTTATTACATGTAATTTTCTCTGTCGCATAAAGAAATTCCAGTGTTCCCCATTTTGTCCGACCAAACCGTGTAAAACGAAAAACATCGGACAAAATGGGTCACCGGCATATTTAAATTACCTATCTAAAATTAACACAACCTCTAGATGTACTCAAAATACTTAATAAATAGAGCAAAATTAATGTAATTGTCTGCCATTTGTGGAGGCGCTGGAGTGCAGATACAAGTAAGTGACCCGTTTGTCCGCCAGTCATCCATTTGCTGCTATACATAGGGCCTACACATGCTATCTGTGTAGCTCTTGAGATTTTACTAACATAAGCCTGTCACGATATTAGACGACACAATGAGGGAAATGATACCGAAAATAGGAACTAATTACTAAGGAGATAACCCGATGCACGAAAGCAGCAGTACAAAATACGAAAATAGACCTACGATAAAGCTTCAATGCATTTTATTAGCTACTCAATACAGACGAAAATGTGTAAGTAAAAAGCTAACATACTAATGATATAAAATGGCATCCATACATGTTACGTCATCTGTGAGGATACCAAGTATAAAAACGTAGTGTTTCTTGTCTTATATGACATTGTTAACACACATCGCGTGGGGTTAAGTATTAGCGAACAATATATTTATAATTATGATAATTACTCTTAACGTAGCTGACATGTACAGTATAAAGACAAACACAAGATGAGTACATATCCTCACACACGACAACACAAGACAACACAAAACAACACTGTGCATTTGGTATCAAATTGTACAAAGAAAACCGTACAGTCCATGGCCTTCCCGAAATTATTACAATCATGTTTTAATTATTTAATTTATCAATTTACACATAATCCATCGCCAACATAATATATTTAATATTTGCCATGACGCATTACACATAGAACGTGAAACATACACATGATTGAGAACACACACTAATAAGCACGTTTGTAGTCTCTTGGATATTTAAAAACCGCGTAATATTTGTTAGAAGGTTAAATATAAATTAAGCAAGACCTCGTCAAAAATTGCAAATATCCTATAACGTGGTCAAACTTAAGAAACTACGACACAGCGTGGTGTGATATAATATATAGTTGCTAATGGTACCGTTTAACCCCGATTGATGATCAAGTTCGTTTGGCCATACATAGTAAACACATTTTTACGTTATAATTCTTTGTCTTGACACAATCTGTGAAAATTACACAATTCTGTGTCAATTGTCAAGCGTTGCTTACCACTAATACCGGTTACAGTAAGTAGAACTATATAGATTAAACCATAACTTGTAATCTGCCCGCAAATAATAAAACATTTCATAGGCATCTATGACCACAACATACTGGCAATAGATTGTCTGATGTCATTACAAATTAAAGTTCATTATATGTTCTTGGTTTCTTCTAAATTCGTATTCCATTGGTTGTCGTTAAGAGTGTTTGCTGGACGGATTCGCCAGTGGTTGATCGGGTCCCTTTAGGTCGTTGGAGTCCAGCTCTGAAGTTGAAAACGTATATGATACATGTATTTCTACAATACGACGGCTGCGCTAAACGTCTCGCTAACCCGTGCTCACAGGTGCGTCAAAACGAAAGTGTTCTAATCAATACTCTCTCAATTTGTATCGAGTTTGCAGTTGTCAACAAATGGATGAATACACCGAGCAGCTAAGGAGGGTAAGTAATGTCAACAAATGGATGAATACAACAACCAGCTAAGGAGGGTAAGCAATGTCAACAAATGGATGAATACACCGAGCAGCTAAGGAGGGTAAGCAATGTTAACAAATGAATGAATACACCAAGCAGCTAAGGAGGGTAAGCAATGTCAACAAATGGATGAATACACCGAGCAGCTAAGGAGGGTAAGCAATGTTAACAAATGGATGAATACACCGAGCAGCTAAGGAGGGCAAGCAATGTCAACAAATGGATGAATACACCGAGCAGCTAAGGAGGGTAAGCAATGTTAACAAATGGATGAATACACCGAGCAGCTAAGGAGGGTAAGCAATGTTAACAAATGGATGAATACACCGAGCAGCTAAGGAGGGTAAGCAATGTTAACAAATGGATGAATACACCGAGCAGATAAGGATGGTAAGCAATGTTAACAAATCTTCATATTATTAACACCATCGTATCATTAACATTAACCTCAACACAAACTATTTGTTATATAGGCCTGTCATTGGCGTATGTATCCAAATGACAGTACTGTCACTAAATTACATAATTACAAATATATAGATTGCAATAGTTATTTGAGGAAGAACAAAGAATGCTTATTACCTTGTAAGATAACCAGATAATTATGTCGTTATAGTGTCATATGTGATTTCGCATGCGAATGCGTACGCAATTTATATTATGTTGTCCACTGTGGAGATACGTCAGTCCTCCATTATCAGTTATTCGCTCATTTAATAGGTTTGCTTAAACAACCAGTAAGTAATACAACTCGACCACTTACGAACACGTCATCATTGCCTACGTCAGCTGTGCTCGACCAGTTCTGTAAACGTAAACAGTTATTATAATACAAACTAGTCAGCAGTTGTGTATAATACATTGCAGCATGCTCAGCTTCTCTGTGTGCTAATAGGGGAGAGTGGGGCACAGTGGATCAAGGGAACAGTGAATCAGTGGCTACTTATAGAAATTGACACATGTAAATCCCAAGATGCTGTCAACAGTTTATGTCTCCAGGCAATCCCCATCTAAATTAATTGCTTCTATTCGAGACAGATCTCGTTGATAGCGAATAGCGAGGTAAAGTATGTTTTTTACTATCAGAAGTAAACTTTCACGAGTCTATTGTTTTTGTGATTTAGTTTGGATCATCCAGGAATAGAAAACCAAGCACATGTTAGTAATTAGAGGAATATATCATGTTAATTAACATGTGCTCTCAAATGTCACGTGTGTACAGAGTGCACCCGGGTACAGTGAATCGGGGTAAAGTGGCTCAATATGCGATGCATGGTAATTGTGTTACCTTTGTAATCTTTCAATCTTTATAATCCTCATCATAATCATATAGCATTATATTTAGCTGTAATTTGCCTACGTTTGCCTAAAATTCTTGAATTAATAAATTTTTATTTTTTTAATGTTTACCAACAGCCGTTAGGCACATCATTAATAATTATAATCCACAGCATTATGTTTAGATGTATGTAATGTAACGATTAGCGACTTAGCTTATTTCAGTGAAATATATACAATATTCGTGAATAATATATTATAATTTAATGTTTCATTAACTGTGCCTCAGTTAGTGATCCACTGTGCCCCGGTACTGGGGCACAGGGAATCAGAATTTATTCCAAACCACCTTCAGCACAAAATGGTGGCAGATGACAGGAAGAAACCTATCGTACAGAGAATAAGGGCATCTATCATTTCCACCATATAAATGAACCGTGCTTTCATTTAGCTAGGAGAAATGCCGCAAAAGAAACTATCCGATCCTCTGTGCATTGGTCGCCCCTACACTATATATGTAATAACTATATTGGAATACATTACGACGAAGGTGGGTTAAATGTTCAATGATCATATACCTATCCAAACCTGGTAATTAACGTGTATACGTGAGAATGTCGCAATCTAAACATTTGGAATTTTCTAAATGTGCTGAAACAATTGTGTGTTTGTTATAGTACACATTCTTTTAAAAAGAACATCCAACTTTGATTAGGAGCAAACCCACTGTTGAAATAATTGTTTCCATAGAGCTAAATAGAAATAATAATTTACGAATAAAGATGAAGCAGTGGCTGACAATTCCCACTGGTTGTAAATGGCATGGGGAGAGTTAGTCAATACAACGTGTAAATGGCATGGGGAGAGTTAGTCAATACAACGTGTAAATGGCATGGGGAGAGTTAGTCAATACAACGTGTAAATGGCATGGGGAGAGTTAGTCAATACAACGTGTAAATGGCATGGGGAGAGTTAGTCAATACAACGTGTAAATGGCATGGGGAGAGTTAGTCAATACAACGTGTAAATGGCATGGGGAGAGTTAGTCAATACAACGTGTAAATGGCATGAGGAGAGTTAGTCAATACAACGTGTAAATGGCATGGGGAGAGTTAGTCAATACAACGTGTAAATGGCATGGGGAGAGTTAGTCAATACAACGTGTAAATGGCATGGGGAGAGTTAGTCAATACAACGTGTAAATGGCATGGGGAGAGTTAGTCAATACAACGTGTAAATGGCATGGGGAGAGTTAGTCAATACAACGTGTAAATGGCATGGGGAGAGTTAGTTAATACAACGTGTAAATGGCATGGGGAGAGTTAGTCAATACAACGTGTAAATGGCATGGGGAGAGTTAGTCAATACAACGTGTAAATGGCATGGGGAGAGTTAGTCAATACAACGTGTAAATAGCATGAGGAGAGTTAGTCAATACAACGTGTAAATGGCATGGGGAGAGTTAGTCAATACAACGTGTAAATGGCATGGGGAGAGTTAGTCAATACAACGTGTAAATGGCATGGGGAGAGTTAGTCAATACAACGTGTAAATGGCATGGGGAGAGTTAGTCAATACAACGTGTAAATGGCATGGGGAGAGTTAGTCAATACAACGTGTAAATGGCATGGGGAGAGTTAGTCAATACAACGTGTAAATGGCATGAGGAGAGTTAGTCAATACAACGTGTAAATGGCATGGGGAGAGTTAGTCAATACAACGTGTAAATGGCATGGGGAGAGTTAGTCAATACAACGTGTAAATGGCATGGGGAGAGTTAGTCAATACAACGTGTAAATGGCATGGGGAGAGTTAGTCAATACAACGTGTAAATGGCATGGGGAGAGTTAGTCAATACAACGTGTAAATGGCATGGGGAGAGTTAGTTAATACAACGTGTAAATGGCATGGGGAGAGTTAGTCAATACAACGTGTAAATGGCATGGGGAGAGTTAGTCAATACAACGTGTAAATGGCATGGGGAGAGTTAATCAATACAACGTGTAAATGGCATGGGGAGAGTTAATCAATACAACGTGTAAATGGCATGGGGGGAGTTAATCAATACAACGTGTAAATGGCATGGGGAGAGTTAATCAATACAACGTGTAAATGGCATTGGGAGAGTTAGTCAATACAACGTGTAAATGGCATGGGGAGAGTTAATCAATACAACGTGTAAATGGCATGGGGAGAGTTAGTCAATACAACGTGTAAATGGCATGGGGAGAGTCAATTAATACAACGTGTAAATGGTACGGGGAGAGTTAATCAATACAACGTATAAATGGCATAGGGAGAGTTAATCAATACAACGTATAAATGGCATAGGGAGAGTTAGTCAATACAACGTGTAAATGGCATGGGGAGAGTTAATCAATACAACGTGTAAATGGCATGGGGAGAGTTAATCAATACAACGTATAAATGGCATGGGGAGAGTTAGTCAATACAACGTGTAAATGGCATGGGGAGAGTTAATTAATACAACGTGTAAATGGCATGGGAGAGTTAATCAATACAACGTGTAAATGGCATGGGGAGAGTTAGTCAATACAACGTGTAAATGGCATGGGGAGAGTTAATCAATACAACGTGTAAATGGCATGGGGAGAGTTAATCAATGCAACGTGTAAATAGCATGGGGAGAGTTAATCAATACAACGTGTAAATGGCATGGGGAGAGTTAATCAACATGTTAACGTTTAGATGGATTGGTGAATAACAGGTGGTCGCATCAGTTCGCACAGTCACGCAAATATTTTAAGCATCACGCAAGGTTTGGTTGTCACCTCCTATCGCTGGAAAACAAACTGCTACAGAGGCGCAACCTAATGCGTTCAACACAGGAATTATTGATAGAAAAGTCGCAAGTTCCGCACCAACTATTGGTGGAGCGTGTAGTTGTTTTGAACAAAATAATACTAATTAATATTATAAAAAATTTTTGGACGTTGCGAACTTGTGAGACGATCTCTTGGTGCAGTAAGAATACATGTCACTTACGTAGTCGCTGCGCCTTGTGTAAGGAGGCGTGGCCCGGTGATACATGTCACGACTGTCGCTACTGGACGTCAGACCGGGCCAACCTAGGCCCCAGCGGTTGGAGAAGTTACGCAGGATCGACCAGTCCTGGAGGAGAAAGCGACAACACATGTATGCCACCCACTAATCCGTTGTAAGAGTATCATGCTTTATTTTTCTAGTGACAGTCCAGATTTGTTAAGCATTCTTACGGATTAGGGTTCGTACCGTAGATTAAACGGACGTAAATCGATAGTTCAGAATGTTACGCCCATCTTCTGCGATAGATCCGATGACCGCCAACGTTTTACTCAACTTGCCCTAAGGCGAAACACATTTTGAAATTTACGTCAGAATAAATGCCATTTACATATACTTCTGTGTGTATTTAACGCAATGTAATTGGGGGAGGAGGTGCGTGAGGAAACAAAAGACTTACGACTGGTGGATTGATCCTGAATGCACGGTTGATCTGTCCCATCCGCGAGATGTCATAGTCGGACGGCTTATCGGAGGGAGTGGCGGGCGGCAGGTAGCGACCAGCGCTTGGGTACCAATGCATCCAGCGCGGCCGGGGGATGCCGGCGAAACTGGGCACAGTTGCCGTCGTCGACAGGTCGTCGTCGTCCGTTGAAGAGCTCGAGTCGGAGGCGCCAAGAAGGCAGCAACAACAGCCCCGACAGCAATAGTAGGTGATGAGGATGACGGCGAGGACGGCAAAGACGATGCCGAGAAGCGTACCGAGAATGACCGGCAACAGAGGGAAGAGCTTCCTCTCATTTCCACCTGACAAACAAACGCAGTCATGTAAGATCAGAAACTGGCATGTGAGGACAGACACTATCACATGAGACCATACACTGTCATGTAAGACCAGACAGTACTGTCATGTGAGAACAAACACTGTCATGTGAGTCCATACACTGTCATGTGAGTCCATACACTGTCATGTGAGGCCAGACACTGTCATGTGATGTCAAACACTATCATGTGAGGCCATACACTGTCGTGTGAGGCCACACACTGTCGTGTAAGACCAGACACTGTCATGTGATGTCAAACACTATCATGTGAGGCCATACACTGTCGTGTGAGGCCACACACTGTCGTGTAAGACCATACACTGTCATGTAAGACCAGACAGTACTGTCATGTGAGAACAAACACTGTCATGTGAGTCCATACACTGTCATGTGAGTCCATACACTGTCATGTGAGGCCAGACACTGTCATGTGATGTCAAACACTATCATGTGAGGCCATACACTGTCGTGTGAGGCCACACACTGTCGTGTAAGACCAGACACTGTCATGTAAGGCCAGACATTGTCACGTGAGGCCAGACACTGTCGTGTAAGACCAGACAATGTCGTATGAGGCCAGACAATGTCGTGTGAGGCCAGACACTGTCATGTAAGACCAGACACTGTCATGTGAAACCAGACACTGTCGTGTAAGACCAGACACTGTCACATGAGGCCAGACACTGTCATGTAAGATCAGACACTGTCGTGTAAGACCATACATTGTTATGTGAGGCCAGACACTGCCTTATGAGACCAGACACTGTCATGTAAGACCAGGCACTGCCATTTGAGGCCAGACACTGTAATGTGAAGTTAAACAGTATCATATGAGGCCCGACACTGTAATGTGAGGCAAGACAATGCCATGTGACGTCAAACACTGTCGTTTGAGGACAGACACTGTCGTGTGAGGCCAGACACCGTCATACGAGACTATACTCTGTCGTGTGAGACCAGATACTGTCATGTGAGGCCAAATACTGTCATGTGAGGCCTGACACTGTCGTGTAAAACAAGACACTGTCGTGTGAGGCAAGACACTGTCGTGTGAGACAAGACAATGTCATGCGAGGCCAGACATTGTCGTGTGAGACAAGACACTGTCTTGTGAGGCCAGACACTGTCATGTGAGGCCAGACACGGTCATGTGAGGCCAGACACTGTCCTGTGAGGCCAGACACTGTCGTGTGAGGCCACTGATGTTGATTGGTAATAGTGGAAGTGAAAGTGAAAGGGAGGTGGCGTTTGGTGAAAGAGATATAATTGCACACTGTTTGACTTTGTTAGTGTACAAGATGGTGGTTTTGATGGTGGTGGTGATGATGATGAAGGTGGTAATGTGGTGGTGTAATTGTGGTTGTAACATAATAGTAATGGTGGTGATGACAATGATGATGACAATGCCAATAGTGATGATGATGATGAATGTGGTGGTGATGATGATGGCGACAATGATATTTATTTTAGTGACGATAATAATAATACAAATTAGTGCAGTTACAAAGCGCCGTGACTCCAGTTTGCCCTGTTCGAAGGCGCTGAGACAAAAAGAGTAAACAAGTAGAGATTGTATAAACATAAAAAACACAACAAATCCAAGATCATAAAAACGTGGCACCAAATGTCCAATCAAATTATCATTAAGAAAGTTATAAAAAACACAAGCGAGCGACAACATTAAACGACAGTTGTAGTGATGCTACTAATAATGACAGTGGTGGTGGTGGTGGTGTGGTGGTGTGGTGGTGGTGGTGGTGGTGGTGTGGTGGTGGTGGTGATGTGGTGGTGTGGTGGTGTGGTGGTGGTGGTGGTGGTGGTGGTGGTGGTGTGGTGGTGGTGGTGGTGGTGGTGTGGTGGTGGTGGTGGTGGTGGTGGTGGTGTGGTGGTGGTGGTGGTGTGGTGGTGTGGTGGTGTGGTGGTGTGGTGGTGGTGGTGGTGGTGGTGGTGGTGGTGGTGGTGGTGGTGTGATGGTGGTGGTGGTGGTGGTGTGGTGGTGTGGTGGTGTGGTGGTGTGGTGGTGGTGGTGGTGTGGTGGTGTGGTGGTGTGGTGGTGTGGTGGTGGTGTGGTGGTGTGGTGGTGTGGTGGTGTGGTGGTGTGGTGGTGTGGTGGTGGTGGTGGTGGTGGTGTGGTGGTGTGGTGGTGGTGGTGGTGTGGTGGTGTGGTGGTGTGGTGGTGGTGGTGGTGGTGGTGTGGTGGTGTGGTGGTGTGGTGGTGTGGTGGTGGTGGTAGTGGTGGTAGGGATGATGATGATGACGATAGTAGTGTAGGTGATGACAAGATACATACCCGCCGCTGGTATGTCTGTTGTCGGAGCCACGGTAGAATCGATTCGACCTACATAAACAGCAATATCTTATATGAACATCTTCTTAATATATATGTTCAGTTGCACTATGCTTACACGCAGCAGCAACACCAGACATTGGCTGTAGTCATCGTGTTAACATGTGCATGAATTTACCACATTATGTAGTCTTACTCTTTTGCAAGTTGCTAACCACAGTGTGCGTGCGCGGGTGCGTGCATACGTTTATGTGTATGTAGTGTGTGTATCTGTGGTGTCAGTGTTGTGCGTGTTCACATGCATGAAATATACGTCCAAATGTTACATTACAATCCAGGCCAAAGTTTATTTAATTTTACATGTGGGTTACGCGCTTTGGTTTAAACTGAAATATTAGATCTAAAAAAATTAAGGCTTTAGAGAAAATTAATACTGTCTGAATTCCGTAATTTTTAAAACGTTTCCGTGAGATTAGGTGTCATCATATTAAAAAGTATCTATCACCAATTGTTCTTCTTTGTACTCTTTAGTATAATAGACTAGAACATTTAACTATTAAATTGTTTGCGATACCTTCTGTGACGAAGTGATTAAACTGAATCTTGGTTAGATTGCTAAGCATACGCACACACGCACTCACACACGCATGCAGGCACGCACGCACGCACACACACACGCACGCAAGCGCGCGCACACACACGCACAAAACACATCCACACACATATGTACATACACACATACACGCTCGCACGCGCGCGCACACACACACATACACAAAACACGAGCGCGCGCACACACATTCAGTGTTTACATAAAATCCTTCGTTTTGACATGTATCCCACGAATAAAACTGGTCATCATACAGCTTTATATTTGACACATCCGGTACTCGTAAAACGTGTCACAATTATAACATTACATATATTACGCATGATTCTACTAGCACGTGTCACCACATATATTGTTTTGATATATATATATATATATATATATATATATACATATATATATATTTGACACATACCGTACTGACAGATCGTTCCGCTGTACATTGATGTACAGTTGCACTCGAACCGGTTGACCCTGTCAGTGCACTGTCCGTCGTGCAGACAGGTTTCATTCAATGTTTCACATTCATTGATATCTGAAATTTAATAACATGGACATAAGAACACAATTGCGTGAACAATGCTACAGGTTAACATTTACGATACACATTGACATAAGAACACAATTGTGTGAACGATGTTATAGGTCAACATTTACGATACACGTTGACATCAGAACACAATTGTGTGAACAATGTTATAGGTCAACATTTACGATACACGTGGACATAAGAACACAATTGTGCGAACAATGTTATAGGTCAACATTTATGATACTCATGGACACAAGAACACAATTGTGTGAACAATGTTACAGGTCAACATTTACGATACACGTGTCAAAATACTATGCAACATGGAACTATATTAAATTGTGTTCGTTCAATGTAGATATTTTTAACGATGTAATAGTATAAAGTAGCATACATGTACCACGTCAAAATGCACGTGTTTCAAATGCATTTCAATAACATGCGTGCATGCACATACCTGTTTCACAATGCACGCCCGTAAAACCCGGTTCGCACTTGCACGTATAACCGAGGTGGGTGTCATTGCAACAGCCGAAGTTCTGGCACGGATCGCTGGCGCAGTCGTCCACAGCTGTGGGTCACACAGATGATAGCAGTGAACACTAGGATATGACATATACCGGCATGCATTCAGGACTGACGGAAACATAACATACGTATCAATGTTACCCAGTAATTTGTAAGCAACCATTCTAGCTGTCATCGGTCTTAACATATGTTGTATTATACACGGAACAACTATAATAACGGAAACTAGTACAGAGGTACCTCTCTTTACGGTCACCTTGGTAAAACAAGCACCTCGTAATTAAGATGGCACTAAAACAGTCCCAAATCATTTCCACATTAAGTATAGCACGATATATTAGTCCCGCTCTCGCTATACAGGTCACTTTTGTCCAGTGTCAAAGGTGACCTTTATAGTGAGGTTACACTGTATGTCATTTGTATACCGGGTTAAAAACTAAACACGAACGCCTACCTTTACACATATCGTTGACCCTGAAGAATCCCTCGAAGCAGTGGCACGAGTATGTCCCGAGTTCGTTAGTGCAGTTTGCATGACTGCCACACGTGTTGTTTCCTGCACATTCATCTATGTCGTCGGAGCAGTCTCCTCCCGTCCAGCCGTCCGAACAAGCCATGCACCCCGTCGCCGGGTCGCACTTCGTTGACAGCGACTTACACTTGCACATGCGTTGGCAGTTCTCGCCCCAGTAGCCATCCGGACAGACTGAAACATTAGACATGACAACATGTCAGCAGACAGTATCATATCCAGACAGGTTGTGAAACATTAACCACAACAACATGTCAGCATACAGTTCTCTTCCCAGTACCCATCTGGGCAGACTATGAAACATTACACACTACAACATGTCAGCATACACATACAACATCAAATGAACACAAGATCACTGCTATTTATTTACATTACATACACTCACGTCCGTATAATAACTACATCCACACACGTTTTTCCACCGGGAAATCCTGGGATTAGTAATTAAAAAAACTCATGTCGTGGTTTACATAGCACAGCTGTGCCATCTGAGTAATAACACGTACGTGTGCAGGATCTTTTGTTGGATGTAAGAGTCCTTCCAGGCGGACAGCTGCACACAAACCCACCGATGGTGTTGTTGCACAACCCGTTGCCACTGCACGGGTTCTGGCCGTCACTACACTCGTTATCGTCTGTAGTGCACAACGACAACGCAGGTTATATAATAGCATAACATAGCATAACATAACACAACATAACATAACATAGCATAAGGTAGCATGGCGAAACATAACATATACCATTGCGAAACATAACATAGCATAGCATAACGTAGCGTAGCATAACGTACCATACATAATATAACATAACGTACATGGCATAACATAACACATATAATTAATTGAGTACACTAACATAGCACAACATAGCATAGTTTAACATATCATAACATAGCACAACATAGCATAGTTTAACATATCATAACATAGCACAACATAGCATAGTTTAACATATCATAACTTAGCACAACATAGCATAGTTTAACATATCATAACATAGCACAACATAGCATAGTTTAACATATCATAACATAGCACAACATAGCATAGTTTAACATATCATAACATAGCACAACATAGCATAGTTTAACATATCATAACATAGCACAACATAGCATAGTTTAACATATCATAACATAGCACAACATAGCATAGTTTAACATATCATAACATAGCATAACATAGCATATTTTAACATATCATAACATAGCATAACATAGCATAGTTTAACATATCATAACATAGCACAACATACCATAGTTTAACATATCATAACATAGCACAACATAGCATAGTTTAACATATCATAACATAGCATAACATAGCATAACATAGCATAACATAGCATAACATAGCATAACATAGCATAACATAGCATAACATAGCATAGTTTAACATATCATAACATAGCACAACATAGCATAGTTTAACATATCATAACATAGCATAACATAGCATAGTTTAACATATCATAACATAGCACAACATAGCATAGTTTAACATATCATAACATAGCATAACATAGCATAGTTTAACATATCATAGCATAGTTTAACATATCATAACATAACATAACAACATAATATAGCAAAGCATATCATAACATCCCATGGCATAACATCATATAACATACCATCGGCATAACCCAATATAACATACCATCGTAACATAACATAGCTTAGCATAGCATAACATAGCATAACATAGCTCAGCACAACACAACATAACATGGTATTAAACATAAACATGGTATTAGCATAACTTAAACTAATACAAAACAGCACAGTAAATCATGACACGACATGATATAACCTAGCGTAATGGACATGACATACATTGTGTCTACGTATAAGCAGTTGAAGTATTTAACACCATTTCAACGATACAGTAGCACAGAGCTAATTGACGACAATTGCCTCCGTTTACAAGAGTACGTACCAATGCACGTGGTGTTGTCTTCATGGAGATGATAGCCTCGCTGACACACACATTCAGCCGACCCAGCATTCGAAACGCACATGTGAGAGCAATTGAGCGAGTTGCAATCTGTCTTCAAACTGTCTTCTACAATACATAGTGAATGACAGTAGCCAAACATACACAACAGCTGACATTCGAAACGAACGCTCTGAACTGATGTTTGAATGTAACCGTGTATATTATATACACGCGGGTGTGTGTGAGTGTGTGAGTGCGTGAGTGCGTGAGTGCGTGAGTGCGTGAGTGCGTGAGTGCGTGAGTGCGTGAGTGCGTGAGTGCGTGTCTGTGTGTCTGTGTGTCTGTGTCTGTGTGTGTGTGTGTGTGTGTGTGTATGCACGCGCGCGCGTTTTGTGTCGCTACTAAACTCTGCCCGGTTCAGTAAACGTCGTCGTTCATTATTTATGTGATGAATTTAAACAAACTCGTAAATTTAGACTAGTGTTTTTGCATGCATTCCGTTGCATCTCCGTCATAACCTATATGGAATCTGAGTCACAATTCAAAGTTATTATAATTTTTTTTTAGTTGTATAAACGTATAACGGTAATGCAAATAACATCAGTTTGAATAACCGCCTTACCCATTTCACAGTTTCCTGCTGCATTTCGCTTATATCCATTATAACAGTTGCACTGGTATCCACCTTCCACGTTGGTGCATTCTTGTTGGCAGTCATCGATTCGCAACAGACACTCGTCGATATCTGAGGAAATGACAATGTTTTACTAAACCACCAGATATAAAGATTAATGCATGACAACACCTGACTTACTCTTCCCTAGACGCTTCACTACGTACTCAAATGATTACGTAGGTGGTTTTACAGTTATTGTTTCTTGTAGTTAAAACGTCTTATGTGGGATTATTCCATCATTTTGTAACTCTGAGTGGAATGCTCTCCTTTCTAGTGTTTAAATGAAAGCGTTCTTGGAAGGGTTTCAATATGTAATCCCTTATCCCATAATTTGTCTCACAGTTTTAAAGAGTGACAGGTGGCTACATTGTTTATTATTGTTTTTTCACAGCAATAACCAAGATCGCGGTTATATATAAATATGAGCAAATATCTTAAGTGTACACTATCTACAAATGCATAGTAATATTTCAAGATCAAAATTTGGGATCCGATGGAATTTTCGCGACCTTCACAACCGTACTATTTAAACAAACTGATTACAACCAACGGATAACTTTTTGTGTGGTGCTTATCCAAACGCTATTATTAATTAGACACAGAGACGTATACAATGTTTATATGTATATGTACCTTCGCAGTGGGTGTCATTGAGCAGTTGGTAGCCACGACGACAATCACACTGGAACGACCCGATGGTATTCGTGCAGTTCTGTTCACAAGGGTTCTGTTGATCGGCGCATTCGTCTACATCTGTCATAATGTTAGCAATCATTACTGACCGGTACATCTATATTTTTGTCCAATAATCATATTTAAACATGGATATAAAAATGGTTCAGATGGGTCTAACACAGACACATACGTCCGTACGTACGCACGCACATGCACGCACGCACGCACGCACGCACGCACGCACGCACGCAAGCACGCAAGCACGCAAGCACGCACGCACGCACGCAAGCACACATACACACACACGTATACACGCACACACACACACTACAGTGTGTATATATATACATATATATACATACATACACACACTCATACACCCTCTCTCTCACACACACACACACACACACACACACACACACACACACACACACACACACACACACACACACACACACACACACACACACACACACACACACACACACACACACACACACACGCACGCACGCATGCACGCGCACACACACGCACACACACACACACCATAACTTAATAACGTTTTTTATATTTAAAATTTTAAAAGTTTGCCACTAACCGAAACACTTTCCGTCCTGTCCCTCGAAGCCATCTGTGCAATCGGAGCAGTTGAAACCACGCTTCAAGAGTTTGTGTTGGTCGGCTGGTAGATCGATGCATTTCGTATTGTTTTGACACGGCTTGTCTCGACAAGCGTCAAAGTCGAACTCGCAGTGGGTACCTGGGAGGAGAACACTGCTGCGTGCACTCTACATTACATCAAGCCATTCAATTTGCCAACAGTTGTTCCAAGGCAACGACACACCAAATTAATGCAAAATCTTACTCTTCCGTATTGCGGCAATATCTGTGTCATTGAAATGTGCAAAAAAGAATACGAACACTTTCAAAAGTTTCAATGGATTTTGCCAAATCTATGTTGAGGAGAAACATAAGTACCCGGGGTTATATTGTGAAATGCCTTTGACGCCCGTATACCTGTCCCAGGTCTAATTATATACTGATATAGAGCCCCGTAGGGAGTCTGCAACACCACTGCTGCCATATATACTGCCTGCTCGGGGTTTCTCACATGCCCGACTGCAGCTGCTTGGAGTGAGATCCTGTGGGTTACAGAGACCACCAGTCAGTGAGGTCACCCTTGCGCCGTATATGGGATCTTCCTCCGACATAGACACCAGATAGAAGGAACATACGGCTTTTATGGTCTCTTACGAAAGACATAGGCAACGTGAGGTGGACGAAATTGCCAAGGCTAAGCCTCCAATATCGAGTTTTTTTAATGTGGGTGATCACCATTGCATTTGGTTCTTCGGAGTAAAAATGGACAGTTTTTGAATTATTAGAATAATATATCGTAATTTTTCGTTAAAATGTTCAACAACACGCTTGTTTTTCTTCGTGACAAAATTTAGAATGTATTCCCGGAAAATATTTTCAACAGCACCCTCCTCCTGTCCTCCGATATCATGTCTGACAGTGTCCGAGGTATTGAGTGCGAGGCAAAGCAACATTGTGGACGTCACCGCAAACAATCTCCAACAGCACCATCCGGGCCCTGTCCTCCGATGTCATGTCTGACATTGTCCGAGGTATTGAGTGCGAGGCAAAGCAACATTGTGGACGTCACCGTAAACAATCTCCAACAGCACCACCCGGGCCCTGTCCTCCGATGTCATGTCTGACAGTGTCCGAGGTATTGAGTGCGAGGCAAGGCAACATTGTGGACGTCACCGCAAACAATCTCCAACAGCATCACCCGGGCCCTGTCCTCCGATGTCATGTCTGACAGTGTCCGAGGTATTGAGTGCGAGGCAAAGCAACACTGTGGACGTCACCGCAAACAATCTCCAACAGCACCACCCGGGCCCTGTCCTCCGATGTCATGTCTGACAGTGTCCGAGGTATTGAGTGCGAGGCAAAGCAACACTGTGGACGTCACCGCAAACAATCTCCAACAGCACCACCCGGGCCCTGTCCTCCGATGTCATGTCTGACAGTGTCCGAGGTATTGAGTGCGAGGCAAAGCAACACTGTGGACGTCACCGCAAACAATCTCCAACAGCACCACCCGGGCCCTGTCTTCCGATGACATGTCTGACAGTGTCCGAGGTATTGAGTGCGAGGCAAAGCAACATTGTGGACGTCACCGCAAACAATCTCCAACAGCACCACCCGGACCCTGTCTTCCGATGTCAAGTCTGACAGTGTCCGAGGTATTGAGTGCGAGGCAAAGCAACACTGTGGACGTCACCGCAAACAATCTCCAACAGCACCACCCGGGCCCTGTCTTCCGATGACATGTCTGACAGTGTCCGAGGTATTGAGTGCGAGTCAAAGCAACATTGTGGACGTCACCGCAAACAATCTCCAACAGCACCACCCGGGCCCTGTCTTCCGATGTCATGTCTGACAGTGTCCGAGGTATTGAGTGCGAGGCAAAGCAACATTGTGGACGTCACCGCAAACAATCTCCAACAGCACCACCCGGGCCCTGTCTTCCGATGTCATGTCTGACAGTGTCCGAGGTATTGAGTGCGAGGCAAAGCAACATTGTGGACGTCACCGCAAACAATCTCCAACAGCACCACCCGGGCCCTGTCTTCCGATATCATGTCTGACCGAACTGACAGCGGAATGCTGAACTGAAGCTCCACGCTCAGTCCCCTGAATATTGGTTTTCGACGCCAGTGTAAAGGATTCCTGTAGCTATGTCTGCAGTGTCTAAGCGAGTGAACCGGGCACCCGAAAGAATACTGGTTTATGTATGAATTCCCACAGAGCTCTCGGGTGGCTTCAAGTGTGTCTAGGGTATAGTCAGATATGGACAGGGTAACTGGATATACCTCGGGTTCCCACATATATTCCACAACGTTTGTCATCGCTTCAATCACATACTCTTCATATCAGAACCACAAACACATCTATTCATCTGATGCACTGATGTAATGTATCTTAAGAACACATTAGCACACATATCTGGCATGTCCACTAGAATCTACATCTCTAACAGCAGACACAGTGACAGTGGTCATAACTGAAATATATCAGCTGAAGTTAGGGTTGTACAAGAACACATAAGACATACAAGGAAGAGAGGATATCTGCGTTGTGTAGTTACCTTCATATTGGGGCTGGCATTCGCAGTGCGTCACCTGGAACAAGTCCGTCCTGTTGTATCCATCCAGCGGGTTCCCGAAGTCGCAATCCCCGTGGTGGGAACAATTGCAGACTCTCACCTTGATGATGAGGTCTACAGCGTGTGCACCATTCGAGTCGTTGGCAGTGAACCTGTGATTAACATATTATAGAGTGAGTGTGTGTGTGTGTGTGTGTGTGTGTGTGTGTGTGTGTGTGTGTGTGTGTGTGTGTGTGTGTGTGTGTGTGTGTGTGTGTGTGTGTGTGTGTGTGTGTGTGTGTGTGTGTGTGTGTGTGTGTGTGTTACGCCAATACGCCGTTACATAAACACTATGAAATCAAACAGTGCTGTATTGATGTTACCTTACACACCAACCCGTGGAGAACAGCCAATTAAAGGCATATATTATCACCATTCCAGTATTTTATATCTTACATTCGGTCACAGTGGCGCTTTGTGATAAGAGAATTGCAAATTGTACCGAACGTTTCAGAAAAACATTGGGTCGTCTCATCACCTCTCGGCTACGAACAACGGCAATTAATTCGGAAACCTACCGCAAGTTCTTAACTGGTTCCATGCTGGAGGGTGTCCAAATAAAGAGCCCGTTGTCAGGATTGTACGCGGCATGTGTGGGTAGGTTCAGCACCTTGATGGTCGTCGTGTCCAGCGAGTCGTTGTCATGCACCGTGATCGTCGCGGTGAAGGGCAGGCCAACTGTTACGTTCATCTCAGACGAACCGTTGATTACAGGGGGTCGGTTTTCTGTAAGGATCGTGTATTCGTGTTTAGTGGGTGTTTGCCATGTACACAGTAGCGCTCGTACTGTTTTTAAGTCAGTCATCCCGTCAGTGGAGTTTGCTTTGCTTTTGCAATGACGCGAATATAATGTTTTTTTTTATAGAACACCCCTGATTTTGTGGACTGTCTACAAGTCCGTGAGAGTCGCGACCATGTGCCGCGCGCGCTCATGCGTGTGTGCGTGAGTAAATGTCTATGTTTCTACGTGTTTTCGTGTGTATGCGTGCATATATTCGCGTATGCGCATTGTACATAGTTGTGTATTTAGGCATGTACGCATGTATACATGTGCACGTTTGTAAATTGGCTTGCACGTCTGTACATATACTTAGGTACGCGTGTAAATACGGGTGTAAGTGTGTGTATGCATGTTTATATATATATATATATATATATATATATATATGTGTGTGTGTATATATATATATATATATATACATATATGATATGAGTCAAATGCATGCATATATATATATATATATATATATATATATACATGTATTTGGTTATAGGCGTAATCATTTCAGTTCCCTATATGAATATAATTTAACGAAAATCTTTACCGAGTTCCTTGTACAATTTCGTATTTTTCTCATTTGTCTGAAGGGTCACTTCTGCAAACTGCTTGTCCTGCAATATAAACAGTAGATGAACAATATGTTATAATTATGAGTGCATTGCAGTTGTATATTTACAGATTTGAATGTGTAAGGTTATATTACATTCATAAAATAAAGTACACGCACTGGTACCTTGTGACTATACATTAGAACAACACAAACAAAACCCACCTGTGTGACAGCGTAGTCGAGCATACACTGGAAGTTACTCTTACAGAATGTTTCCACTTCCTGTTTTTCTTTGTCCGACGTCCATGTGATTTCGTTGAACTCGAAAATGGGTCTACGAAAAAATAAACGTTATGCACTGTGGAACAATTCTGTTGACCGAACATATGTACCCACTGCGCTGATACGAGTATTAAGTAGAAGTGAGATATTAATATGAATCAACATTGTTTTTAATCCGTTCACTATATGTGTATAATAAATGTGTTATAATGGTGCCGTCCCAGAGCAGGTATTTGGATGGGACACTATTTAAGACATTTACTATTACTGTTATTATTATGAGTATGTCGTATTGTAACAAGTAACCTACATTGCACATACCCGTATATTGTATATTTCGATGGGACACTGTTTAAGACATTTACTATTACTGTTATTATTATGAATATGTCGTATTGTGACAAGTAACCCACATTGCACACACACGTACATTGTATATTTGGATGGGACACTATTTAAGACATTTACTATTACTGTTATTATTATGAATATGTCGTATTGTGACAAGTAACCCACATTGCACGCACCCGTACATTGTATATTTAGATGGGACACTATTTAAGACATTTACTATTACTGTTGTTATTATGAGTATGTCGTATTGTGGCAACTAACCCACATTGCACGCACACGTACATTGTATATTTAGATGGGACACTATTTAAGACATTTACAATTACTGTTGTTATTATGAGTATGTCGTATTGTGGCAAATAACCCACATTGCACGCACACGTACATTGTATATTTAGATGGGACACTATTTAAGACATTTACAATTACTGTTGTTATTATAAGTATGTCGTATTGTGGCAACTAACCCACATTGCACGCACACGTACATTGTATATTTAGATGGGACACTATTTTATTTAAGACATTTACAGTTACTGTTGTTATTATGAGTATGTCGTATTGTGGCAACTAACCCACATTGCACGCACACGTACATTGTATATTTAGATGGGACACTATTTAAGACATTTACTATTACTGTTATTATTATGAGTATGTCGTATTGTGACAAGTAACCCACATTGTACACACACGTACATTGTATATTTAGATGGGACACTATTTAAGACATTTACTATTACTGTTATTATTATGAGTATGTCGTATTGTGACAAGTAACCACACTGCACACACACGTACATTGTATATTTAGATGGGACACTATTTAAGACATTTATTATTACTGTTATTATTATGAGTATGTCGTATTGTGACAAGTAACCCACATTGCACACACATGTACATTGTATATTTAGATGGGACACTATTTAAGACATTTACTATTACTGTTGTTATTATGAGTATGTCGTATTGTGACAAGTAACCCACATTGCACACACACATACATTGTATATTTAGATGGGACACTATTTAAGACATTTACTATTACTGTTGTTATTATGAGTATGTCGTTTTGTGGCAAATAACCCACATTGCACACACACGTACATTGTATATTTAGATGGGACACTATTTAATACATTTACTATTACTGTTGTTATTATGAGTATGTCGTATTGTGGCAAATAACCCACATTGCACGCACACGTACATTGTATATTTAGATGGGACACTATTTAAGACATTTACTATTACTGTTGTTATTATGAGTATGTCGCATTTTGGCAAGTAACCTACATTGCACGCACACGTACATTGTATATTTATATGGGACACTATTTAAGACATTTATTATTACTGTTGTTATAATGAGTATGTCGTATTGTGGCATGTCACCCACATTGCACGCACACGTACATTGTGTAGTTATATTTTTAATGTATTTTAATACATATGTGCGCGGCTCAG
Organism: Escarpia spicata; assembly: GCA_963995525.1. NCBI lineage: Eukaryota > Metazoa > Annelida > Polychaeta > Sabellida > Siboglinidae > Escarpia > Escarpia spicata. Next base: position 3,256,850 of record OZ023209.1, read on the forward strand.
ATCATGTGCACACTCAAACGTCGTATATTTAAGTGTTTTAGCAAATCTTGCTTTGACTCTATTAAACATAATGTCTTTGATAGGTAGCTGCTGGTAAACCCAGTGAGACAAGCGGTTCCTTATGATTGCATGGATTTGGTACTTATATGTATGAAATAACATCGCATTTAATTTTGCACATCTACCTGGATGTAAACCTTACTTAGAACAGGTTACCAGCAACAATTGAAATGTATTTTTCTATGTTGTCAGTTGGGCATTACGCGTACATGTGCTTTGAACGAAGATATAACTTGCTTTTTGTCTCAACACCTGCGGAATATCCACCTTCTGATTCTGACATCAATATTCATGTCCAACTTATCATAGAATCAGAATTGAACTTGTTCAAGGTCCCAACAAATCATTTCTTGACGTGTGAATTATAACACCTCATTATTTTATTTATTCATACAGGTACATGACCTACATGCATTTGCTATTCCCAACAAGATATTTACATATTTGTATGCATAGAACCATTCGTGTTTTGTTGTTGTTGTAATGAACAGGAGAAATGATATATAAATAACGCTTTCGTAATATCTATTGGAATGTCATTCAAAGTAACAACAAACGTTCTTGCTCGGTGTTGATTTGTTTCTTAGCATATATTTCAAAACATATGTTGCTACTTAAAATATAAAACTACATCCTAGGGAAGGGGGTCAATGTAATACTTCTACACATTATCTGAACTGTTTATACATATAAAACAGCACTTTCTGACACGGAAATGCCAGCCACTCCTTTTGTGAAGCTGGAAGATAGTGCGTTCCGTTCAGTTTGGGGTCTTGAACAAACGATTAATGCTTCTTAATCTAAAGTATTAATTTAATGGTACTCCATGCATACATATGATAAATCGAAAATGTAAGATTAATACAGGTAATGACAAACCTGACACAATCAAGTCATTCGACAGAGTTTATATATGTCACCCACCTGAACGATGTGTCCTGGTAATCGGCGGTTGTAATCAGGAAATCCCGGTAGGTGAAGAGCGACTTGGAATGGGTGATTCGCCCTGAAGTGACATATACATTAGTGGAAATGCGTGATAATTAGTCAGGCAAATCATCACTATATCAATATGTATACACATTACGAATTATGTTATTCGATATAAGAAAACAAATATTTCCAACATTATGACATTACGACGCGAGGGACGAAGTGCAAGTGTACTTGATAATTGTGCACTTAAACAAAACAACCAGCTACATTAGGTCGTTAATTTATGGCTTAGACAAGCTTTGAGGAACGGTTGTCATAATAACACATTATATTTCTGTTAAAATGCATACATACAATTCAATTTAGCATTTCTAATTTCAACTGCCTACCAGTACAACGTGTTATTGACACTATGGTCAAATACGTTGATTGTTATACAGATAAAGCAGAACTGAAAACATGAAAATCGACAATACAGTTGTGACATACTTACACATGTCCCCGAAGTTATAGTGAATGTATTCCCTCGAACTGTTTGGATTGATGACGGTTCCATTGGGCAACGTCAAATCATCGTCTGGGTCACCATTGTAAACACCAAACAGACCAGCTGTCTTCTGGCGTTTCAGAGTGTTCTTGGCCAATATAGTAATATCCAGTTGTCGTCCATTGACGGACAACATCAGAGCCACACCTAAAGGTATATGTCACATATTATAACGTGTAACTCCCAGACACAATGTCTTTGAACTTAATTTCGTGTTTCACTAAAATGCCGATAGAACAGTTTTAATGGTGAGAAAAGTCACATTGATAACGACATATATATATATATATATATATATATATATATATATATATATATATATATATATATATATAATAGATAAGCGAGCGAAAATGAACAACTCGAAACACGTCCAAAACATGAGATTCTACGGTCACTAGCACCCTCGTGGCTCGTCCAGTCCCGACGATTTTGGTATTATTTGAAAGGATGCACTTTTTGTTATTCTAGCGTCATTTATATTTCCCGGTTACCGTTCATAGAACAGCTATAAATGGACCTACAATCATGCCGTTTTCGGTGTTCTGTACAGTTCCGAACGATGTTGTCGGCGGGTACTAAGTACAATAAACTTCCGATTGCAGCGCTGTTTTCCTCATTTGCATAGGTTCAGACATGCGCACTTCACCATTTCTTGATTTCATGTTACAAGCTCCACATACTTTTAAGCTGCATGAAACTGATGTGCTTTGATCGCAGCAAAGCTAATATATATCTACGCCGGCGTGACGTCTCAATAACGTACGCCAACCAACGGGTCAAAATTCGTTGCGTTGGTTGGTTGATATGCGTGATTGTGACGTCACGCCTACTTCGCGTAAGTCATTTTAGCAGCCGTTTGAAAGTGGGTGGAGCTTATACCATGAAATTAGATAGTGGTGCCTCAATCGGTAGATTGGTGAACTGTGTCGACGAAACAACATCGTTCGCAGTGTTTAAGACACCGGAACCGGCACCGTTGTATGTCCGTTTATAAGTTATTTTAGGAATGACTATCAGGAAACATTTATATATATTTGAATAGCAGATATCGTAAACTTGCAAACGATATCAAGATTGTTTGGATCGGACGAACCGTAATGGTACAAGCAATCGTTCAAAAAAGCATTTTTGGGACGTGTTTTCAGTTGTTCATTTTCGCTCGCTTATCTATTTTATATATATATATATATATATATATTATATGTATAAAGTAGATGTTAAATATACGGGCATGTGTATTGCAAAATGCATATCTGCAATATTAATATACACGTGTCTTGACATGAAACACACACAGGTTATGATCAGTTACGGCGAAGTTCACACTGGAAAATTCCAGTAGATACACTTGTCGTTGATCCTGGCCTTATGACAATATATTGTTTACAGATAAATGTTTTTTTTAATCACATTTGGTCTTAGTAGTAAACT